>PVHT021183699.1:70731837-70847963 GCA_004024745.2 Catagonus wagneri | reverse complement strand
TATGTTGAGGTGAGCCTGTGTTGGGTGCATATATATTTACAATTGTTATATCTTCTTCTTTGATTGATTCTTTGAACATTATGTGATGTCCTTCCTTGTCTCTCAAAATATTCCTTATTTTAAGGTCTGTTTTGTCTGATATGAGCATTGGTACTCCAGCTTTCTTTTGATTCTGTTTGCATGGAATATTTTCTTCGATTATCTCACTTTCAGTTTGTGTGTGTCCCTAGAAGTGAAGTCGGTCTCTTGAAGACAGCATATCTGTGGATCTTGTTTTTGTATCCATTCAGCCATTCTTTGTCTTTTGTTTGGGGCATTTAGTCTAGTTTTGGTTTGCAGTTACCATGAAGTTTTGATATAGGAGCCTATATATTTATACACACACACACACACACACACACACACACACACACCCCCAAAACTGTTTTAAGTTGTTTGTGTCTTATTTGCAAGTGTATATGCAGTATCCTGAATTTGTATCCTCCTCTTATGATTTCTGGTTTTAGTAGCGTGTTTGTGTGTGGATGATTTCCAAACTTTAGTACATGTCCTTTACCAGAGAACCTTGTCATTTGTAACATTTTTGTTTCTAGTTGTGGCCTTTTCTTTTCTGCCTAGAGAAGTTCCTTTAGTATATGTTGCAAAGCCGGTTTGGTGGGTCTGATTTTTCTTAGCTTTTGCTTGTCTGTAAAGCTTTTGATTTGTCCTTCAAATCTGAATGAGAGCCTTGCTGAGTAAAGTAATCTTGGTTGGAGGTTTTTTACTTTCATCATATTAAGTATATCGTGCTGCTCCCTTCTGGTCTGCAGGGCTTCTGAAAAATCTGCAAGTAACCGTATTGGGGTTCCCTTGTATGTTATTTGTTTGTTTTCCCTAGCTGCTTTCAATATTTTCTCTTTGTCTTTAATTAAAGTTTGATTAATATGTATATTGGGCTGTTCCTTCTTGGGTTTTATATGGTACTTGTGCTTCCTGAATTTGAGTGAATGGCTCCTTTCCCATGTTAGGGAAGTTTTCGGCCATTATCTCTTAGAATATTTTTTCTGTCCCTTTCTCTTTCTCTTCTTCTGGTACCCCTATAATACAGAATATGGTGCATTTAAGGTTGTCCCAGATTTCTTAGACTGTGTTAATTTCTTTTCAATCTTTTTTCTATTTTCTGTTTTGAATCAGTGATTTACACTAGTTTGTCCTCCACCTCGCTTATTCGTTCTTCTGCTTCCTGTATTCTGCTGTTGGTTGCTTCTAATGAATTTTTTATTTCAGTTATTGTATTTTGCATCTCTGCTTGCTTAAGTTTTAAATCTTTTTTTTTTTTTTTTTTTGCTTTTTTGGGCTGCACCCATGGTGTATGGAGGTTCCCAGGTTTGGGGTCCAATTGGAGCAACAGCTGCCAGCCTGCACCACAGGCACAGCAACATCAGAGCCAGGCCACGTCTGCGACCAACACCACAGCTCATGGCAGCACCGGATCTTTAACCCACTGAGTGAGGCCAAGGATCGAACGCGCAACCTCAGTCTTCCTAGTTGGATTCATTTCTGTTGCACCGTGACAGGAATTCTTAAATCTTGCATTTCTTTGCTCAGTTTTTCCTGTAAACCATCAATCTTTGGCTCCATTTTATTTCCAGTGTCTTGTATCATCTGCAGCATCATCAGTCTAAAGTCTTTTTCCTGAGGCTGATGATCTCCAGATCACTTAGCTGTTTTTTCTGGGTTTTTTCTTGCTCCCTTATCTGAGTTATGGTTCTCTGCCTTTTCCTTTATTTGGGGTTTTGACATGGTCTCCTTTTTGCAGACAATAGAGTTGTAGCCTCTCTCATTTCTGATGTCTGCTCCCTTTGTGACTGAAGTTGGTAAGGTACTTGCTGTAGGCTTCCTGATGGCAGGGACTGGTGCCTGCCCACTGGTAGGTGGGGCTGATTCCTATCCCTCTGGTGGGTGGGGCTTCGTCTCTGGGTGAGATCAGAGGCGGCAGCGTGCCTGGAGGGTCTTTAGGCAGCCTTTTTACTGATGGATGGGGCTGTGATCCCACCTAGATTATTGTTTGGCCTAGGGGTTCTCAGCACTGATGGTTGGTGCCAGATTTTCCCAAAATGGCCATCTCTAGAGGAATACACACTGTTGAATAATCCCACTACCTTTGCTTCCCATATTCTTCCCCCACAATGAGCCACAGTCACCCCACGACATCCTCTAAGAACTGCAGTCAGGTCTGACCCAGATAACTATGGAGCCTCTGCTTTGCCCTGGGACACAGTGCATATGAGAGCCTTTGTGCCCCTTTCAAGAAGAGGGTCTCTGTTTACCCGAGTCCTGTGGAGCTCCTATGCAGAAGCCCAACTTGCCTTCAGTGCCAGATGCTTCAGGGGCTCTTTCTCCCTGTGCCAGATCCTCAAGAGTGTGGACTTGATGTGAGACTCAGAACTCTCACTCCTATAGGTGAGTCTCTGTGATACAGTTACTTTCTAGTCTGTGGGCTTCACAGCCGGGAGTATGGGGTTGCTTAGATCATGTAGTTGCCCCTTCTACCTCTTGATGTGGTCTCCTCTTTGTCTTCTGGAGAGTATCTTTTTGAAAGTTTCCAGTTCATTTGGTTGAAGGTTGTTCAGCATTTTGTTGTAATTTTGTTGTTTTTATGAGAGAAGATGAGCGCCAGACCTTCTATTTGGATGGTCTGTTTCTTTGCCCCTGGTTCTGCACTCTTTTGTTAAGGAAGTCAGTGTATTTGAGTTCTCTTGTGGCACTGCAGGTTAAGGTTTCAGTGTTTTCACTGCAGCAGCTGGGGTCACTTCTGTGGCAGAAGTTTGATCCCTCGCCTGGGAATTTCATATGCTGCGAGCGTGACTAAAATAAATAAATTGGGAAAGAAAAGAAAGAAAGTCAGTGTATTATTTTGAAAAATTCTTTGGCTGCCCTTAAAGTTTGATCCTATACAGAGGAACTGACGATTCATATAACCCCCTTCATATGGATGCTCCCTGGAAAGTGTTTTCTAGGAATTTAGAGAAATAGAGGCTTATTAGAAATATATAGTCTTAAGGGAGCATACTCTTGGTTTATTAATGTCTCATATGTTGAGCAGCTTTGCAAATGCACGTTTAATTAAATAACCATCTGAAGATAGTGTCAGACTAGAATATCCTCAATATTGCTTTCTGTTTTAAGCTTACCACAGGCTTTCCAACGACATTAGACTTGTTTTAAATGATTGTAGATTGTTCAGGACACAACTGTACATTCTTCTAGGCAAAAGAACAGGCTCTGTTTTCTACTCCTTGGAACTGTTGTCTGCTACAAGAATGCAAAACAGCTGAAGAAAATAATTACCCCATTTTGTTAATGTAAATGTGATTGTTTAGGAGTTGAAATATTTATTTGATAAGCTTTCTTCCATTTTCCATATTCCTTGGTTATACATTGTTTTTACATGATTGTGATGAGTTACACCAAACTTAGAATCCGATTAAGGAGATAAATCCTTGTGAGATTAGTATATACTTCCTAGCAATGTTAGGCCAGAGGGCCTTAGGGTATAAGGTGACCTTGCTTAAATTTCTCTTCATAAAGATGGAATTCAGGCTATTTTCTGTTGTCAGAAGTTTAGCTTTGTGAGAATGAGAATAAAGGTTTTATGATCCAATTATAGCTGAGGAGAATTTAGGTCGCAGTATAAATTTACTGCCTTGAGTCTACATGCTAGTTTATGACATGTATCCCCCCCCCCTTTTATATTTTTTGCTTATAGTTCTTTGTTGTTATCTTTTATTGCTTTGGGGTGCAGAGATTGGTAGATTGGTGAATCCAGACAAGCTTAACTTTTCATCATTATGAGAATTTATGGCTCTAGTGTTTTACTAAATAAAATCAATTGAATAAATCAGCTTCCTCCTTTAGATGAATCACATTTTGTCACATCTAGACTAACTTGATTAATATCTTTAACCCTTTTAGTGGGATTTCCCTTAAAATGAGTTTTTAAAAATTAGCTACTGTTGAAACTGGCAAAAAAAATCTTTGCAAAAGACATTAATGTTTGTGTAAGGGAAAAAATAATCCCATGTGTCTCTCATTTACCGTTCACTCAGAATACTTCACTTTCGGTCACCAACTGTGTGGATATTTTACTCCCACACCGCGCAATTCTCTGTGACACTTGCTGAGTGTCTTATCGTTTAATGCAGTTCTGACACTCTTCTGAGACTAGTGTCAGATCCCACGTGTTAAGGGCTCAGTCCCACAAGACTGCCTTCCATCCCCCTTTAGCTGCCCATTTCAAGTGTAGATTGTCACCTGTGCTTCTGACCAACTGTCTATGGAACCTTCCCATAACCTACTCCTTGAGCTTGATTAATTTACTAGAGTGGCTCAAAGAACTTGGGAAAATATTTTACTTACTAACTACAGCTTTATTATAAAAGGATATAACTCAGGCACAGCCAAATGGAAGAAATTCATAAGGTAAGGTGTGTGGGAAAAGACGTAGAGCTTCCGTGTCCTCTCCCAAGACCTCATGTGTTCACTGGTCCAGAAGCTCATCAAACCCAATAGTTCATGGATTTTTATGGAAGCGTCATTACATAGGCATGTTTGATTTAAATCATTGGCCTCTGGTGACTGAGTGTAATTTCTAGTCCCTCTTTCTTTCCCTGGGGATGGGGGTTAGATTGTTGGGTAAAGTTCCAACCCTCTAATCTTGGGTTGGTTCCCCTGGCAACCAGCTGCATCCATGGGTTACTTAGGGGCTTTATAAAAGTCAACTCATTAACATGAATTTAGGTGTAGTTGAAAGGGACTTGTTATGAATAATAAGACACCCGTTTCACCTTTATACTCTGCAGCTATTTCAGGAACTGAAGACAAAACACCAAATACTGTAACAAGATGCTCCCATTGCTTTTACCCCTTAGGAATTCCAAGAGTCTTGGGAGCCATGATCTAGGAACCATGGGCATGAGGCCAAAATAGACATGTGTTTTAAATCACAATATTCTGTGTTCACTGTGAAGGATAACAAAAGCCATTCTTTTAGTATAATTTGAATGTTTTAAGTATATTTCTATAGATACTATTTTTATTTCCCTTAAGATTCATGCCCTTTTGATTTTTTTTTTCTTCCTGTTAGTTTGCTTCTCATCATTTATGGTGTGTGGCTTCACAATTCTGTATTGTCATAGTACCATTTTTGAAATCACAGCTGGAAGCACTGAAAAGCATTCAGACAAAAGAAGACTGAGTTGTGACTTTAGGACAACAAGCTTCAGGAACAAATGATGTTAAAAAATTAATATTTCAGTATGTATCTGTGTTTTTAGTCCTCCAGAAAATTATTGAAACCAAGAATTTAAAAGACATCTCTACCTTTCAATACAGTTAGAAGTATAAAACGTTCCACTTGGTTGTGAATCTGTTTTACATTTTTTGTGACTAAGTTTCCGTAGACTCATTTACTGCCATCTTTTAGGTTCTCAGAGTTCTCACAAACATGTGGTTTCTTCAGCACATCTAACCAAGGAAAATTTATTTTAATTTTAATGTTTATCATATATTTTTTTTAAAAGCCATACTGTACAAGATTTTAATAACGGGAACACTCTATCCTATTTCCTGTTTTCCTTGGGCAACCATATTTAATTTAATTTTCACTTTTTTGTGTGTGTGTGGCCATACCCACATCCTGCAGAATTTCCTGGCCCAGGGCTTGAACCTCAGCCTGAACAGTGACAATACTGAATCCTTAACTGCTAGGCCACCAGGGAACTACTAAATTTTTAACTTTTTATTTTAGAACTTATTAGCTAACTATTTTCTAAATAACATGCTTAACAGTATTTTCTATTTTAGATAATATCTATTGATTTCCTACAATGAAGATGATGATTTAGCTCATATTATCTTTCCTGACCATATCTTAGTAAAATTTTAAATTTCAATATATTGTTTATATTGAGCCAGTGAAAAATGTTTACACCTTGAACCTTATAGTATATGATTATATTTCTTTTTTTATACAATTTTTTTATTATCAGTTTAATTTTTATTGTTCTTTATAGCTATAATTGGTTCTTCTCCAAATCAGTAAGAACTTCAAATCTTCTCTCAATTCTTTCAGAAACATCATGTGTTCTTTTCAGTTTTGTCTTTTTCTTGGTGTTACACCTTCCAGAGCTCTCATTTCTCCTACGGTCTGAATTGATTGCTCATCAAAACTGCACACTTTTTGTCAGAACCCTTTGATCTGTTAATAGAAAAATCCCTGTTTCCTTGGTTTCATGTCATTGTCTCTAATGATTTATTCCTTTTTTTTTATGAGGTACATTCTCTATAGAATTTTATGAAGAGGATGAATGGGAGATAGGTTTTCAGAAATTATGCACATTTCAAACTTTTTATTTTATTCTAATAATTTACTCTAAAACTTCATTGATTTGATGTGGAATTTTAAGTTGGAAATAATTTCCTCATAGAGTTTTGTAAAAGCATTGTGTCTTTATGTATCACCAGCATGTGCTGTCATACTGATTCTCAGTCCTCTGGATAGCAATTTTAAAAAGTCTTTATCTCTGGTGTCCTGAAGTTTTACAGTGATGCGCCTTGGTGTGAATGCTGGCATTTGTTGGGCTGGATACTTGTGGGTCCTTTCAGTATGGACAACTCAAAGATGGGCTCTAGAAACATTAGTTTCAGAAAACTGTCTTTTTTTTTTTTTTAACTGTTGCACCTGCGTCATATAGAAGTTCCCAGACTAAGGGTCAAATCAGAACTGCAGCTGAGGGCTGCACTACAGCCACAGCAGCACTGGATCCAGGCTGCATCTGTGACCTATGCCACACCTTGCAGCACAACCAGATCCTTAAGCCACTGAGTGGGCCAGGGATCGAACCGCATCCTCACAGACAACATCATGTCCTTAACCCACTGAGCCACAATGGGAATTCCTAGAAAACTGTTGTAATGTTAATTGCTATTCCACCAAAACCGTCAAATTTATTTTTACCACACCTCCCACTAACCTGCTAAGCACTTACCTGATTGGAGAAAAGCTGATTTTGCTTTACAGTTTTTATTATGTTAACATTTTATTCATAAAAAATAAACTTATGTATTATGACACAATAGTAAACAAATGACCTGTGAATTTACCACATAACTAAAGAATGGGAACATTACCATGCTCTTGAAACTGTAAGTGAGTCTCCACTTCAAATTTTTTTATTTCATTCACTTACAAAAATATAATTACATGTATATGTGACATTGTTTAGTCGTACTTGTTTGGAGGCTTTTAAAAGTGCTTATGTAGGCTTCTCTGACTTGCTTTTTACACAAAAATATTTTTCTAAGGTTGATCCATGTTATTATATATAGCTGTAGTTTATTTGTACTGTTCATTTAATTTCTTCCCCACTTCTGTTCTCTTTTTGTTAGTCAGAGATTGGAGCTCCTGATGTAGCCTTTTGTTTTGTTTATTTTCTGTCTTTTATTCTGACATATGAAATTTTCTTAAAACTTATTTTCCAATCCTTCCATTAAATATTTTTTTCTATTATATTTTTAATTTTGTAAGTGCTTTTCCCACTTCTCTGAATACTTTTAAAAAATAACATCAGGCTTTACCTTATAGGTTTTGTTTTCTTTTGTTTCTGAGGACATTTTCTTTTGCTTCCTGTGTATACATATATATACATATATATATATATATATATATTTATTTATTTTTATTTTTTGGCTATACCCCTGACATATAGAAGTTCCAGGGCCAGGGATCAAATCTGAGCCCTGGCTGTGCCTACGCCACAGCTGCTGCATTGCCAGATCCTTAACCCACCCTGCCAGGCCGGGGATCAATCTGCGCCACTGCAGACTACTAATCAATAGAAGATTTCTGTACTGGACTAGTATTACTTAATTTTTTTTATTCTGTATACAGCTTTCATGTGTATTTCCTTAGGTTAGTTGATAGTTGAACTTTAAAATCATAATATGACTATCAGGTATAAAACATTATAGAAATAAAATGTACAACAACAATGTACAGCAAAAGGGATCGAGGAGAGGATTGGTTTGTTTAGAATGTGGTTAACAATGTATATTGTAATTCACAGGGTTACCAATAAAAGAATAACACAAAAATGTGTAAAAAACTAATAGGAGGGATTAAATGGGATATTAAAAATACTAGATTGCTAGAAAGGGAGAAAAAGGAATAATGAACGTTTGGGACAAATTTAAAACAAATAGCGGAGTTCCCGTCGTGGCACAGAGGAAATGAATCTGACTAGGAACCATGAGGTTGTGGGTTCGACCCCTGACCTTGCTCAGTGGGTTCAGGATTCTGTGTTGCCATAAGCTGTGGTGTAGGTTGCAGACTTGGTTTGGATCCTGCGCTGCTGTGACTGTGGTGTAGGCCGTCAGGTGTAGCTCTGATTTGACACCTAGACTGGGAACCTCAGTATGCTGTGGGTGCGGCCCTAAAAAGCCAAAAAAAAAAAAAAAAAAAAAAAACCAGCAAGCAAGATGGAAATAAAGACATAGGAAAAGATAATACTATGCAAACATTAATTAAAAGAAATCTGTTAAAGCTATGTTATTATCAGATAGGTTAGACATTAAGGCAAGAACTATTGCTAAAGATAAAGAATGCCATTTCATAATGCTAAAATGGTCCTCTCTACAGGAAGACGTAACAATCTGAAACACCCTTCCCTCGTTGCTTGGTTTTGCTAACCATTCATATGTGGTCTCCGGGACTTTTCTTTTGACTACTTTTCTTCTGTCATTTTTCACTGCCGGAGCTGTTTCTGTAGTCTGTGAGGGAAGAGTTATTCTTTGTCTCTCTGATTGTGGCAGTGTTCATGTTCAGTATGCTCTGGGCATTGTAAACAGTTGTGTGGGGGTAACACTTGAGAGAACAAAACCTCAGAATTATAATTACTTCATTTAGTGTGGTAGTTATTTTAATGTAATTACTGCCCTTTAAAAAACACCATGTATGAGAAATAGATTTTAGATGAGGACTAAAGAAGTTGATTATGTTTTAAAGAATTCTGTTTTAACTTGTGTGATTATGAGTAATTATGAAGAACAAATCAGAAAGGAGTAACTGTTTATTCATTTATAAAGATTCTTGGCAGTAAACTGTTTTTTAGTAGTAGATCTTTAAAGCTCTGCAGTGATATGTCATTGTCAAAACTCTTCATTTCTCTCTGGAGAGAATGTTCTGCTATTTAGAGAACATTCCATTTTTCTGGAGAGAGATCTGTTGGTTGATCTCCATTCCTAAATGCAAGAAAAGGAGAGAGATTTAAGGAAACAAAGCATTGAATCAAGAAGTATACTTGGAAATAGAAATACAATTAGTGTAACTTTTTAAAAATTGTGGTAAGAAACACATAATAAAATTTATTTAACTCTATGTAAGGTTTACAGTTTAGTAGTGTTAAGAATACTCACATTGTCGTGAAATACATCTCCACACCGCTTACCTTGCTCATCTGAAACTCTGTACTCATTTAAAACCTTTTTCTCCCCTCCCCTTAGCCACTGGTAACTACCATTCTGTTTTCTGTTTCTATGAATTTGACCACCCTAGGTATCTAATATAAATGGAGTCACATTATTTGTCTTTTTCTGACTTATTTAACTTAGCATAGTCTCTTCAAGGTTTATCCATCTTGTAGCATGTTACAGGATTTCCTTCCTTAAGACTGAAAATTATTTCCTTGTGTGTATAGACCAATTTTGTTTATCCATTTATCTGTTGGATATTTGGTTTGCTTCCATCTCTTGGCTTTTGTGAATAGTGCTGCTATGGTCATGGGTGTGCACATACCTTTTTGAGGCCCCGCTTTCAGTTCTTTTGCATGTATACCCAGAAGTGTGATTGCTGGATCATACACTAATTTTATTTTTGATTTTTTGAGGGACTGCCATACCATTTTCCCATAGTAGTTGCACTATTTTACATCAGTTTGCAAAGGGTTTCAATTTCTCCACATCCTTGTGAATGCTTATTTTCTGTGTGGGTTTTGTTTTTTTGTTTGTTTGTTTGTTTTTTTATAGTAGCCATCCTAATAGGTATGAGGCGATATCTCATTGTGGTTTTGATTTGTGTTTTCCTGATGAGTATCTTTTCATATACTTGTTGGCCATCTTTCGTCATCTTTGGAGAAATATCAGTTCATATTCTTTGCTCATTTTTTAAACAGGTTGTTTTTTTGTTGAGTTGTATGAGTTCTTTATATATTTTGGACATTAACCCCTTTCCATATATGTGATTTGCAAATAACTTTCTCCCATCCAGTAGGTTGTCTTTTCATTTTGTTGATTTCCTTTGCTGTGTAGAAGCTTTTTAGTTTGACATATTCCCACTTGTTTATTTTTACTTCTGTTGCCTTTGCTTTTAGTGTCAAATCCAAAAAATCATTACCAAGACTGGTGTCAAGGAGCTAATTGTTTATGTTTTTTTCTAGGAGTTTTATGGCTTCAAGTCTTACGTTCAAGTCTTTAATCCATTTGGGGTTAACTTTTGTGTTAGTCATCTCATTTTATTCTTTTGCATGTGACTGTCTAGTTTTCCCAACAACGTTTATTGAAGAGACTGTAATGACAGTTATTTAGAATCTGTTAGGCATCTAATCTGTGTTTCTTTAGAGTCTGTTTCTGGAGTTTTATTTTGTTCTTTAATTGAACCGTACCTGTTTCTTTATATGCTTTGTAGTTTTTTTGCTGGAGCGTTTGAAAGAAAACCAACCACCTTTTCTGGCCTTTGCGTACTGGATTCCTTTTAAGACCTCTCAAATCTTTTCTGATCTTAGCTCCCTTTGGGATTTGTCTGCAGAACTACAGCTCTAAGGTGCTTCTTGCCTCTTGTTTACAATGTCTTCTACCTCTGGTTCCTATTCTCTTAGTGCTCTCAGTTACTCAAGACAGAAACCAGTCCCTCAGGCAGTCCCCAGACAGGCCAGGATTGTCTGTTTTGTTTGTGTTCCAGAGAGAAGAGCCCTGGCATGAGGAGTTCCTTTCTTTGTTGCTCCACACTGTGCTGTGCACTGGGCCACTGAACACCTAGTACAAGATTCCAATGAAAGGAGTAGGAAAATTTGTGGTGTTTGGCATATCCACTTATACTGCTTCTTCTGCACAACATAGTGTGGAGCAACCAGGAAGGAATTCCTCATGCATTGTAACTGCTGTGACTCCTGTTGCTTCTATGGCTCGGGCCCAATCCCTGGCCTGGGATTTCTGCTTCTTGTGAGTGTGGCAAAAAAGAAGGTCTGGATCTGAGAGCCAGCAAACAGTATTAAAAAAAAAAGAAAAAAAAAGGAGTTCCCATTGTGGCTCAGCAGTAACAATCCCATCTAGTAACCATGAGGATGCAGGTTTGATCTCTGGCCTCGCTCAGTGGGTTAAGGATCTGGCATTGCTATGAGCTGTGGTCACAGATGCGGCTCAGATCTGGCATTGATGTATGTGTCTGTGGTATAGGTCTGCGGCTACAGCGCTTATTCAGCCCCTAGCCTGGGAACTTCTCTATGCCATAGGTGCGGCCCTAAAAAGAACAAAAAAAAAGTATGGTATGATATTAGTTGGATTAGAAAACAAACCAAGCTAGCCTGCAGATAATACTGCATACTTTTATAAGTAAACACTATAAAAATTCATAGTAAAGGAAAGATAAACTGATAACAGTGGTTATAAGAATTAGGCATTCATAAATTACTTGTATAATTAAAAATAAAGAAAAAGCCCAGATGAAAACTTATCAACACTAACAGGGATTACTTCTGCATAGTAATATTAACAAATTTTCTTTGTATTTTCTGAATTTTTACAGGAAACATTTTATTGGAAAATGCTAAATTATAAAGAATCATTTATAGATGAGAGATTAGTAATTGACAAATGGTTAATAAAATTAATTCTTACAAAATGGAATAGAAGAATTAGAGTAAGATGGAGAAATCAGGGAGTTTTTGGGTAAGGGCGATGGTTTAGGAAGAGAGAAGAAAATCTGGAGTGTCTTAGAAACTTTTAAAATTTATAGTGTTAATTAAGCACTGCTTTGTATTTTTAAGCCGTTAATTCAATAAGTATTTAGTAAATATTTGGCCTAATAGGTGTCAGGGTCCCTGTCCCAGAGGAGCTTATGTTCTAATGAGGGAATGCAAACAAATAAATTATAGTACATAGTATTAAGGAAGAATTGATTAGTAAAGTAGAGAAAGGGGTAGTGCAGGGTTGATAGAGGAGGCTTTCCTAAAGAACAGAAGTCTAAGCTGAGATTTGGAGTTAGGTTGCAAATAATATGAGATGCCTAGAGAGGGAAAGCAGGGATCAGCACAGGAAACCCACTGTAAACAACTTTACGAGCTTATTTTATATTGTTTAAATATGTCATATGCATAACCTTGCTGGATGTTTGCAACATAGTAAACAGTAATCATGTTGGTTGTTTGATAGTAGGCACATTATAAACTCTCTTCCTCCCTTCCTCTCTGCTCCCTTAACTTTTCTTCCTCTCCCTTGGGGGTATTTGCTGCAGGTTATGCGTGGCATGAGTTTTTTGGGGGAGAAATAAGTGCAAAACCTAAAACATTGCCAACGTAAAAGGAAGCAACCTTAATTTAGTATATTTTAAAAAGCCATGTCCAGTTCATCAAAATGAAAATATTAATGTAACATGGTTGACAGCTCTTTAGATCAGCCATCACAATGAGTTAGTTATGGAATTGAATATGATTAAGTGTTCAAATTTTTTGATCATCAGTATCTTTTAACATCTTACTACTTAATAAATTGTTAATACTTCCAGGGTTATATATATTGATAGTGGCTTGGACTTTTGTAAATAACTTCACAAGTTACTTAATCTTTTCTTAGTTAGATAAAATGTGGTATCTGTGTTGTTTTCTTTTGCGGGCTTCCCCCTCAAAATTTTATTTCTGCAAGACAGAAATTTCCTATCATTCAAAGGGCTTGAATTGCCTGCACAGGGAATCCTAAAACTGGCGACATTCTTCACTGAACTTTTTGAAATAGACTTTTCTCTCTCCTTGCTTTAAAGGCAGACAGTAACTAAAACAATCAAAACTTCTATAAAGAGAGAACCTATCACATTATTATTCATTAGTGATGGGCTGCCATTTGGGCAGTTTATAGAAAAATAGTTAACAAACGTGCAATTTAAAAAGAAGGAATAAGTGAACTTTGTTACAATTCACATTCCCATCCCACAGAGGAAAAGTATTCTGAAAAATAATCAGGCTTACAACATACTGCCTTACTAGTGTGGAAAAACTAAATTTGACTTATCGTTTGATTTGTCCCTGTGTCTTGTGTTTTTTCTACTTTATGGAATGCCCTTTCCCTTTTTGGTACATTTGCAGAATTTATATCCAGTCTTAAAGACTCCAACTTTGACTTCTTGTACCACAGAAAGTTCGTCTCTCCCTCCTTTGTGCCACCACTTTCCCTGTATTATAGCACTTGCCACATTTACGACAGTTGTTTAAATTTTCTGTTTCCTTGCTAGATTGTGACCTTCTTAAATGATAGGAATGTTTCATTCTATACTGAGTGGTACCGTAAATGCTTGTTTGGCATGAATGAGAGGAAGCCTTTTGCAGTGACATACATGGTGTTGCATAATGAAAGCCTAACTTACAGTTTTATTGATTGACTGGTAGCTGGCACTGAGTAATTACTTCTACTGGGTCAGCTCTGGAAGCTGGTTAAGACCCACCATAGTGTTTGAACAGTGAGATTTATTTACTAGAACTCTGTTACAAGACTGGACACTAGAGATAAGAGAAGGAACTATCAGCATATTACTTCAGGTGTGCCAGGCTTTATGGAAAACTCATAACAAAGTATAAAGAAAAGGGGACAGGTGGGGAGGGATTGACTGGGGTTTAGGGACTGGCATATGCACTCTGAAGTATATGGAATGATTGGCCAACGGGGACCTGATGTATATAGCACAGGAAACTCTATCCAGTATTCCTTAATAATCTATTGGGGAAAAGAATCTTTGAAAGAGAATAGATGTGTGTGCATGTTTAACTGAATCTGTTCATTGTATAGCAGAAATTATCACAACATTGTAAATCAACTATACTTAATAAAACTTCAAAAAATAAAAAAATAAAAAACAGCGTATAAAGAGTCAAATTTTTTAAATGAAATAATTATGCAGTTTGTAAAAAAAAAAGGTTTACTACATGAGTTTCTTTATGTAGTTTTTTTGGGGGCATTTTAAATTACTAAAAACAAGAGAAAGCAATTGGAAAGGCAGTGTTGTGAAATCTGGGTATTTGGGATTCTAGCCCCAGTTCTAGTACCAACGTTGTGATTTGAGGCAAGTTTGAACATTTCTCTGAATTTTAGTTTCCTTTTCTGTGAAAATGTAGTTTGTAGTACATGATGTTAAATAGTACAAACGTTAATATCAGTTTATTTTTTAAATATGTTTACAGAGAACTTTAAGACTGAAGCTGGTGTAAAGGGAGGGACAAGTGTTTCGAATATAGAAACCAGCTAAACTGGGATGAGTATTTAAGCTTAAGTTTTTATCCAAGATTTTTGTGACTTTTTTTTTTTTAGTGATAACAGTATAGTGCTAGTTTTGTCAAACAAACAAGTATATATTTATACACGTGCAGGAACACATACACTTCAATAAGTATTAATATTATCCCCAGTGTGGGGTTATATATGATAGATAAAACAAGGAGAATAAAATATTTTTCTTTTTTTTATAATGATAATGAAAAATTAAAAGACCATTTCATAAAAAGCATTTGTGGCTTTGGAAGTGGGTTGCCTTATGACAAGTAAGGAAAATGTTTTGGGAGCTGGGATCAGCATATCAAAGACAGGCTTTTTTCTCCCCCTTTCCCAGTTGTCCATTTACACTGGCTATATTCCCTGTGTTGTACAGTATATCCTTGTGGCTTAATTATTTAAAATTGAAGTATAGTTGATTTACAGTATTGTGTTAGTTTCAGTCATACAGCATAGTAATTCAGTTATACATACATGTGTGTATGTATTTTCAGAATATTTTTCGTTATACCTTATTACAAAATACTGAGTATAGTTCCTTATGCTATACAGTAGGTCCTTGTTGAATATCTCTTTTACATATAGTAGTGTGTATATATTAATCCCAAACTCCTGATTTAGTCCTCCCCTGCCCCCCGTTTCCCCTTTGGTAATCATAAATTTGTTTTCTATGTCCATGAGTCTCTTTTTGTTTTGGAAATAAGTTCATTTGTATATATATTTATTTTTTTAAGATTCCACATATATGTTATCATATATTTGTTATTTTTGATATTTGATGTTTACAGCTGATATTTAATGCATACCTGGGTCTGTAGACTTTTTTTTCTAATTCCTTTTCTGCCTTTTTTTTTTTTTTGGTGGATGTGGCGTTAGAATCTTGTAGCAGTGATCTGAGATTCTAGTTGCTTGTATCAGAAACATTGCATGTTTATGTTTAAAGATACTATATCTTTCTGTAAGGAATTTCATTTTTTCCACACTAGTATCTTATTGATTCTTCAACATTCCCAGGATAAGTTTTCTGAACACTTGGTTTCTTTCTGTGGAGGAGAAAAATGGAGTTATCGGTATTCTTACCATTAAAACCAAAACAAAACACACAGAACTCAAGTTCTCTGTTATCCTACTTTCCACCTAGAATTAAGTTTCAGTTAGTTTAAATATTATGTTACATTGCATACTCTGAACCTAGATATGAAGGAGTCTTCATTTTAGAGCTGTTGATCTGATAGTTTTTTTAGCTTTGGATTGTCACAAAAAGTTTAGTTAAATGTGTTCAATCCTTTTCCATTAAAGGCACTTGGAATAAAAGTGTTAGATATGCATTTTGATTAGAGTGATTTTTTTGTCATCCTGTTTGAATTTGGTAACTCTTTTGTACTTTTCCTAAGGTACTGTGAAATGTGTCTGTCATTTTTCAGGTGAATTTTTTAAAACTGTGCAGCATATTCGGTGATAATTGGAAACAGTAGTGTGTGATATGGGCATAGTTGAGAATAACTTACACAAAGATGTCTCTTTAAATTCATTTTTCACTTTACTCAGCTGAAGAGAAAAAAATCGTAACGCTATGGTTTGCTCATAATAATATTGAGGTTTTGGAGAGAAGATCCCTGCTTATCCGAATTGGATATTAATCCATATTCACAGGGTTATTTAAGAAATCAGTGGGATGATAGATGTAAAATTCTTAACACAATGACGGCACACAGTAGGTTCATTTCAACAAAAGCTATATGTAGCCTAACACATTGTCTTGCTTACAGGGAATTGAGAGTCACTGGAGCGGGGGGAAAAATTAACATATATCAGAGAGTTCTGCTTTGGTCGGTTGTTTTATTCATTCAGAAGTAATGAAAAATTCGGAGAGAATCTTATGAATTGGCAAGTTTCATTAAAATGAAGCTTTATCCTTCCACTGGCTGTCTGGAAGCAGAACCAAACTGACAGGAAGAGACTGGCAAAAGATATCAAAACTTTGTCTTTGGAACTGCTCTCAGGTTGCCAGGTTTCATACCTCTTTACTTGCATTACTTCATTCTGATCTGTTTCTTTTGTTTTCTGTGTATATTTTTTAAAATACCATTGTTCTAATGAGAGAGAACAAGCAGGAGACGGCTTTAACTTAAGTTCCTAACGAAGTTGAAGTCACCCTCAGAGTATGCGTCTCTGCACCTGACATTCCCGCCGGAGGCCGGCAGCCCCTCCCTGTGAGTAAGAGGAAAGGCTTGGCCAATTACTGAGACAAAGCCGGCCGGTTGCCTAAGGCGGAGTTTCCTTCTCCCCTTGCCGGAGCTGGGCGTCTTTCACAGCGTTTGTCCAGCAGATTACCTGGGTGGAGGTTGAGTAGGGGGTTCTCTCTTTGCCGCGGACCCCCTCCCCCGGAGGGTCGGGTGGGAAGAGTTGTTCCCGTTACCAGTTTCTCCTGGAAGCAGATGCCTTCTGACCCCAGCACGCCGGTCCTTCTCCAGCCCAGACCAGAACATCAGGTCCATCCCCCGGAGTCTCAGGTGGCACCACAGCGGCATCTGTGGCTGAGGATTCGGTGGAAAGGGAAGGGGTGGTCCTTCTGCCTGGACCCCTCTCGGCTGACTCACAGGAAGTGCTAGCTGGGCCCTGGGCGCAGCAACTCCAGGATTCCGCCCTCCCCGCCAGTCTGCCGCCCTCACCCTCCACCCGGGCTTTGCCGTGTCTGCTGTAGGACAGTGAAGGGCTTCCAAGTTTGCCAAGACTCCCAGGCACAGTCTTTGCACTTCTGTGACAGTCTTCCAAATGTTTTGCCACCGACTTTTGCCAGAAGCTGTTTGTAAAAAAGCCCTTCCCTTCGTGGATTGCTTTGTCTGAAGATCACTCAGGGTGACCATGGTTCAGCGCTTTAGCCTCAGGAGGCAGCTATCCAAGGTGGGTAGCTTGGGTAGCTTTGTGTGTGTGTTTAGGGGAAACTCTCACTAGCTTTGGCGTGGTCTCCTTTTTCTCTACAACTGTTCTGTCAAGCCTGCCTCCTCCGGTGCTAAGGAGGGGCAGAGGGAGGGAGCGCTGCCTTTTGTTCTTTCCTCAGACAGACACAAAGGTCTGAGACTGCACTGGAAACCCCAGGTTTTGTTCCCCGAAACTAGAGCTATCATCTGTGAATCTGGAGAAAGTTGTAGTTTGCTTCTCAGATACAGTTTCCAGAGGGTGTGTGTGAAAGAGAGAATAGTGGGTAAAAAGTGCATATTTAATTAACAATTCATGAAGCAGCTTTTGACCAAATTGGGAAAGCATTATTGGTCTGTGGAATCAGTGCTTTCATACAAAATTTAGTATTAAACTGGGGAAAACTACCATAAAATAGTTCAGTAAGCAAGACCTGCATGAAAATGTTATTATGTGTGGTTGTTTTAAGGAGTGTGTGAAAAGCAGTAACCAGAAACTCAGGAATCAATTTTTACAGAATCGTGCTTAAAAAACAGTTTCATTTGTGCAGCTTTGGGGGGAAAGTTCCTTTAATCTAAAAAAAAAATCAAACTTAAAAAATAGAAAGTGAAGCCTCTTATTTGAAGAGGGGGCTGCTGATTTTATGAATCAGCCTTGGCAGTGGCCAGCCCTCTGTTGACCCAGTCATTGACCTCTCCTCTTAAGCGAATACAGAAACTAGTTTGGAAAGAAATGTGAGGGTTGAGCTTTATTTCTAAAACCCATTATGTTTTTTTAAAAGCTCTGTTTTAAAAAATGTGCAGTTGGTGGCTAAATTGTGTTACAGTTCATTCTCTGCAGACGGAAGCTTAAACAAATAGTAAATCAGTAGGCATTCTGCACTTCCTTAGTTACTAGTCAGAATTGTTAAATCCTGAAATGGGTTATTATCTTAAGGGGGAAACCTTTAGTTCCTCATGGGACCTCAGTGTAGAATGTGTGCATTCAAGCAAAAATGCGCAAAGCTCTTGCCTCTGTCCCCATGTCAGATTTCATCTTTTTTCTTGGATCTCCAAACCTAACACAGAATTTTTAGAAGCTCTAGACTGAATTTCCCTTGCTTCCCTTCTCCTCATTCCAGGTGTGTGTGTGTATTGTGGGTAGAGTAAAGGACCTGGGAAGCCTCCGTATTTTTCCTAAATAATAGAAAAAATCATTTTTGTTTCCCCTTCATGTGAACCTCTAGATCATGTATTTTCATGTATGTAGTACAACTAAAATGCAGGAGATTGGTAGATTGTCAGGGCAGTAACATTTCTGCCTAAGTGTCTGAAACAGGTGAGAACTAAATTTCTGATTAGAAAATAACTGCAGCCTAGGTATTTTGCTACTCGTATTTCTCTTCCACTTATTTTGTGAATTCTAAGTACTCTTTTACTCTCTGCTGTATGCATGACTGTGATTTATATTAAAAAAAACACTTTTAGGGAAATTGGGAGCATATCTTTAAAACATGAAGAAATAGAAGGTACGTTATATAAAAATAAAGAGGCAACTTCTTTTAATTTCTTTTTCTAACATCCCTTTCCATTTTAACATGGCTTCTGAGTTCTAAACTGGATGTTTAGGACCAAATCTATTTTCTATAAGTGCCCTTAACATAGTAATGAATTGAGAAAATAACATTAATAATTGTTTGAGTCTGTATGACACTGAAATATGGAGGAGAAACTGAATAGTTATGTCAAAAAGTTTTTTAAACTCGTTGAAAGCAGTGTGCCTCTATTCTGTCTTTTTGGCTAAATCTGTATGCTACCTGAGAACCCCAGTGTGTGGTATTTCTAGCGTACGTGGAATACTCAAAGAGCAGTTGGTTTTTTGCAGGTCAAAACAGTTGAACAATGGCAATTTCATATGATTTTAACTTTAGAAAGAAGTCTTTTTGCCAATAAGAAATAATCTTCCACAAGTATACACTTGTTTTAAGATGATTTCATATTTTAAAAAGCAGTTTCCCATTTTGACAAGAAATACTCATGTGATTATCTTCAAATTCTGTTGGAAATTTTCAGAAAAAAATATAAATGTTTGCAGCGATTTAAAACAGTTATCTCGGAGTTCCTGTCATGGCTCAGTGGTTAACGAATCCAAGTAGGAACCATGAGCTTGTGGGTTTGATCCCTGGCCTTGCTCAGTGGGCTAAGGATCTGGCATTGCCGTGAGCTGTAGTGTAGGTTGCAGACGCGGCTTGGATCCCGTGTTGCTGTGGCTGTGGCGAAGGCCGGCGGCTACAGCTCCTGTTAGACCCCTAGCCTGCGAACCTCCATATGCCGCATATGTGGCCCTAAAAAGACAATAAATATATAAATAAATAAATAAATACCCCCCCGCCCCCGAAAAAAATCCCTATTATCTACTTTAGATGCTTTTTATCTTTAAGTTTCAGAGTTATGTTTACTTACACTGGATGTGTCCCCTTGATGATTCAAATGGTTCCTCCAGTATATTGGCATCTAAACTAAGTAAAAAGGAGGAAGTAAACTAAGAAATAGATGAAATAAAAAAATCTTAATTTTTGAAGCGAGATGCTCACTTACTCTTTGACTAGATCTCAGTTACCCAACTCCCAGAAAAGTGCCTTCTCCTTGCCATTTTAGTTTTTTTTCCTTGCCATTTTAGCTTATTTTCTTCCTTTACAGTTTTTTTCACATGTGACTTCTAAAATATTCACTAAGGAAAGCATTTTCTTTCTTCCCTAAGTCCTCTGCATGAGCCATCCAGAATAATCTGAAACCTGCCAATGTGGACATTTCTTTTAATTCTCCTGATGATTCTTCAGGTTAGGAGGTATCAGCTTCATTTTGTCATTAAAGAATCAAATTCAGAGACATTCATTTTCCCAAGATCAGCAGAAAGTGGCGTCAGGTTCAAACTTAGGTCTAACTCCAGATCCATTCTGTTTCCCCACACCAACTGCCTCCCTAAATTTCTGGTGTGTTAATCAATCTCATGTTACGATTGCTGATATTTCTTCATGCTTATAGAAAACAGCATAGTAAACAACTTACGTAAATAACTCCTTTGGAGTTGCCTTTCCCCATTGAGCTGAAATTAATGTCTGATAGGATTGGAATCTATCAAACTTTATGTTTTCCACAAAGTTGTTTTCTTTGGCCAGAGAAATATAAATTTGAGTAAGATAATTGATTTAATAAAACCATATTAAGCGTAATTGAATCTTAATTTTATGCACTTATTTGAAATTTGATAAACTATACTGCCTTTTAGAAAATGCCTTTATTAAGGAGAAGAATTTACTCGTGAGTTTCTGTAATAATGTTTAAGGGATGAAATACAATGAATTAAACATTCAGAAAGTCTTAACTCACTCGGGCTCTGTTGTCCCTCCCCTCTTCACCCAACCCCATCAGATCTTTTAAATAGGCAATAGAAAATCAGTTTTTTCCTTTTCCAGGGACCTCAATTTTCTAGAAAGTATGGTAAATGCTGATGAGGTTTTGAGAAAATAGTTTTAAGGTTGACTGAGATTATTATACTCTTTTTTTAATGGTAATCATTTCTGTAATTCAAAAATAAAAAAATACGTAACTGTGAACTCTTGCTTCTGTGTTTTTTCACCTATTTCATATCCCTGACGCCATAGGTAATCTGTTTCTTAGTTTTTCTTCTCTGTTTATTTATGCATATGTAAGAATATATATTTTTTGACCTTTCTAAAATGAAAGATAAATGCTCTACAGTTTGTTCTAAGATAATAGCTTGGACTTTAATTTTCCAGAAGTGGATCCTGAATAGTTAACTTTGTTTAGGGTTCACATTTATTTTCGCATTTTCATGGGAGGATTACTTTGTTTAGGACAGGTATAGCCCACAGAATCTACTTTCTATATCAAAGATAATTAAAATAATGGCGTCAGGAGTTCCTGCAACAGCTGTGGTCTCTGTGGAAGTGCGGATTCGATCCCTGCCTTGGCGTGGTGGTTTAAAGGATTCTGCATTGCCACAGCTGTAGTTCAGGTTGCAGCTGCAACTCAGATTCAGTCCCTGGCCCAGGAACTTCCATATACTGAGGGTGTGACCTAAAATAATAATAATAATAATGGCAAGTCAGTGGTGACTTGATTCTTCTTCACTGATAGCGCATTTCTTTCCTACTCAGTTGGAGAGCCTTCTTTGGCTATATTAAAGTTTTTCATATGGTGAAAACCAGAATATAAAAATCATATTCTGTTTTGGATTGGTTTGTGAAGAGATTATTGCTGAGAAATAGAAGTTGTGGAGCTTTTTCCTGTGTTCTCTTATTGATTTCTTGAAGTAATTTAATTCAGACTTGTAGAGCACTTGAAAATATTTTTGTCTTAAAATATTATTCTTGCCCTTTCTACATTTGATTAGTGTCCTGTTATTTGGTATCAGTTTGGTACCACCTTAAGAAATTTAAGATTTAGAGAAGTGTTGCTGTTGATCATAATTTGAATTCCCGATTTTCAATTTTTTTTTTTTTTTTTTTGCTTTTTAGGACCGCACCTGTGGCATATGGAGATTCCCAGGCTGGGGGTCGAATCGGAGCTGTAGCTGCTGTCCTACACCACAGCCACAGCAATGCCAGATCCGAGCTGGGTCTGTGACCTACACCACAGCTCATGACAATGCCAGATGGTTAACCCACTGAGCAAGGCCAGGGATCGAACCCGTAACCTCATGGTTCCTAGTCAGATTCATTAGCTACTGCGCCACGAGAGGAACTCCACCTGATTTTCAAAAATTTTAATTAGATTTTCAAAAGTGGTTTCCTTTTAATTTCTACCTGATTTCTTTGGGGTTTATGACCAATGTCAATATACACAATTCAATTAACTTTATCTGTGAATATTTTTGTATTATTAAAAGGAATAGGAAAAAAAAGAATAGGGATCTCTAATTTCCATTTTAAGTAAATTAATTAGAGCCTTTTGAAAGTATTTTTATGGCCAAAGTGGTAAATTTTATGTATTTTTACCACATTAAAAAGAAAGTTGGAGTTCCTGTCGTGGAAACGAATCTGACTAGGAACCATGAGGTTGTGGGTTTGATCCCTGGTCTTGCTCAGTGGGTTAAACATCTGGCATTGCCGTGAGCTGTGGTGTAGGTCGCAGACGCGGTTCGGATCCTGCGCGGCTGTAGCTGTAGCTGTGGCGGTGGCATAGGCTGACAGCTGTAGCTCCGATTGGACCCCTGGCCTGGGAACCTCCATATGACTTGGGTGCAGCTCTAAAAAGCAAACACACACACACACACACACACACACACAAGTGTTTTGAACTTTTTAATGGTAAGTACTATATGGGTACAGTGAAGTAGTATTTTATGTAATTAACTCAAATACGTAGACAAGGGAATCAGTACCAGATGGATGCTTTTAAATAATGGAAATGTATACAACATCTCTTTTTCATGCTTTTAAAATTTAATTTTCTCTAAATTACTTAAGATATCACCTAGTTTCATACTTGGAAATATAATGTTTTATATTTATTTATTTATTTATTTAGTCTTTTTGCCTTTATGTAGAGCCGCACCCGCGGTATATGGAGGTTCCCAGGCTAGGGGTCCAACAGGAGCTGTAGCCGCCGGCCTTTGCCACAGCCACAGCAACGCGGGATCCGAGCCGCGTCTGCGACCTGCATCACAGCTCATGGCAACGCTGGATCCTTAACCCACTGAGCAAGGCCAGGGATCAAACTCGCAACCTCATGGTTCTTAGTCGGACTCGTTAACCACTGAGCCACGACGGGAACTCCTATATTTATATTTTGCTAGCAGTTAAATGTAACATCTTCCTGTTAACCATTAACCCACTTTTAGGAAGCTTAAATCGGTCATAGCAGCATCAGCATTATAGGATCATTCTGATACAATGCATAACTGAAATAGGAAGGCTGATGAATGCTGCTCTTCTGTTAAACGAAATGAGACCCTAGTAAAATCAGTTCCGAATATTGTGGATGTGGTGGGATAAATAAGGAGTAGAGAATGACTTTCCTGTTCAAACATATTGTCAATAATAGGCCAAAATAAAGAAACTAATTTAGAAATATGTGCATTATAATTGTGAGATGTTTTCATAACGTTCATCCTAGTTTAAATTTTAAAAATTTAAAGAAGTTATTGATACATCTTATTGGTAGATCTGAGAGAGTAGAATATGCTTCCAAGAGAATATAGTTAAATCTCCTTGGAAATGTGTTGCTTTTTTAAATACACTGCTATCATTTGGTGTTGATTTGAGTATCATTTTCTTGAGAGAGATAGCTGTATTAAATGATTCAGTTAGATTCTTTAAAGTTGGAATATGTTTATTAATTTTGAAGATCAGTGAACTGATACGCTTGAAAGTACTTTGAAAACTATGAAGCACTGTATTAATATAAGAAAGGATTATGGTGTTTTCATCACTCTCATTCAGTAAGTATTTTTGAAAAGAAATAACTGTTCTTTAAAACTATACTTTGAAATATGCACACATATACACATCCTGTTTTTCAAATACTTAGGTTGGATGGGCAACAGTGATTGCCTCTGAGAAGAGGACCTGGGCAACTTGAGTTGGGGGTGGGAGGGAGACTTGCTTTTTAAAAATTGTTTACCCTGGGAGTTCCCATTTGGCTCAGCAGGTTACAAACCCAACTAGCATTCATGAAGATGTGGGTTCAATCCCTGGCCTCATTCAGTGACTTATAGATCCATCGTTGCCCTGAGCTGTGGCACAGGCTGCAAACGTGGCTCAGATCCCGAACTGCTGTGGCTGTGGCGTAGGTTGGTGGCTGCAGCTCCGATCAGACCCCTAGCTTGGGAACTTCGATATGCCACAGATACGGCCCTAAAACTCTCTCTGTCTGTCTGTCTGTCTCTCTCTTTATATATATACACCATGTACATACTCTTTCTTAAATAATAGTCTAAGTCAGATGTGCTAAAATTTCAAGAAGTAGAACTGAATTTCAGCGTCATTATTTTTCAGTGAAAACAACTGCTGGTAGTTTACTTAAAGGTTAATGGTTGAAAGATGAGGCCCTAAAAGAAAAAAAAAAGGTAAGAAGGATGATATTCTTCTGGGCTCTTCCAACCATACACATTACTTACAGATTGAAGATAACTTTTGTGTGTAACACATAAATTTGTAGTGTAGAATTTCTCAACCCTTAAATGTTTTAAGATAAACCCCTTTGGAGTAAGTTAACTGTACTGTTTTGAAAGCACATTTAGGGAATGGTATATAGAGGCAAGATATTTTACTTTTTATATCTGTATATATAAGTGGCAGGTAATACTTAAAATATTCTGATTTGTTCTTAATCATTTTGGCGTATAAAATGGAAAGAATTTGCTCTTTTAGACACCTTGGTGTTAGTTAGGATTAACCTGTGCTATATACCTGGACCTGTAACAATCCTGCTGCAAAACATGGTGAATAAGAAAACAATACAAATTGAACTTGCCTTGTGGTAGGTAGCACAGAAAATCTCCATTAAATTCCAGACTGTTTCCATCAAATGGTTTGAAAGATGCAGATTACTTTATCCTTACCAGAAATTTAGGGTTTGAGAAGACTTCATCTTAAAGCCAGCAGTGTGTAAAATCCAAAGGTAACACATGTAATAAACATTTCATAGCTTTCCTTTTCATTTAATAAAATTTATCTCAAAATTAAGTAAACTGAAATTAAGTAAACTGTGGCTGGCTGTGTGACTTTAGACAAGTAATTTGACCTCTCTGAAGCTTTCTTCTCATCTAAAAAGCATTATCTATGATCCCTTAGAGATGTAAAATTATGTGATTATCTGTTTGTGAAACAGGTTACAGTCCTAAGAAAAATGACTTTAGGGAGAAAATACCAAGACATTATCTAGTTTTATACCAGAAGGGATCAAACTATACAGTTTGTTGTTCACAGCTAACATAAATAAATTCATAATTTTCATGGATAGGTTTAGAGTTTAATTTCTAGCCAGCTCTGGATGATTCAAAATTGAAGATAACAAGTGAAACTTAGTGAATTAGTTACAGACTTATTAGAGTCTGGGTGCTAAGAAGATAGACATTTCTTCTACCTCTCCCTTTTCAGGAGAAAATTTTAAATTTCTTTGTGAAAACAGACATTTCTTATAATGGAAATTTACCTTATACACAATAGATTTTCTTCACATGATGGTATATTGGAACTCAAGTCCTTTTTCCTGGGCAAAACACACTCCTCTTACTCTTGAGGAAAAGTTCATAACTGGGGAAGTAAGACAGGTTAAAAGCTAAAATAAGCTTTACATTTTTACAGGTTAACTCTTTCTTTGAACCTGAGGTGGTCTTGAAAAGCCCTGTAGAGGAAGTGGGATTTTAACTGGACCTAAAGGCTTTGGATCAGAGGTTTCCCACTTTCCTTTCCCCTTGTTAGCACCACCATAACTCAAAAATGTGATTTAAGTTTAAGGTAGCTGTAATTTGGGAGGTGACTTAAAAAATCCCTCACGATTCTGATGGGTTCTTCTGAAGGAACCCTTTCCTTTGCAGATCATTGATGCAGATGAAGGACAGGTAGAAAATATTCCAGGAAGGGTGCAAGATCGCCAGATATGGTTTTGTTGAAAGGGATGTTTGTCATATTCAATATTTGTAATTTTTAGGGAGTTCTAATACAAACATCCTTTTAAAATCTAATCTGAGAGTTAGTTTATATTTCTGTGGGGAAACTTAACCGTTATTGGTTGACAACCTATATGACTTCACTTCTATGCAGTGAACAGTGAACAGAGTGAAATCTAGGAAATCTAGGAAAACTCTCTTCTAGATAATATATGTGGGTTGTTTAATATTACTACTTAGTGTATGGAATTTTAACATTCTAACATTCTTTGCCTGTCTTCCAGTCATTTGAAATGATGAAATGTGTGTTGAAACGATACAGCACCCGAGTATAAGTTTCCATTCTCTATTTGGTTGCAGAGTGAGTGTGTGTGTCTGTGTGTGTGTGTGTGTGTGTGTGTGTGTATACGTATATTTGTGTGTCTGTGTATGTGTACTGAGACTTAAGAAATTGGCCTTCATAAAAACACCACTACTTAGAAACTAGGATCCTAATGAAGTTCCCTCCCTCTGTTACTCAGTGACCAAATAAACTTAGATATTTAGATAAAATAGAGACTTTTAGGATCTGAAGTGTTTCAGTCTGGCTAGACTGAGAAAAAGGACTCTTACTTCATTCTTCTGAAGGTAATAGTGATAGCTAGTACTTGAGGTGTCAGTAGTTTGACAAACCCAACCCAGCTGTTATACTAAGCACAAAAACATACTTGTATTTGAATATATGTAGTGGCTTTAAGAATTACCTTGCTGGAATTCCCATTGTGGCTTAGCAGGTTGAGGATCTGATACCTCTGTGAGGATGTGGTTTCAGTCCCTGGCCTGGCTCAGTGAAGTAAGGATTCAGCATTGTGGTAAGCTACGCCGTGGGTTGCATATGCTGCTAGGATCCAGTGTTGCTGTGGCTGGGGTGTAGGCCAGCAGCTGCAGCTCTGATTCAACACCTGGCCTAGAAACTTCTGTATTGCACACGAGCAACCGTAAAAAGAAAAAAAAAGTCACCTTGCCTATTTTTCAATTTAAGGGAAGGGGCACAAAGCTGCTATAAAATAGTTTTATCTTAAAAAGCAAGCTAAATGGAATTCCCCATTCTGGTTTCTAAATAGCTGAGTTTTTAAACAACTTTTCATCTTCTACCATTAAAGTTGATAGGAATACTCGTGCTTTAGCTGATAAATGGAAGCTGTTTCTACCAGTACCTCCCACATTTCCCTTGTCTATTCTCAAGTAAAACAAAAAAGGAAGCAACTTATCACACCTCATATGATAAAGTTGTACTTAGCAGGCACCTGAAAAGTCATAGAAAAGATAATGACACATCTAATAGGTGCCCCTCTTTTTTTCCAGCTACTTCTACTCAGATAAAAGTTGTTCCCCCTAAGAGTGAAAGGAGGAGTAAGCGTGAGGGAGACAGTACCCTATGAGTACCACTCTAATTCTGTTACTTTGAAGACTGGGGAATAGAGACCTTCACTTTGGCATTGTTGTTGTTCATTTCGCTAGTGTCACTTCCCCGACTATGCTTTGCCAAGATCTCCAGTGTGTCCTCTTTGTTTCCCAATCCAGTCATCAGTTCTTAGTTTTCACCTTGATTTTTAGCAGCATTTGGCATGTTGGCTGCTGTGTCCTCAATGAAACACTTTCTTGACTTGCAGGATACCACACTCATGGTTTTTCCCCCCACCTCACCAGTCCTCACTAGTCAATCTCCTCTCTTGATCTTTTCATTAATGTTGCTATAAGCTAGACCTAGTCCGATTTACTACTTTTTTGGTGATTTCATCCAGTCTTATGATGTTAAGTACCATCTGTATGTTGACAGTTTTCAAATGTATATTCCCAGTCCTGATCTTTTTCTTAAATTTTAGACCTGCCTATTCACCTGCCTATTTGACATCTCCATTAAGATGTCTAAGTCATCTTAAACTTATTATGTCCAAAACAGCTTCTGGTATCCTCTCTCCTACCTGGTTCTCTTGAACTCCCCCTTCTCAATAAATGGTGCCTCAGCCTTTAAAACTGAAAATCTTTTGAGTCGTCTTTGATGTCCCTTTCTCACTCACATTATATCCGCAGATCCTCGATTCCACTTTTAAATACATCTAAAATTTGCCTATATCTGCTCTCTGTTGCCACCCTCTTTCACCTGTATTACTGCATTAACCTCCTAACCAATCTCCTAGCATCTACTTTTGCCCCACTAGAGTTTATCCTACCACAAAAGACAATACCAATAAACGTAAGCCAAATTGTATTATTTATATGATCAGAACCTTCCAGTGTTTTCCTTTCTCACTCACTTTTACATGGAAAATCTGTTCAGTCTGTTTCTCCGTTAACCCCCAGAACATACTTGACCCTCTAGCTATTCCCAGAACAGATCAAGCATTCTCCTTCCTCAGTATCTTTGCAGTGTATTTACTACCTGCCTGGATTTTTCTTCCTCCAGACTGCTGCATCACTCGTGTGGTCATTTCTTTCAAGTCTTACCGTAAATGTCATCTTCTCAGATCTTCTCAGTGAGACCTTCCCTGAGTACTCTAAAATATAAAATTACAACATCCCCCTGTTTAATTTTTTAGTCCCAGCATTTATTAACTTCTAATATACAATAACTAATGTATTTTATAATTTGCTAATTTATCTTCCCTTGCCTCCCCATCCCCTCAAGAATGTACTCCCTTGGAGGATTTTTGTCTGCTTTGTTTATTAATGTATCACCAGCACCTAGAATATAGTAGATGCTTAGTTACCATTTATTGAATACATTAATGAATCATTTATTTGAAAAAAATGGAAGGAAAGAAAAGAGCCATCCTGAATTAAGAGTATAACATTCCAGGAGTTCCCGTCGTGGCTCAGTGGTTAACGAATCCGATTAGGAACCATGAGGTTGCGGGTTCAATCCCTGGCCTCGCTCAGTGGGTTAAGGATCCAGTGTTGCCGTGAGCTGTGGTGTAGGTCGCAGATGCGCCTCAGATCCCATGTTGCTGTGGCTGTGGCATAAGCCAGCGGCTATAGCTCCAACTGGACCCCTAGCTTGGGAACCTATATATGCTGCAGGTACCTGGGCCCTAGAAAAGACAAAAAGACACACACACGCACGCACACACACACACACAAAGTGTAACATTACGTAGAATATTGTATTTTATTATTGAAGAGGAATCTTAGTGTTTAGCTTTTTCCAAAGTGTTTTCATCACTTCCCTTGAATGTAACAATAACCACAAAACTAACCCTTTCCCTAGTCTCAAGCTAGGGGTCGAATTGGAGCTGTAGCTTCTGGCCTATACCACAGCTACAGCAACGCCAGATGCAAGCTGCATCTGCGACGTACACCACAGCTCACAGCAACACTGCATCCTTAACCCACTGAGCAAGGCCAGGGATTGAATCCGAGTGCTCATGGACCCTAGTCGGGTTTGCTATGCTGAGCCACGATGGAAACTCCCTAGGCTTTTTTTCTTTTTTTTATAAATAGTAAATCTCAGAGATTTGTTCTTTCCAACAAGAAAAATCAAAGTTATTCACATCTCCTATTCAGTTTGATCCTATGAACTAGATAGAATAAATGTTACTATCCCATTTAGTAGATACATAAAATAAGATTTCAGTGTTTATTTTAACCTTTGAGTTTAGTTAAATTCACTGGACATTAACACAGAAATGTCTGGTGTTTTGGTATTAAATGCCAAATTCCTTAAGTAGATTAAATTTCAGTTGGGAAGGTAAAGCATTTAAGAAGACAACAAATTAAGTTCTGCTTAATTGTATCCAAATATGGGCTATGTACTAGTTCTCTGAGGACTTAAAGAGGGAAACATAATCTAGGAAAGCTTGAAGAAGATGGACCTTGAAGGATAGATAGGCAGAAAGTCAGACTAGAGGAAACAAAGATTCAGTCCAAAGATTATTGTTGTCTGTTTTCTTTTCTGCAGTATTCCTGAAACCTGTGTCTCACATGTAGTTTATTTATTGAATGAAAGAATGAATAAATGTGATAATGAGAGCATGATCTCCTACATGATTAATGAGAGCAGTGTGGCCAACAGAGTATGTGTTGGCAAAACAAAAATTTATCCAGATGTTTAGTGGAGCCAAGCCTGAAAGGTTTAGATGCCAGGACAAAGATTTCAGACTGGTTTGGTGTTAAGTGATAGCAATCCAGCCCATGTTCTTAATTAGAAGAAACCCTTGTAAATAGGGTGCTAAGAAGTTTTGTCTAAAATGATAGCTCCTTCCAGTAGAGCTTTCTGTGACGATAGGACTGTATCAGTGCTTCCAATATAATAATCGCTAGCCACTTGTGGCTGTTGAGCACTTGAACTGCAACCAGTGCAAATGAGAAACTGAATTTTAAGTGTTATTTCATATTTAAAAATTTTTTATTAAAGTATAGTTGATTTACAGTGTTCCTTCAGTTTCTGCTTTATGGCAAAGTGACCCAGCCACCCATACAAACCCCCCCCTTTTTTTTTCTTTTTCATTTTCCATCAGGTTCTTGCCCAAGAGTTCTCTGTGCTGTATAGCAGGACTCCATCACCCATCTGTTCTAAACGTAACATTCTGCATCCACTAACCCCAAGTTCCCTATCAGTTCCCTTCTTTCCCTCTTCCCCGCTGACAAACACAAGTCTGCCCTCCATGTCCGTGATCTGTTTCTGTTTTGTAGATGGATCATTTGTGATATCGTATAGTGTTTCACTTTCTGACTGACTTCACTCAGTGTGTGAGAGTCTCTAGTTCCATCCATGTTGCTGCAAATGGCATTGTTTTGTCCTCTTTATGGCTGAATAGTATTCCATTGTATATATGTACCACATCTTCTTAATCCATTCGTCTGTCAGTGGACGTTTAGGTTGTTTCCATGTCTTGATATTGTGAATAGTGCTGCAGTGGACATATGGGTGCGTGTATCTTTTTCAGTGAAAGTGTTGTCCAGATAAATGCCCAGGAGTGGGATTGTTGGATCATATGGTAGTTCTCTATTTAGTTTTCTGAGGTACCTCCATACTGTTTTCCATAGTGGTTGTACCAGTTTACATTTTTTCATGTGCCTGCTGGCTATCTGTATGTCTTCTTCAGAGAAATGTCTGTTTAGGTCTTCTGCCCATTTTTCAGTTGTTGTTGAGTTGTATGAGTTGTTTTTATATTTTGGAGATTTAAACTCTGTTGGTTGAATGATTTGCAAAGATTTTCTCCCATTCTGTGGGTTGTCTTTTTTTTTTTTTTTAAACAGTTTCCTTTGCTGTGCAGAAACTTGTAAGTTTAATTAGGTCCCATTGGCTTATTTTTTTCTTGTTATTATTCTAGGAGGTTGATCAAACAAGATATTGCTGTGATTTATGTCAAAGAACATTCTGCCTATACTTTCCTCTAGGAGTTTTATAGTATCTGGCCTTACACTTATGTCTTTAATCCATTCTGAGTTTATTTTTGTGTATGGTGTTAGAAAATGTTCATACTTTCAAATTCTTCCTGGTTCAGTCTTGGTAGGTTGTACTTTTGTAAGAATCTGTCCATTTCTTGTGTTGTCCATTTTATTGGCATGCAGTTACTCATAGTAGTCTCATGATCCTTTGTATTTCTGTGGTATCAGTTGTAACTTCTCCTTTCTCATTTCTGATTTTATGGATTTGAACCCTCCCTTTTTTTCTTGGTGAGTCTGGCTAAAGGTTTGTTAATATTGTTGACCTTTTCAAAGTACCAACTTTTGGTTTCATTGATCTTCTCTATTTTCTTTGTCTCTATTATTAATTTCTGCTCTAATCTCTATGATTTCTTTCCTTCTACTAATTTTGGGCATTGTCTTTTCTTCCCTTTCCAGATGTTCAAGGTGTGAGGTTAGTTTGAGTTTTCTCTTCTTTCCTGAGATAATATTGTATTGCTATAAACGTCCCTCTTGGAACTGCTTTTGCTGTATCCCATAGGTTTTGGATTGTTGTATCTTCATTGTCATTTGTCTCTAGGTATCTTTTAATTTCCTCTTTGATTTATTCAATGATCCATTGGTTTCTTAGTAGCATGTTGTTTAGCTTCCAGAAGTTTGTGTTTCTTGCTGTTTTTTTTTCTTGTAGTTGATTTCTGGTCTCATAGCATTGTGGTTGGAGAAAATGTGTGGGGTAATTTCAGCTTTTTAAAACTTTCCAAGGCTTGGCGTTCCCATCATGGCACAGTGGTAACAAACCCGACTACTATCCGTGAGGACGCGGGTTTGATCCGTGGCCCTGCTCAGTGGGTAAGGCTCTGGTGTTGGTTTGAGCAGTGGTATAGGTTGCAGACACAGCTCAGATCTGACGTTGCTGTGGCTGTGGTGCAGGCTGGCAGCTGTAGCTCTTATTTGACCCCTAGCCTGGGAACGTGCATATGCTGCAGCTGCAGCCCTTAAAAAAAAAAAATTAACAAGACTTGGTCTGTGGCCTCAAACTTGCATCCTTATGGATCCTTAGATACTTAGATAAAATAGAGACGTTTAGGATTTGACATGTTTCAGTGTGGCTAAACTGAGAAAAAGGACTCTTACTTCATTCTTCTGAAGATAATAGTGATAGCTAGTACTTGAGGTGTCAGTACGTTTGACAAACACAGCCCAGCTGTTATATGAGCCATGACGAGAGCTCCTAATTTTTAATTAGTATTTGAAGGCATTAAAGAACCAACCCCTATATAAGTTAAATGTGCCACATCATGTCAGTTATATCTCAGTAGAGCAATAAGATGAGGAAGAAGTGTCCCTGATTCTCTCTGCCCCAAAAAGCTACCACAAGTGATACTTTATTACAATATGATGTCATACTAGAGAGAGAACTTTTACTGAAATGGTGATTACAGATGATGAAACTGTAACTTGGAGAAAGAGAAAGAATTTAAGTTTGTTAAGGACCCAGAAGATCGATTTATATTATGGTTGTTATTAGAAAAAAATGATCCTAAGAGACTTGTAGGCTTTAGCCTGTTGTAGAAAATTAAAAGGTAGACTATAAGAGCTTTTTAATTTTTCAGTGACATCTTAGAAATAAAATCTGACAAGAGATTAAAGCTGAGAATTACATCTTGGTGTTTAATTTCTGCTACCAATTTATTTCTGAGAGCACATGCCCACTCTCAGTTGATTTACTACTTCTATGTAGTCTCTGTATTATAATGGAGAATGTTGTACTTCTGCTATAAGCCATTAAACTCCAAAGGAATTGCCAAAGCAAGATACAGTTGTTTGATGCCAGATTCTTGGAAGAATCTCCCCCCGCCCCCCAACAGCAAAACAAAGCCCTGTTAGAATGGAGTTCGGCTGTTTTATTAATTTTTTTTAACAAAGGAGCACATTACCTTGAAAAAATAGTACTTTTGGCAATTGTGCTGTACTAAAAGCAGATCAGATATTATGAAATTCAATCTATATTGAAGGCAGAAAAAGGGGAAATATCTTTAGCCTTATTTCATCAGTGAGTAAACAAAAGACACGAGCACAATTGCGTGGTGATAAAATCATGATTAGGATTTCTCTTATTTTACAATCTCATGCTCCTTTGGCCTTAATATTACATGGAAACTTTGCTCTGTGTTTAAATTTTGAATTTTTAAAAATTCTAGACCTGAGGAGTTCCCACTGTGGTACACTGGGTTAATGACCTGGCTTGCCTCTGTGGAGGCACTGGTTCCGTCCCCAGCCGTGCAGCTAAGGATCCAGCATTGCTGCAGCATAGGTCATAGCTGTGGTTCGAATTTGATCTTTGGCCCATGGGTGCAGCCTAAAAAGGAAAAAAAAAATCCAGACCTTAGTCCATTAATATTCTCTGGTAAATAGACTATTTACCTGAGTATATTCGGAAGCTTAAATGCTGTAGTTTGCTTTTTGAACATTTCAGCTTAGAAAAATGTGTCTTGTTTACTTTTTGCTTGCTAAGCATGTGTGACTGGCAAAAAGCCTTTAGCCTTGCTGCCCACATGGTCTGGACAAAAGAACTAGCAGTCTGTTAGAGAAGAACAAAAGAGAAGCAAGGAAAATAATTTTCCTCTGGCCAGAAGATATTACTGAAGGCTTGATCTCTAGAGTTTAGGCAGCAACTAAAGAAGAGAGAAATCAATGGAACATAGTGTGTGCTGGTAGGAAGGAGGCATTTTGGTTGGGGGTTGGATTGCATGGCATCCAAAATGAAGGTTCCTATTGGTTAATGGTCTTTCAGCCTCGTGTTCCTAGTTGGAATGTAAGTGTGAAATAGTTTGACATTTTTCCCTTGTTTCTGGGGAATCTGTATTCTTTTAGCCCACTTTTGTTCTTAAAGACAAGCAAACCTCTTGACTCTAATGGGGATAACTGAAGAAAGTTAATCTAACAAAATAAAATTTGCACAGAATATGAGATATAACTGGGCTTGTGACACTTTTCCTTCTGACCTATCTAGTTTTAAATAGTCAAGAAAGTCTTGTTCTGGAATAAGATAAGCTCAAGGAGCTTGTGTTTTAAGGGGAAAGGCAGGTATGTGATCTTTATCTCAGCCATATATGCGGAGTAGGGAACTAAAATAGTTATGTACTGAAGTGAGTCTGTTGACTAAATTTAAGTCATTTAAATGCCTCTGTGCCTGTGCTAAAACCAAACTGAAATCTTGGGAAAAAAATCTTGAATTGATACTTCTCAGTAGTTTCTCTATAAAGAATCCTGTTCCTTTGCTTATTTTAGTATTCTCAGAATAGATACGGGTTTTTAAATCAAATTATTCCCCGAGGAAGATTTCTGTGAATTGCTATCGTGTGCTGTTATTTTTTGTACATTTTAAAAAAAAATCAGTGAAGAGATAGTTTTATAGTAGTAGCTGTGATTGATTGGGTGCCTATTGTGTTACAGAAATTGTACTCAGCAATTTATGAACAAGATCTCATTTAACCTTCTTAGCAATTGTGGTAATTAAGATTCAGATGGGAACTTGCTCATAGCACATTTAGAGAAGATTGTACCAGGTACCAGTCTTTGAATAGTCATTAAATAGTGTTTGATCTATTGTCTTATTTAATTTTATGTCCCAACTCCTAGCATAGTTCCTGGCACATCATAGGCCTTAATGTGTTTGTTGAATATATGTCTGACTTCAGTGAGTACATGCTTTTCCTTAATGCAATGCTGCATTTCAAATAAAGAATACACTTCTACACTTTGGGATATTTTCCAGTTTTCTTTCTTTTTCTTTGGTTCTTCCTTTTTGCTCATTTTGGTGTGCCTGTCTTTAAATGTTGATGTTCCTTCAGGCTCTGTTTTAAGCCCCCTTTTATTTTCTTTCTGTTCTTCCCATGGGAAATACCTGTTTTCTTGGCATCATTTGTCATACACATGCAGAAGATGCTTGAATCATGAGCCCCAGCTGAGGTTTTCCTTCTGCGCTGAGCTTCAGTTCCATTTATTTTATTGATTTATTCACTTGTTAATTTATTCAGCAAACATTTATTAAAGATCAGCTATGTACCTTCTACATAAAGTTTAGCAATGAAGAGGATAAACAAAGTGTCACTTCTCACAGAGCTTATGTTATAGTGAATAAGTTAAACAAACAAGATTACAGATTGTAGTCCAGTATCATGGCAGTATGGCAGAGTGGTTAAAGGACTCTTTGAGGAGGTGATATCTGAGAGGAGATCTAAAGGCAAAGAGTAAGACTTGTGTATTGAGGGAGAAAAGAGGAATAAAGGGAAGTGAAGCAGTTCCCTAGTGCAAATATTCTAAAAGTGGAGGAAAACTTGACCATTGTAGGTAAGGCCTAATAAGTGAGAGCAATTGATGAAAGATGAAAAAGGGTACATATCATGGAGGAATTTTTTGGCTATGGTGAGGCTATGGTGAGGCTGTGGTGAGGAGTCTGAAGAACAAGCCCTTCAAGAGTTAAAATAGGGAGTAGCATTATCTGATTATATAGTTTTAAAATTTTTCTCTTTTTTTTGAGCCTTCAGCAAGTTGTGATTTTTTTTTCTATCATAGTTGACTTATAATGTTCTGTCAGTTTCTGCTGTACAGCAAAGTGACCGAGTCATACATATACTTACATTCGTTTTCTCATAGCATCTTCCATTATGTTCTATCACAAGTGATTGTATTTAGTTCCTTGTGCTATACAGCAGGACCTCATTGCTTATCATTTTATATTTTTAAAAGATTACTCTGGCTACAGTGTAGAAACTAGATAATAGAAGTGGGTGGATATATGGAGACCATTGAGAGAAGTAATAATGCTTTGCAATAAGGTGGCTAAAAAACAGTGGAGATGAAAAGAAGTGGAAAGATATGTGCTATGTTTTTTTGTTTGTTTGTTTTTGTCTTTTTGTCCCTTTAGGGCCGCACCCTTGGCCTATGGACGTTCCCAGGCTAGGGGTTCAATAGGAGCTGTAGCCACCAGCCTACGCCACAGCCACAGCAATGCCAGATCCGAGCCACATCTGCCACCTACACCACAGCTCATGGCGACGCCAGATCCTTATCCCACTGAACGAGGCCAGGGATTGAACCCGCATCCTCATGGATCCAAGTCGCGTTCATTAACCATTGAGCCATGATGGGATTGCTGATATCTGCTATATTTTTATTTTTGAAAGTGGACCTGACAGGATTTGGTAATAGATTGAATGTGGAGAATGAGAAAAAGGAGAAAAAGATCTGGTTGCTTACTTACCATCTCTTCTGGGATGTTTCACAGTCACTTGGTATTTAACCCTTCTTTCCCCAAACTTGTTTCCCAGTGTTTCTTATTAAGTGTCCACCCCCCCATGTGCCCAGTTACTTTGACAGAAGCCTAGAATTATCTTCAGTTTCTGGTCTTTTTCCCTGCACACCCCTCCTTTCACAACCAATAAAATCCAGTTCCTAAATATCTCTCACACAGCAAGTATTTGGATTCACAGGTCTCCACCCCAGCATCTCACCTGAATTCCTATATCAGTCTTCTGACTGATCTCCTTGCCTCTTCTATCATTCCCCCATCTAATCTGTTCTGGATGCTGCAGACAGATCTAAGGCTTTTCTCTGCTGAAAATTCTTCATTGGCTCCCTCAGGATAAAGTTAAAACCATCTGTAGAGATTCTTTATGACCTAACCTCTACTTTCCTCTTTAGCCTCATCTTTCACACTCCGCATCCTTGCTATCCACCAGCTACACTGAATAACTATCTTTTCTTAGTGAGTCTTGTTTTACCTGTTCTTGTACTTGTTTCCTTCCCTTTTCATGATCCTCTTGCTACTCAGTCCTCACTATCTTTCCCTGACAAATAAGCAAACAAACAAAAACTCCTGAATTCCTTTGAGTCACAGTTTGGATGTCATTTCCCCAGAGAAACTTTGTAACCCATCAGCTTCAAGCTAGTTGTCCCTCTTTTTTGTTCTCTTAGCACCCTGTACTTCATCCCACCAGACCACTATCTCAGTATTTTGAATTGCCATTGTTTCCCACTAGACTGTAAGCTTTGTGAGGGCAGAAGCAAAGTCTTCCTGTTCACTGTTGTACTTTCAACTTATAGATTCTTCTTTTTGTTTTTGCTTTTTAGGGCCACACCCGCGGCATATGGAAGTTCCCAGGCTAGGGGTCCAATTGGAGCTGGAGCCACCAGCCTACGCTGCAGCCACAGCAACGCGGGATCCAAGCAGCGTCTGTGCCCTACACCATAGCTCATGGCAACACCAGATCCTTAACCCACTGAGCAAGGCCAGGGATGGAACCTGCATCCTCATGGATGCTAGTCGGGTTCGCTAACCACTGCGCCACAACGGGAACTCCCTCAACTTATAGATTGTTAATACACATTTTTTGGTAGGCCATCCTTTCCATTGGACAGGAAGATGGTGGCCCTGGGCGTAGAGCCGCAGATCCTGGTACACTACTTGGTGTTACAGAAGGATCTCTCATAGGGTTCATTTTCCTGGCCAGTGGGCACGTTGGTAGCACGGGCTTGTCATGCAGCCATCACTGCCTTGCACATTCACCACAGCCACCCACACACTGTCCCTTACCTCCAGGAGCTGGAGTGCATGTGTACATTGGTCCTCAAGGCTCCAGATGAAACCACCTTAAAGTTGCTGGCTGAGATGCTGCAGCAGAAGAATGCTGACCAAAAGCTGTGGCTGGAGCAGCCAGAGAACACCTGCATTGCGCTCCATCCCTACCCCAAGGAACAGGTGAACCAGTATTTGAAGAAGTTCTGATTGTTCAAATGACTGGTATTATCAATTGCTTTGACTGAATATCACCTGGATTCAGAAGCTGCATAAAATCCTTAAGCATCATGTACTCCTTTTAATGGCAGTTCCTTCTTCCTTTAAATTTTGACAGTTTCTTGAGAGTCAAGCGCACGTTCACATTAAAGTTGTCATAAATAAGTAGTGTGTGTGTGTGTGTGTGTGTGTGTGTACACATTTTTTGAAGGTGATCTGTGATAGTAAGAAATGTAGTAAATTAATCTAAAATATAAATTAACAGAACATTCATAACGTTTGGGGATATGATAATTTATTAAGCATACTGACATTTTTATAGAAATAATATTCAATATAGATAGTTTGTAAATAAACCGATACCTGTGGTTAAATGATAATCTGAAGAGTACCCTAAATAATAGACTTTTGACATGACCCTGGCTGTCTTTATGTAACGTAAAAGCCAAGACACTTTTCTTCTCCATAGCAAAGAGGCCTGGATCCTTTTAGTAGAAATAGTAGTTAGTGACCATTTTGAACTCTAAGTATGCTCATTGCTTCTCTGTTGTGTCGTTATAACAACTAAAAACAGTTTAATATTTCTTTGTAGTTCTTTTTGTCTTTAAGGTACAAAGTACAGTAAAAATGCGTTTTTTTATTTTTTTTTGTCTTTTTGCCTTTATGTAGGGCCGCACCCGCGGCATATGGAGGTTCCCAGGCTAGGGGTCTAAGAGGAGCTGTCGCCGCCGACCTTCGCCACAGCCACAGCAACGCGGGATCCAAGCCACGTCTGCAACCTTCACCACAGCTCACGGCAATGCCGGATCCTTAACCCACTGAGCAAGGCCAGGGATCGAACCCGCAACCTCATGGTTCTTAGTCGGATTCGTTAGCCACTGAGCCACGAAGGGAACTCCTAAAAATGCGTTTTAAAATCACCTGAAATAATTTTATTTCCTGTTTTGTTAGCTTATAACTTAATATTGTTGGGCTTCTTTCATTTCACTTTTTACATTTAATGGGATTTTTTTCCATTCTTATTTAATATCATTTATAATTACATAAAACATTTGCATGTTTCCAAAGTCAAATCTGCAAAACAAGGTACATTCAGAGAAGTCTAGATTTTTTTTGTTTTGTTTTGTTTGTCTTTTGCCTTTTCTAGAGCCGCACTCGCGGCATATGGAGGTTCCCAGGCTAGGGGTCTAACAGGAGCTGTAGCCGCCGGCCTTCACCACAGCCACAGCAACGCGGGATCCGATCCACGTCTGCAGCCTACACCACAGCTCATGGCAACGCTGGATCCTTAACCCACTGAACAAGGCCAGGGATCGAACCTGCAACCTCATGGTTCTTAGTCGGATTCGTTAACCACTGAGCCACAACGGGAACTAGCTTTTAACTGTTCCCCCCATATCTCCAGCTTTGCCTTTCCCATATCTCTTTTGCCCATGTACCACATAAATCTTTCTAAACTCTCTTATAGTACTAATCCTGCCATATTCAGTTGCTCCCTCGATACTCAGAGTAAAATTAATATTCCTCAGCTTATTATTTGAGTCCCTTCATGACATAGCACCAACTAGCCTAACCTCATTAGCCAGTAAGCCTCATGGTCACCTATATCGAATTGTTCATTGTTTCCTTTACAGGTTCCATATTTGTTTTCTCTTGTTTTTCACTCGGGTTTTTCTTACAGCCTGGATCACTTTATCCTCCCTTTTTCTTCTAGCCCACTCTAGTCACCAGTATTACCTATTCCTTAAGCCACGATTAGATGCTTCCTTCCTATAAAACCTCTCTTCTACTGTTCTCACAATTCTTAATACAGTCAGGTTGATTTTGGAGAGTATCCTAGTTGGGGACCATTAGAATTAAGTGTTGGAGCCATCAGATATCCAGAGATTTTGATAAACTGTATTCTGGTAATATCACATTAACACAAAACTTAACTAATAGCACATTCATTTTCCTAATTAATATGCCAAGGGCAGTGCTAGTGACACTTCTGTTGTTCACATCTCTTTGTTTTTGTTGGAGTGTTTAAATGACCAAAATTTAATTTTAGTTTTAACCTAACTATATTCCATCTTTTTCTTCAAGTATACAAATTGCATTTGTAAATTCAGTTTTACCATGTAGTATTTTTGAACCTAAACTGAGAATGTGTTTCCTACGGGTGTGGGAAAATTTTCACACTCTCTAGAGGTAATCTCTAAATTGATAGGTTTTAGAATTAAAACCTATAGCTTAGGAGTGTTTTGGTAGTGTTTAAAGTATCATATCAAACCTGTGTTCTTTTGATACCTCAATAAATACATCTACATTTTTAATTTTTTTGCTCTTTCATTTAATTGGACCTGAGATAATTACAGGATCCCTTGGAGCCCCAGATAGTTACCAGCCTCAGACAAAATTGTTTGCTTGCCAAGGACAGAATGTTTCCCTTTAATAATATAAGGGAAATGAAAGTTCCAGTTTGCACCAAATATGCAGTGCAGGATAAGTTCATTTGAATTCATGATAGACATAATAAAGTGAGAAAGTAAAGAGTATGTTGGCTAAAATAGTCCTTTGGAAATTATCACCTTTATAGAAAGACCTTTAATTAATTGCTAAAGGAAAGTAAACAAAATATTCATTACTTTTGATCAAGGCAGAGTTTCTGATTAATAAATAACATTTAAAAAATAAATTTTAGGAGTTCTCTTCGTGGCACAGCGGAAACGAATCTGACTGGGAACCATGAGGTTGCAGGTTCAATCCCTGGCCTTGCTCAGTGGGTTAAGGATCCATTGTTGCCGTGAGCTGTGGTGTAGGTCGCAGACGTGGCTCGGATCCCACGTGGCTGTGGCTGTGGCATAGGTCGGTGGCTACTGCTCCGTTGGACCCCTAGCCTGGGAAACCATATGCCGTGTGTGTGGCCCCAAAAAGACCAAATAAATAAATAAATAAGTAAATTTTATAGTTTTGTTCCCCTCTTTAACTCAGTATAGCTTATGTGCTCTTAAGAAAAAAAGTGTGGTTTAATTATTCTTGGTTTATTTTTAACCCTGGTCAAGAATAAATATGTAAAACTTTATAGCATTTCCAGGTATTAGTGTAAGTATATGAGGTGTCATCTAGACTGTTTTATAAAATAATTGTATTTGGCAGAGACATGTAAAGGACTTGAGAAAAAGAAGGACAACATTCCCAGCTCTTACTCCCTTCCCTCTCCTATCTCTGTGTCTAAATCTGTCACATCCATTACCATTCACTTGTCTTACCTCCTCTCCTTGACTGTGAACTCTGTGAGGTCAGAGTTGAGTCTGACTTCTCTGCATATCCCCAGGGAATGCAGGGAAGAATCAGGATGAATCTAGCCTTGCTGGCAAGCTTCTCTTTAGCCTCAGGCAAGTCATAGTACAGCTCTTTATGCCTGTTTTCAAAAGGATTAAAGAGAAAAATCATAGTCTCTTGGAGATAGAAAAGACCTTAAAGATTACATGATCCAACCCCTTATTTTATGAGGAAACCCTGCCTGCCTGGCTCTTCTAAATGTGAGAATAGAAATCCTTTGAACAAAATAAATAGCCGTGTTCTATTTTATCCTGATTTCCTCTTGTGGGATAGATTAATTTCATTTGGGACTATAGTGTAAAGCCTTAAACCAGATTCATTTTCCTTTGCAATGCAGTCCTCAAATCTTATTGAGTTAGAATGAGAATTGGATGGTTTAAGTTTCTCAGGGCAGAGGACAATAGGAGAGGGAAAGAAATAAGATCTATACAATAGGATTTATGATAAATGAAAACAAAATACCAAGATCTAGTTTCTTAAATCTTTTATCTCTCACTAGGCCTCTCTCATTAAACTTAATTTTGTAGTAAACTCATGGCCACATTAAGGTCTTTATGTCTAAATATGTAGGCATTTTAAAGATGATTTTAAGAAGTTGTTTAGCTTTGAGGACTTTAGAATTTTATTTTGTAATGAAATATCTTCACACTGGATTATGAGGAAGAGCTGCGTCCTCGCTTTTTTTTTAGGGCTGCACCTGTAGCATATGGAAGTTCCCAGGCTAAGGGTCGAATCCGAGATGCAGCTGCAGTCCTACACTATAGCAGCGCCAGATCTGAGCCGCATCTGTGACCTATACCACAGTGCACAGCAACACTTAACCCACTTAAGTGGGATCCTTAACCCATTATGCAAGGCCAGGGATTGAACCCACATCCTCATGGGCTAGTGGAGCTCATTACCACTGAACCACAACAGGAACTTCCCTAGTATTTTTATAAGAATAACATACTTTAGGAGTTCCCATTGTGGTGCAACAGAAACGAATCCTGCTAGGAACCATGAGGTTGTGGGTTCGATCCCTGGCTTCGCTCAGTGGGTTAAGGATCTGGCATTGCCATGAGCTGTGGTGTAGATCACAGACACAATTCGGATCCTGCATTGCTGTGGCTGTGGTGTAGGACGGCAGCTGTAGGTCCGATTTGACCCCTAGCTTGGGAACCTCCATATGCCGCCAGGTGTGGCCTAAAACAAACAAACAAAAAGAATAACATACTTCAGGGGAACTGAAATATTTATGCTTAAAATAAGTGATTATTTGCTTTTCAAATGAAGGCTTCAATTTAAGACAGCCAAATGAAGTACTTATATGCACTCCAACAAGAATGAACCTTAAAAATATGTTAAATTTAAAAAGCCAGTTACAAAAGACTGCAAGAGTTCCCATTGTGGCTCAGCAGGTTAAGAACCCAACTAGTATCCATGAGAATGCAGGTTTGATCCCTGGACTCACTCAGTGGGTTAAGGATCCAGGGTTGCTCCAAGCTGCGTTATAGACCACAGATGCATCTTGGATCCTGTATTGCTGTGGCCATGGCATAGGTCGGCAGCTGCAGCTCTGATTTGATCTCTAGCCTGTGAACTTCCATATGCCTCAGAAGCAGCCCTAAGAAGAAAAAAAGCAGAAAGAAAAAAAAGGCAAAGACCACATGTTATATAATTCCACTTATATGGATTATCTGGAATAGGCAAGTCTATAGAGACAGAAAGTAGATTAGTAGTTACTTAGGGCCAGGAGGGTGATGGCTGAGGGATATGGGGTTCCTTTTTGAGGTGAGGAACATGTTCTAAGGTTGATTGTGGTGATGGTTGCACATTTCTGTGAATATGTTAAAAATCATTGAATCGTACACTTTAAATGGATGAACTATACTGATTGTGAATTATATCTTAATAAAGTGGCTTTTAAAAAGCATTTATTAGGAGTTCCCTCTATGGTACAGTGGGTTAAGGATCCAACATTGTCTCTGCAGTGGCATGGATTTGGTCCTCCACCCAGTGCCACCAGGTTAAGGATCTGGCATTGCTGTCTCTGTGGCATAGGCTGCAGCTGCATCTCGGATTCCATCCCTGGCCTGGGAACTTCCATGTGCCTCAGATGTGGCAGTCGGGGGTTGCGGGGCATTTAACATAAGAATTGTTTAGTGAATGTTGTTATATCATTTGATTTTTGAGAATAGTGACTAGTGTTTGTTGATTGCTCATTATGTGCCGTGCGTTGTGCTAAATATTTGAAAGCCTATGTTTTCTTACATTAGGCGTTAGTTTCCATATGGCTTTTCAACACATAGTCATCTTTGTATTCTCCATACCTACTAGCACAGAGCCTTAGAAAGGCCGTAAACTCAGAATATTTGGATGAATGACTGTATATGTGGATATATGAATGAATGAACTTAGCACTCTGTCGTGGCATTCTAGCACAGCAGGGTTATGATTTCTCTTTATCTTTTATTTTGTTTGTTTGTTTTTGCCTTATCTAGAGCCGCACTCGCAGCATATGGAGGTTCCCAGGCTAGGGGTCTAACAGGAGCTGTAGCTGCTGGCCTTTGCCACAGCCACAGCAACGCAGGATCCGAGCCTTGTCTGCAACCTACACCACACCTCATGGCAACGCTGGATCCTTAACCTGCTGAGCAAGACCAGGAGTCGAACCCGCAACCTCATGGTTCCTAGTTGGATTCGTTAACCACTGAGCCACAACGGGAACTCCAATTTCTCTTATCTTTTCAGCAGTCCAGTCCCAGGCCTACCAGTCAGTTCTAGCTCACTTAGGGATTAATGATTGTATGAAGCGTAAGAATTAACCTGACTTGGTTTTGCCATTTCCACAGGAGCCTTACTTGACTCTATTCCTTTTAATAAGTGAGATCTTATTATATTATTATAAAGGGAAAGGCATTTATTGTATGGACTTCCTTCACTTTGGTCCTTATTTCGAGTAGTCAGCAAACCATCTTTAGCTCCCTATCTTTATGTTTACTCCTGGTGGAAGTGGTTTAATCTTCCTGCAGGTCTTTAAGGAGAACACTAGCCCAAATTTGGCTTGAAATATGCCTGAATCAGAACAGAGTCCAAGAAAATGCATCTCAAAATCTTCTGTTGGTGATTCCCCCTACCCGACCCCCAGTCTTGGAATAAAAATGAGATCCCCAAACTTTTACAGTGAAGGTCACAATTTCTTCTTAACTTTTAGACAATTAGAAAAATTAGTTGGATGCTGACCAAATGTAGTTCAGCTCTGCAACCCAGATTGCTCTGGAATCCTGATGATCTTATATCCTGATAAAAACTGCTTTAAAACTGTAACATTAATAATTCCTTTGAATTCTGGACCACCTAGAAAATGCCTCTTTATAGCCTGTGCTGCTAATCACTGAATTATGAGAAATTACAGTTTTATTCATCACTCATAGTTAATCCAGACTTGCCAGACAATCTTTTAGATATCACTTATTAAAAGGAGTAGAGTCAAGTAAACTTTTCCAGAATTCTAGAAATCTGGAATACTGCAGTGTTGACTATAAAGCCTTCTGTCGTAGTCCATTCAGGCTACTGTAACAGAAAAAAAAAAAAAAAAAACCCGTAAACTGGGTGGCTTATTAGCAACAGGAATTTCTTTCTCACTGTCAGTGGGAAGTCCAATATCAAGTGCTGGCAGATTCGGTTTCTGGTGAGTGCCTCTTCCTTGTATCCTGGAATCTTCTTACTATAACTTTACATGATGGAAGGGACAGGGACACTTTCTCTGGCTTCTTTGTATTGCTGCTTTTATAAGAACACTAATTGCACTCATGCAGTTTCCACCCTCATGACCTAATCACCTCCCAAAGACCCCCTACTTCCTAACTCCATCACTTGAGGGTTTAGGATTCGACATATGAATTTAGCGAGAGGAGGGTCATAAACACTTAGACCAGCAATAGGATCTCCCCCAACTCCGTATTTTTGTAAGAAAGTTATTTACCAATAAATACTGAATCTAATGCTGAAAAGTGTCAATATTTAAAGCACTTTTTAACCCATTATTTCTTTCTCTGCATTTCTTAGAGTTTTAAAGATAGGTATTTTTCATAACAGGTTCAAAACCATTTCATCATTTATTATAAGATTTGTGCCTGATTTCCTAAAGTACAGTTTAATGGCATCATTAATAAAACTCTTGCCTAGTATCTTAAAATTCCTGGGTTTTTAAGTAGAGGCCCAGATTTTTAGCTTTGTTTCTAGAATATTTGAAACTTTGAAATTAAATTGGTAATACAGTGTTGCAGGCTGCAACTTTTATCCACCTTTCACCTAAAATGGACCAAGCCAACCAGAGATAATTTGAAAATTCATTTTGTAATATCCAAAAATTTGGATGATTTCTTTTGTGTGTAGATTGCTAAATAATTTATAATTCCACTTATGGTATTCACTCCCACCTGTTGATTACAGTTCTCCTCTTAGCATCTCATAGTACTATTACCATAAGGAAGTGGGACGTTTGACCATTGTTATCACAACCAAACTGAAAGGAAGCTCTTAACCATATAGTAGCATTGGGGAGATTGTCATAGCCTTATACGGTATATCAATGAATAAATAGATAAAGGGAGACCTTGGCTCAACATTTAATTTACTGTGACAGCTGGTCAAGTTTAAAGTCTGAAAAATATTTTGTAATCTTTATATTGCAGCCTAGAAAATCATGTCTTCTTGCTTTCAACCGGTCAGCCCCAGAGGCTGAGTAATGATACTACCCTTCTAGGTGTGGCAAACAGCAGAGATGTTAAATATTACAGAGTTTTAAAAAAGCATTCCAGTTTTTAAAAAATCCTGTTTTCAGTTTTGTCAACCACGGAGATTTAGACTTCAACTTTAGGCTCAATTTTAACAAATACTGTAATAGCTAATACTGTAATACAATAAGCTAAGTTTATGAATTATTTTTGTACTTATATAATAGTGCATATTTTCTTATCCTTGTTTTGTCGTATTTTTGTTTCTTACTGTAAACCGTCTTTAACATTTTTCTTAAAGAAGTGGTTGAGTAAAATTAAAACTGGTTCTGTACTTACGTCCTTATAAGGTACAAGTTGATTTCCAAAAAAACATATTTTGTCAATTTAAAATAACTGTGGCAGTTATCTCAGTTGTTTAGCTCGTTGATGGATTATGAGTCCAAAACTTCAATGGATTTTAAATTTCTCTGTTTTGATTTTGTAATGCAAGTCTTCTTTCTTTTCTCCATTGTGTTTTCACTCTTTAATCTTGTAGCAGTTAGTGTTTATCTGTATTAGACTGTATATAGTAATAGTCTGTTTACTCGCCTGTCTCTACCATTAAACTGTAAGCTCGTTGAGGCCAGGAGTTGTGCTTTGCTGCTGGCATAGTGCCTGTCATATTGTGGATACTCACTAACTTTTTTTTATTTTTTTTTGCCTTTGCCTTTTTTACATAGAGCCGTATCCGCGGCATATGGAGGTTCCCAGGCTAGGGGTCTAACAGGAGCTGTAGTTGCCGGCCTTCGCCACAGCCACAGCAACGCGGGATCCGAGCCGCGTCTGCAACCTACACCACAGCTCACGGCAATGCCGGATCGTTAACCCACTGAGCAAGGCCAGGGATCGAACCCGCAACCTCATGGTTCTTAGTCGGATTCGTTAACCACTGAGCCACGACGGGAACTCCCGATACTCACTAACTTTTAAACAGCGAATGTTTCATGGTAATGTATGGTACCTTGAACCTTGCACGTTCTCTCTGAAGCTACTTGATGATGAGCACAAAGGGACAGAACAACTAAATTTGAATGAGTTAATGCGATTTTATCTCTGAAGTATAGAACTCAAAAAATTCCAGGATAAGAATGCAATTATATAAATCAGGGGTCAGTGGGAGTTCCCATTGTGGCTCAGCAGAAACGAATCCGACTAGGAACCATGAGGTTGCAGGTTCAATCCCTGGCCTTGCTCAGTGAGTTAAGGATCCAGCGTTGCCGTGGGCTGTGGTATAGGTTGCAGATTTGGCTCGGATCCCACATTGCTGTGGCTGTCGTGTAGGCTGGCAACTGTAGCTCCAATTAGACCCCTAGCCTGGGAACCTCCATATACTGTGAATGCGTGCAGTTCCTTTAAGCCTCCAAAAATAAAAAACAAATCCAAACTCTTTATTTTTTCCTTAGACTGTGACAGTTCCTCGCTACCTTAAAACAAACAAGCAAAACAAGAAACAAAAAAACCCTCCTTATCTTTAATGTACTTCTTTGATATTCTACCAACACCAACCTCAACAATGTAGAGGACACAGGAATAGGATATAGGTGAACAAAATAGGCAGATGAAGAGGCTCTGTGGCATAGTGATTAGAAGTGGGATGTGGAATCAATCTCTTCAAGTTATAATTTTTGTCCTTTTCACTTAGCAGATGTGTGATTTGGGGATATTCTTCAGTATCCTAAAATCTTAGTTTTCTTAACTGTAAAATGGGACTAATAACAACTTCATTCACAAGGTTATTGTAAGAATTGCATGAGATAATCTGTGTAAAATAAAGCCCCAGACATATAGGAAACTAAAATGTTATTTAGTGTGGTAATGACGATGAAAAGGAAAGTTTCCTCCCTCCCTCCCTCCCTCCCTCCTATATAGCTTATTCAAAGTATTATGAGAATCAAATTGGCAGATTGGTGTGTTTTTTCTGCTTTTCACTTAGTTTTGTTGAGTTCTACATGATGTTTTAAAAACTGAAAAGTTAGGGGAAAAAACAGCAAACCAGATACTTTTTGAGGGCGAGTTTAAGAATCTTAATTCATTCTACTAGTAATCTTGCTTGCTTTTTTTTTTTTTTTAATCAGTTTTTGGAGTCTCTTTTCTTTAGCTGTGACTCAAGGAATGAAATTAAGTAGGAGGTACAGGGCTATTATCTCTGAAATCTTCAAGATCCAGTAGAAATAACCCTAGAAAGTGAGAAATGATGGGAGTTCCCTGGTGGCACAGTGGGTTAAGGATCTGGCATTGTCACTGCTGTGGCTTGGGTTGCAGCTGTGGTGTGGGTTTGATCCCTGGCCCGGGAACTTACACTTGCTGTGGAAAAGAAAAAGAAAAGAAAGAAATGATGACATCTGCTGGAATTATTGGTAAAATATAGTAATTTAAGAATCTCAAAAGTGATCAAGTGTAAGAATTAAAGTAGTGATTTTAGTGGTTGTTGTGTCAAGTCATTTGAAGGTAGAGAAAGTTATTCAAGAATATTGAGGCAAGCAGTGAGATACCCGGGATTTTGGAGAAGTAAGTTTGTTTTGGATGTTTCTGGTTTTTGAAACCACTTAATTTAAGGGAACTTCAAGATCTTTTGATACAAGTCCCTAACCTCAGGCTGGGTACACTCTTGTTAATTTTATTTTGTATATGAGACAACCGAAGCTCAGAGATAAAGTGAATTGTTTAAAGTACCAATGTCTTCATCTTTGTATTTATCTTAACTTCCAATATCTATATTTCCTCCTCTGATTTGTTAAGGCCTGGCTAACCTGAAGATCCTTCCCATTGTAAGATATCTGCAGGAAGTGCCCTATTAGCCTATCACTTCTATACCCAGACGTAAATACTATTCATTTTTCTATCCCAGGTGCCTAATCGCCTGTTATGTAGTTAACGGTGTACTTGTTGAGTGAATGAATAAAAGAATAAGGTGACATCAGAGGATAGAAAAAAGTGTTCACTTTTACTATTATAGATCAAATAGTATTCCATTGTGTGAATGTGCACAGTTTGGTTACTTATCCTCCCATTGAAGGACCTCTTGGTTGCCTCTAGTATTTCGTGATTATAAAGAAAGCTGCTATAAACATTTATATACAGGCTTTCCATTTCATTTGTGCAAATATCTAGGAAGCTGATTTCTAGGTCATGTTGTGAATCTGTATTTAACTTTGGAAGACAGTTTGACAGTTTCTTAGAAAGTAAATGTACTATTTTCCATTCCCACCAGCAATGAATGAGAGTTTTGTTGCTTCACATCTTTGTCAGCATTTGTTATTGTCAATTATCTGGATTTTAACCATTTAAATGTGTGTGTAGTGGTATCTAGCTGTTTTAATTTGCATTTTTATTGGTAATGTTGAGTGTCTTTTTATATATTTATTTGCCATCCATATTTGCACTATGGTGAAGTGTTTTTTCAGATCTTTTGCCCATTTGTTAAATTGGGTTGTTTGTTTTCTCAGTGTTGTGTCTTGAGTTCCTTATATATTTTAGATAATGTCCTTTATCAGAAATGTAATTTGTTTTCTCCCAAGCAGATATTATGGTTTGTCTTTTCATTCTCTTAATATTGCCTTTTGCAAAATAAAAGTTTTTAATTTTGATGAAGTCTTAACATCAAATTTCCATTTAATGGATTGTGTTCTTGGTGCTGCATGTAAAAGCCTCTTACCAGCCCTAAGGTCATGTAGATTTTCTTCTGTATATTAAGAAGTTTTATAGTATTACATTTAATATTTAGGCCTGTGAACCAATTTGACTTAACTTTTGTATAAGATGGAAAGTATGTATCAAGTTTCTTAAAAGTTTTTTTTTTCCCAGCACCATTTGTTTAAAAGACTATCATTTCTCTGTTGACTTAACTTTGCACCTTTGTAAAAGTTCAGTTGACTATATTTGTGAGGTTCAATTTTAGACTCCCTGTTCTATTGCATTGATCTATGTGTTTATCCTTTTACCAATACCACACTGTTTTGATTATTGTAGTAAGTCTTAAAGTCAGGCAGTATGAATCCTCAACTCTAGTTCCTTATCTTGTCATAATTTTAGAATAAGCTTGATGATATCTACAAACAGCTGTTTGGGACTTTGGGATTGTATTGATCAAACTGGGGAGAATTGACATCTTAACAATACTCAGTCTTCCAATACATAACATGGTATTACTTTTCTTTAGTTTCTTTGTTGGTGTTTCACAGCTTTCCACATTATAGATCCTGCACATATTTTGTTAGATTTATACCTTAGTGCTTCTGGGGTTTTTTTTTTTTTTTTGGTGGTATCGTGAATTTTTTTTTTTTAAGTTTGACATTTCAACTGCTCTTTGCTAGTATATAGGAATATAGTTGATTTCTATGCATTGGTCTTGTATCCTGTAACCTTGCTAAACCAACTTTTTTAGTTCAAGGAAATTTTTTCCTTTGTGTTTGTGTTAATTTGGGGTTTTGTGTTTTGGGTAAATTTTCTTTGTAGTTTTCTACCTAGGCAGCCATATTGAATAAGAGTTGTAAGAAAAGACATGCTTGCTTTTGTCCATTTCTTAGGGGGAAGTGTTCATTCTCTCACCATAAAGTAGGATGGTATCTATAGGTTTTTCATGGATACCTTTATTTAATTTAAGGAAGTTCCCTTCTGTTTTTAGTTTGCTGAGAGTTTTATCATTAATAGATGTTGAATTTTAATGAAGGCTTTTTCTGAATCTATTCACAGGACATCTGGTTTTTCTTACTTAGCCAGTTGGTATGGTAAATGACATTGATTGATTTTTATATATTGAACTAGTCTAGCATTCCTGAAGTGAATCCCATTTGGTGGTAATGTGCTTTTTTATGGTTTTTTGTTTTTGTTTTTGTTTTTTTAATGGCTGAACCCACAGCATATGGAAGTTCCCAGGGCAGGGACTGAATCTGTGCTGCAGCTATGGCAATGCCAGATCCTTTAACCTACCATGCTGGGCTGGGGATCGAACCCACACCTCTGCAGTAATCCAAGCTACTACAATCAGATTTTTAACCCACTACACCACAATGGGAACTCCTGGTGGTAATGTTTTAAATATCTTTTTTAAATATTAATTTCTGTGTTTTTTTGAATCTATGTATTGCTTTTTATTTTTTTTTACTTTTTATTTATTTATTTATTTTTGCCTTATTTAGGGCCGCACCTGCGGCATGTGAAGGTTCCCAGGCTAGGGGTCTAACAGGAGCTGTAGCTGCCGGCCTTCGCCACAGCCACAGCAACACGGGATCCAAGCCGCGTCTGTAACCTACACCACAGCTCACGGTGACGCTGGATCCTTAACCCACTGAGCAAGGCCAGGGATCGAACCCACAACCTCATGGTTCCTAGTCGGATTCATTAACCACTGAGCCACGACGGGAACTCCTGTCTTTTTAAAAGTAAAAAATTACCTCAGATTATTTCATTTTGATACTGATTATGAAAAATATCTGCCTGAGAAACTGCAATTTCTTTGTTACTGCCTTCCTCAGATTCACTTTTTTCCACACTGCATAATTTGGAAGATTAACTGTATGTATTTAGGACTTCAGATAAAAATCTGAGTTATTTGGAAAACTGTACAGTTTTAGATAATCATTTAACAAAAAATGTGAGACTATCCCTTCTAAGAGATGCTCTTCGGAGTTCCTGTTGTGGTGCAGTGGACATGAATCCGACTAGAAACCATGAAGTTACAGGTTCAATCCCTGGCCTCGCTCAGTGGGTCAAGGATCCGGCTTTGCCATGAGCTGTGGTGTAGGTCACAGATGCAGCTCGGATCTGGCGTTGCTGTGACTGTGTTGTAGGCTGGTGGCTACAGCTCTGATTCAGCCCCTAGCCTGGGAACCTCCATATGCTGTGGGTTGGCCTTAAAAAAAAAAAAAGACAATCAATCAATAAATAATTGACTTGTGATGATTTATGTACACCTATAATTGAAATAAAATCCATTAAGAAAAAATAAATAAATAAAGAATGACTTCCTAAGAAAAACAGTTCTGGTGTTGATTCTGGTGATGAAATCTTCTGTAGAGATATGTGTAATGAATCACCATCAATTCTGTGCCAGTGAATATGGAGATATTAATATCATGAGTAAAGGGTTTGACAACTCAAATCCAGGTATGAAGGGAAGAGATAGGATCACATAGCTCAGAGAATGATAGAAAGCATTCTTGTGATACCATCATTTTTCCTTCTAGAATAGTACCTAGGGAACTGGCATAGTTTTACTGCTGACAGCTGGGTAATGGAGAATCTCTGTGTTATGCGGTCAAGATTCACGTGGTCCTTTTAGAGTGTAAACATTCACTTCTGTTTAAGTTTGTGCAAATTTTAAAATTGTGCATAAATTAAATATCTTCTAACACCTCCCATATATGCAAAAGCATTTAGTTCCCAGGCACACTAATTTCTTAGAGGTCTTACCCTCCTAAGGTATGTAGAAGATAGGCAGCCTGAAGTATTACAGAGAATTCATTTATATGTTGAGGATGGAAAAGATATTCCAGCGTTTTGGATATTTTTCTACTTCTTATTAAAATTTAAATATTTAGGCCTATTTCCATAAATAGCTGCTAAAGAAATGAACTGTCTGGTTCAAAAGATATGGATATTTTTAAAGATTTTGAGACATGTGAAATGTCCTCTTTGTATCCAGAATAAAATAATCCTCAATCCGTCAATGATGACATTATTTAAGAAACTATACCTGTTACTGGTCAGTGAAACTGTCAGTTGAAACAGGAAGTTTATTTTCTAAAAACATTCATTGTAGTGTGGTACATCTTAGTGTGGTAAGTTGACAGGGAGGAACTTACATTTAGAGGTCAGCTGCAAGATTCAAAACAGGCATCCAGTAATACTCAGAATATTTGAAACCTAGGATCACCACACTGGAAAGCTATGATGGGTCCCAGCAGGATTCAGTCTGCCCCACATTTGGATTTTTGTATGTGTGTGTTCTGGAACATTCATTTACCTCATTAAGGTAAAGTGTTCTTTGTATGCAGAAAAACATCACATAGTTCGTGCTACATATTAAATATTCCTTTCTCATTATCCTATTTTATCACTCCAAACTAAAAACTTCCTCAAAAGTTAGCTTTGGCAAACTAAATTCAGGATTAATCTGAGTTTAAGAGCTGAGATCACAAACACTGGATTAACTTACTTGTCATATTAAAACACCTTTATGTTTTTTCTTCTCTGAAGCAGTGAAGACACCTTGAATTTTTTTTTCTTTTGAGAGATCAAAACAGGATGAAACACCTTGCACCTATCTTAAGCTGCCCAGAATCCTTAATCTCTTTTCAATTCTACTTTGTCTATTCATAGTTGTCTAGAAGAATGTTACGTTTAATATCTATACTATGAATCTTATCCATTTATTCTCATCTTATTAATACCAGTAACTAGAAGCAGTGAACCGGTTCTTCTTTGGGAGTTTTTTAACATAGTATCAGAGCTTAAATTATTCATATTTGGTATTTGAGAACCTCCTCCCAGAGACCTTTTATTTTTAAACAGTTTTGCCAAAGTTGGGAGATTTGCTTGATTTTTACCCAGATTCCTTGTATATTTTGAACAAGTAGTACAACTGTTTTTTTGTTTGTTTGTTTGTTTGTTTGTTTTTAGGGTAACTTTCAATAACTATTTATCTAAATCTCAGTTTCCTTGTGCGGAAAGAACTCATTGGGTCATTCCACATTCTGGAAATACAAATTAGGTAGGTATTCAGAGCACCTACTACAGATCTCAGTGTACACAGTAGGTATTCAGTAAAGAGTAACTGTTATAATGATTTACAGAACATTATATGAAATTTTACCAGAAGGTAATTTACTTCCTAGTTGGCACTTCTGTCTTTTAAAACAGATCTCATCCATTTACCTGTATGTCAGAGGCAAGAACTGAATAACAGGGTACCAGAGAAGTGGTGTGATGGCATGGCCATTTATTTCAGTACAATTGAGGGACAAATCTAGTTTTGGGTTTGCCAGAGTACTGTGTCTTTTTAGATAGTGAATTCAAAATGTCTTTAGGTATATCTAATATGACCTGCAGTGCCACACAAGGCCATGTTTTCCTAAGTGTTCAAAATGATATAATGCTAAATCTCATTCTGTGAAAATGATTTAAAGTTCTTTTTTTTTTCTTCACATTTTATTCCCAAAGGTTTTCCAGGATAGTATTCATCTAAAGGATTCTTTTCTAGTTAATATAAGAGAAAAAAGTGTTTCAGCCCCTGGCAGGGTTGGGGCTGGTTGGGGTAATACTGCTGTGTCTCAGAGCCCAAGAAGGGAAGGGGGAGATTGTCTGTGTAGCTGGATGCCAGATAAGGGGTGTCAGAACCCCGCTGGAGTGAAGAGTGCATCCATGGTGGGGTGTTGTAGCCTAGAGTAGTACGTCAGAGCCCAAGTGGGATGGGAAGGGCACTCACACCAGGGAGGAGGTAGTTGCACAGATACGAAGTTGGCCACATAAGAAGGATAGTGGATTGATAAAGTAAGTAGAATATTGAGGATAATGGAGATCAGGCATCTCACTTTAAGAGAAAGGAGTTCCAAATTTGGGAAGGAAGAAAACTGCAGTGAACTTTATGGTATTGGATTGGAATATTGTGGTAGTTTCAAATTTTATAAATTTAAAAGTAATAAAAAAAAAACTACAAATATAGTTTGAAAAATAATTTAAAAACAAAACTATTTCAGTTTATAAATGGGACCAAACATTATTTCTATACCTCTTAAAAATGACTGCCAACATTTACTAAGCTTTGGAAAGAAGCATGTGATTTTTAAGCCAATCTTAAAAGCTTAAGGAAAGACTTTTGTTTCTGAATTTGCAACTTAGCATAAATTGAATATTATAAAATCTAAAATAAAATCCTCTAAATAGGTCTAACATACACAAAAACTTCTTAAGCATGTAATAGAGGTTTTTAAAGAAAAGACAAGGAGAACATCAGAACATAAATGGTTTACCCGACAACTTGAATTACAGTTTGGACTGTGAACTCCCTGGTATCCCAATCAAAAAGTTACGTATGATGATTTTAATTTTGGGTCCCTGAATTTTTTAAGATTATATTTTAATCTGTCTGTGTCCACATGTTTTTCTGAAGAAAGAATGCATAGTTTTCATCAGATTCTCGAAAGGGTATGTGATCCAAAAAAGATTGAACTGTTGTATTACCTTTTTAAAAGAAAGGTGGGTAAAAGAACCTGAGGAGGCTCAATAAATTCATTTTTAGGAATCTTTTGTAACCTACATTCATTAAGTATGTGGTATAGGGTTAAATTTATGTTTTAGATTAGGTTTCATGTCTGGGGGGGATTAAAATTTTATTGACTGCCTTTTATGTGAAGAAAAGGTCTTGCACACTAATTCATTTCATTTTCACAGCATTTATACAAAGTAAATATAGTTCCTGTTTTACTGGTGAGGAGACTGAGACTCAGATTCAAAAAGTTTGCCCAAGGTTACAAATTGAAGTAAGAAAGTAAGTTAGGTGATCTTTCTGCTCTTCCAGGGCTTGCCCAAGGTTATAGAACAAAGTAAGAAAGTAAGTAGGTAATCTTTCTACTCTTCCAGGGCTTGCCCAAGGTTATAGAACAAAAGTAAGAAAGTAAGTAGGTGATCTTTCTACTCTTCCATATGTCCAACTGAGTGCCTGCGATGATGGTGGCACAGATACTGGTGCCACAATGTTGAACACAACAGACCCTTGCCCCGTGCCCCTCTCTCTCAAAAAAGATGATGAGGAGAGTAAGTAAGTACATAGAAAAATACAACTGGTATGACTTCATCCAATTTTAAAACAAGTAAGAATGTATTTCAGATATTCTCCATAGTGGTCCATTTTCTCTTTTAAGAATGCTTTATTGAATTTCCTTAGCCTTCCAGTATCCTTATGGAAAAACATCTATTGTACAAATGCATAAGCAGGGCTAAGTGTAAATGTGATTGTTTCCTTAATGAGTTTATGACCGGGATCACTTTAGGATGAGATTTTTCTAATACTTGATATTACACAGTAGTCATCAGTCTGCATTTTATAAAAAAATTAAAGCACCTTTTAAAGCTACATGTATATTCATTAAATTTTCCTTGAGAATACTTAATTTCTTTTCCTCCCTTTCAGGGATTTAAAAAGATAGGTATAATTTTGGGTCTCTCTCTTTGGGTAGCAAGGACATGCTTCGTGGTGCTGAAATGGAGAAAGAGAGAGAGAAAGAGAGAGAGAGAGGGAGGGAGAGAGAGACGAATACCTGAATACCCTTAGGATCCAGAATGTTTGGCAACGCTGCCCCAGAGGCCACACACCACAGCTACAGATGCACAAGGTTTCCCATCAGGGCATTTGTTCTGAAGTGGGGAGGACTCTTGTGGAAACAACTAGGCTTAAAGAATTTTGAAGCAGCTTTTAGGAGAGGTCGAGCTGAAGAGTGAAGTGCTCTACTTTAACGCTGTGTCTGAGAAGTTGTTGATGTTATTCTAATTATGAGCCCACAAGAGGTGTGGAGTTGGTGCAGGACATGACAATGACAACAAAATGTTTTATAAACTCATCATACAAGTCAAGGAGAAGAGTGAGTTTCAAAAAGTGTGAATGCATGTTTGAAACTATTGGGAAATTTTTTTTGCTTTGTATTTTTGTTCTTGTACTCTTGAATAAAGGAATTTTCCTACTAGATCAGTGCCTCCAGCACTGACAAACTGGTACCTTGAAATCTAGTTTAATTAGATTTAGCACATGACAGTGAGGTCCGTTTTCTAAGAAGTTTTACTTTATTTTGTTTTTTAGGGTCACACCCACAGCTTATGGAAGTTCCCAGGCTAGGGGTCATTTGGAGCTGCAGCTGCCAGCCTACACCACAGCCATAGCAGCACCAGATCCAAGCCACATCTGTGATCTACACCACGGCTTATGGCAACGCCAGATCCTTAACCCGCTGAGCGAGGCCAGGTGTTGGACCCATGTCCTCATGGATACTAGTTGGGTTCTTTACCACTGAACCACAATGGGAACTCCTCTAAGAAATTTTATTCTTTTCATATTGTGTGATAATGAGGATGTGTTCTAAATGATTATCATACAAGTTTAAAGCACAGATAGGCTTTATAGGCTGAAAAACCTAGGTTCAGATGTTTTCTTCATCACCTGTCAGTTCTGTTACCTCGAGCAAGTTTCTTATCCTTCTCAGCTTCATCTTTGAGTTGAAGATAATATTAGTAATGACTTCCTCCTAGGGCTGTTCTGAGGATTATATTGAGTATATGTGAAACTGTCAATATAGTAACATACTAAGATTACATAACAAGCTTTTAAAATTTTTTTAGAAAGTCATAGAGATAAATGTTTTCTCTCAACTTAAAAATACTTGATTTTCTAAAAACTTCTACAGTAAACCAGCCTCATTGCCACCCCTACATCTTTCCCTGAAGTTGCTGTAAGAACTCTCTGACCTTAAGATAACCTACTTAGTCTAAAGTTACAAGGTGAAATTAGAATTTAACTATCATATCAGCAAAGTAAGCATCAATTTTACATTTACATGTATTGGTACGTAGAACACAGTATAGTCAAAATAACTCTAGAGACTTGGATAATTTCAAAGAAACTCTTTTAAAGTCATACTCTTTGGGAGTTCCCTTGTGGCGCAGTGGGTTAAGGACCTGACATTGTCACTGCCGTGGCTCTGGTCGTTACTGTGACGTGGGCTCAATCCCTGTCCTGGGAGCTTCTGTATGTCACCAGTACAGTCAACTCTTTGGTGTCACTAGAAGTAAAGAGGCATTTCACTGTGAACAGTTTCATTAGATGCTGTTATGACTATAATTTTTTTTTAAAGAAGTGAAACTTGGCTGTTGAAACCTACCAAAACACAAGAAAAGCTTTGATTTGGGTTTTATGAAACAGTGAAGGTATTTTTTTTAAACCTGAATTTTAGAGAGTTCCCTTGTGACTCAGTGGGTTAAGGATCCAACATTGTTACTGTTTGGCTCGAGCTCAGTCCCTGGCTAGGGACCTTCTGCATGCCACGGGCACCACCAAAAAAATTTTTTTGAGAAAATAAAAAGATGTAGTAAATGACTGTCAAAACTAAAGTCCTTAGTGAAACTTACAAAAGAAAAACAACTGAATTTTAAATAAGTTAATAAATAGCAACCAGGTTATGAATTTCAAGTTTTTCTTAGAGTTAAGAAACTGTATTTAGAAATGGCTCTCTTATCTTTGTTTTTGAAGCGCCAGTCAATATTTTTTTCTTTATCAGGGCAGTGCATTTTGTAGACTGTTTAGCCTGTTAACCACTTTTTTATACAGTGAGTGAAACCTATGTGCAATTAATTTCCTTGTTTTCATTATCTAGTAAAGAAGTAAATATAACTACCTTAGTGCTGTCAGAATATCTGGCTCAGAATAGGATTTCCACAAAGGGAACTTAGAGAAAGCTTCATGGGAGCATTGGCAATTGGGCTGTTACGATCATAGTAATCTTGGCTCCAGGGAGAGTTAGAAGGGCATTCCAGGGTGAGAGAGGTGCAAGAGCCTAGGCCCGGTGGTGATGGATACCATGTGAATATTGTACGTTTTTTACAAACTATCCAGTTCTTTTGAGCTGCTGTCACACACAGTGTGACTCTAAAGACATTGCTAGCAAGGTAGCTGCCTTCCTTTAGGACACTTAGAATAAAATGAGACATCCCCCTTGAGATTTGGTTTGTCATTTGAGATAGGCCGATCTATGAGAACATCAAAGATAGGTTGAATAGCAGAAGTGAGTTGCTTACCTTCCCTGAGCCTTAATTTCTTCATGTTTAAAAATGAAGCCAATTGGCGTTCCCTTCGTGGCTCAGTGGTTGACGAATCCGACTAAGAACCATGAGGTTGCGGGTTCGATCCCTGGCCTTGCTCAATGGGTTAAGGATCCAGCGTTGCCGTGAGCTGTGGTGTAGGTTGCAGACACGGCTCGGATCCCACGTTGCTGTGGCTGTGTTGAAGGCCGGCAGATACAGCTCCTGTTAGACCCCTAGCCTGGGAACCTCCATATGCCGCGAGTGCGGCTCTAGATAAAGGCAAAAAGACAAAAAAAATGAAGCCAATAAATGGAGTTCCCATTGTGGCTTAGTTAAGAACCTAAGTAGTATGCATGAGGACGTGGGTTCAGTCCCTGACCTTGTTCAGTGGGTTAAGGATCCAGCATTGCCTCGAGCTGAAGTGTAGGTCACAGACATGGCTTAGATCTGGCATTTCTGTGTTTGTGGCATAGGCTGGCAGCTGCAGCTGTTATTCGACCCCTAGCCTGAGAACTTACATATGCTGCAGGTATGGCCCTAAAAAGAAAAAATAGAAGAAAAAAGTCAATAAATAAGTAGAATGTGTGGTTCTTTGAGGATTAAATGAAGTAATGTATATGAAGAGTCTGGTACGTAGAAGTCGCTGTTCTTTTGGTAGACCCTGGTAGTGGTGGTTGTAGTGAAAATAGTAACATTGTTTGGAGTGAATACATTTTGTTATCCAAAAGGCTTCATGGTGCATCACAGCATGGCAGCTTTATGAGTATTTCTGATTCTGGTGTCAGTCACACATACTTCACAGTACAATTTGTATGATGTAAATACAACTTTGCTTTTCTTATTTCATGATGAAAGTTTTTACTCTGAATACTTTTATATAACATATAGAGGAGTAACTGCACATTCCAAAGATTGACCATATTAGATACCATGAAGTATAAATGGCACTTTACAGAAGTGTTTTATAGGAATATTTTAATTGTTTCCTTATCCCTTATCTCAGCCTCCCTAGAACTCTCAACTGCTCCTTAAGTTCAAATTTGTGCAAATTACAAGAAGATCTTTCTAAGAGAATTGATTCAACAAAGAATTTTATTATAAGAGGCTTCAGAGATGAGATTACTGGGGCTTAGTGAGACTTGTTTACACAGGTTATTGGTACCCAAACTGGGATTCAGTCTATTTTCTTCTCTCTTGGGCTAGGATTCTTTCTTTGGTATGTACCAGTTGAGAACCTAAGTCTTATTAGAAACTTTTCATGAAGGAGTGGTTTTAAGTTTTAACAGCTTTTAACAAGTTTTAACAGGTTTTTAAAAATCTAATTCACCGACTATACAACTTATGATTGAAATGGTACAATTTCATGACTTTTTACTATATTCAGTTTTGCAACTATCACCACACAATTAATTTTAACACTTTTGTTACCACAAAAAGAAACCCCCACACATCTTAACCATTTGCTGCCCAGCTCCCCATTTACCCTACCCTGGGCAACAAACCTAGTGTCTGTCTTTATAGATTTGCATATTCTGGACATTTTATGTAAACCGAATCATAAAATATATGGTTCTTTGTGACTGCCTTCTTTAATTTAACATACTGTTTTCAAGATTGTACTTTGTGTTGTATATCATTGTTTCCTTTTTAAGATTTAGAGAAGTGTTGATGTTGATCATAATTTGAATTCCTGATTTTCTTTTTGCTTTTTAGGGCCGTACCTGCGGCATATGGAGGTTCCCAGGCTAGGGGTCGAATTGGAGCTATAGCCGCCGGCCTACACCACAGCTACAGCAACGCCAGATCCAAGCTGCTTCTGTGACCTACACCATAGCTCACGGCAACGCCGGATCCTTAACCCACTGAGCAAGGCCAGGGATCGAACCCGCAATGTCATAGTTCCTAGTCAGATTCGTTAACCACTGCGCCACGACAGGAACTCACAGTGTTTCCTCTTTACTGCCAAGTAATATTCCATTATAAGGATATATCACATTTTATATATTCATCTTCAGTTTTTGGACATTTGAGTTGTTTCTAACTTTTTGATACTGTGAATAATACTACTGTGAATATCTGTGACAAGTTTTTGCATGGAGATATGTTTTATTTGTCTTGGGTATGTACCTAGGAGTGGAATTGTTGGATCATGTATTAACTCTGTTTAATCCTTTGAGGAACTACCAAACTATTTACCAAAGGGACTGAACCATTTTACATTCCCACCAATAGTCTAGTAATTTTCTCCACATTCTTACCAACTCTAGTTATTTATCTGACTCTTTTATTATAGATATTCTAGTTAGGTGTGAAGTGGTATCTCGTTGTGGTTTTGATTTGCATTTCCCTAATGGCTAATGATGTTGAGCATCTTTTCATGTGCATAATTGTATACATTTGTGAATCTTTTGAGAAATGTCTATTCAGGTCCTTTGCCCATTTTCAAATTGGGCTTTCTCTCTAATGTTTAGTTATAATAGTTCTTTACATATTCAGGTACAAGTCCCTTTTTTTTTTTGGTCCTTTTTTTTAGGGCCACACCCGCGGCATATGGAGGTTCCCAGGCTAGGGGTCGAATTGGAGCCGTAGCCACTGGCCTACACCACAGCCACAACAGCATCAGATCCAAGCCATGTCTGCGACCTACGCCACAGCTCGTGGCAATGCCAGATCCTTAACCCACTGAGAAAGGCCAGGAATTGAACCCAAGTCCTTATGGATACTAGTCAGGTTTGTTACCGCTGAGCCACGGCAGGAACTCTGGCCCTTACATTTAGATCCTTGATCTGTCTAGTCAATCTTTGTATATATGGTGTGAGGAAGAGTTCAACTTCACTTTTTCACATGTTGATAGCCACCTATCCCATTACACTCTTGTGGAAAAGACTATTGAGTTGTCTTGGCAAAGGAAATGATTCTTAAACATTGCTTTAGAAGGAGAGATGTAAATGAAAGAAATGAAAGCGTTCTGATCTGGCTTCTAGGTAAGTTATGTTTAGATCAGAGAGTCCTTTGCTAATGGCAGGCAATTGGAAACCATTCTTCTTCTGCTAAGGAGGAATTACAATATTGAATTGGAGGGTAAAGTTGTAGTGTTAGAATTCTGTCAAGAAATGACCTGGTGATCTAGTGGTTAAGGATCTGGTGTTGTCACTGCCATGGAGAGTGTCACTGCTATGGCGAGAGTTCCATCCCTGGCCCAGGAACATCTGCATGCTGCAGGCGCAGCCAGAACCAAAACTAAACAGACGATCTAATGGTCGTGACTTTTCTTCTTTAAATAAGTCATAGAATCCTCAGTTATTAGGGTGACTATATGAGAGAACTTTTAGTATGCAGAAGCTGCTGTAAGTTTATAAAGAAAGCCAATACAGAAAAAATAAAAGAGATAAAGCATGCGAAATAAAATTTATAGTTTTATTTGGAGGAAGTAAAAGCACAGAAGTAGAGGCAAGCAACTCATTACAAAATAATGGAAAGAATGTTAGTGAAGAGTCAGGATTCCTTGGTTCTAATCCTGACATACACTATGTATGTGACCTTGAATAAGTCAGCCTTCAGAATGGTAGCTGACATTTAGGCCCTACCATATTCAGAACCTTGTGCAAGCCTCAACCTCTTTTTTTGTAAAAGGGAGATAATGTCAAATTAATTACTTCAAAAACTTCTGTAAAGAGCCATGTGTATAAAAGGGATTATTCTTACAATTTGTTTTTATTCTCTATAGTAGTAGAGTAGCAGCAGCAGCATCTGATTATCTGTGTGTCGGTGCTCAAAACAATTCTGAAAGATGTGCTATATCCTTATTTCAGTGATGAAGAAACTGATGTTCAATAATTATGAAAGTTGTACAGGAGTTCCTGTCGTGGCTCAGTGGTAATGAACCTGACTAGGATCCATGAGGATGAGGTTCAATCCCTGGCCCTGCTCAGTGTGTTAAGGTTCTGGCATTGCTGTGAGTTATGGTATGGGGCACAGATGTGGCTCGGATCCCTCATTGCTGTGGCTGCAGCTATGGTTGTGGGCAGCAGCTATAGCTTAGATTTAACCCCTAGCCTGGAAACCTCCATATGCCGTGGGTGCCGGCCTAAAAGGCAAAAGGAAGGAAGAGAGGGAGGAAGGAAGGAATGAAAGAAAGAGAAAGAAGGAAAATAAACTGTACAGTTAGTAATCAGTAGAGCAGCGATTCTGATCCAGTTCTGCCTGATTCCTTTATACCATCTTGACTTTGGCTGGAAAGATAGTAGATCCTGGTGTGTGGAGTAGGAGGAGGGAATATGGTAGCACCATAGTAGATCCTGGTGTGTGGAGTAGGAGGAGGGAATATGGTAGCACCAAAGAAATTTAATTTATTAGACATGAAAGCTAAGATGTAATTCCACAGGGGTGATTAGTCCTGAGATTGGTGATCTCAGACGTGAGGTGGAACAGTACCATATGTTCATAAGGTCAAAGGTATATCCCATTAGCTTAACTTGTAAGTACCAGAAAAGCTAAATGTTATGAAGCAGAGTCATATGATAGTTTATCCATGTGTCTTCTGGAGTCTTGGAGATTTTTCTTCAAGAGACAGAGGAAAGACAGAACACCAGAGAGATAATGAAGTCTCAGTGGAAAGCAGAGGTAAGTGCAAGAGGCCAAAATTGTATGATAGCTTGTGAAGATGGGTAAACTTGGCATTGAACCATGAGAAGGTGACTTCTTAGAATTAATTCTCATACTCATAGCTTTTGAGGACACTTCTCACCCAACCAGCAAAGTACCTATAATTAATTCCAGATTTTATGGAACTAAGCAGATCTTGAGTACGTCAAAGCTCTGATCTTTCAGCTCCTTCCCGTGGTTGAATCGAAAACTACTATTTGGAAATATAAGACTAATAGACCATGAAAAGAGTAGAAGAAAAGAGCAGAATTTTTTATTCTTTGATTGATCCTATGCCATTATCTTCCTGATGACGGGTACAAAGTTCAAGCTTTAGTTGTTTTTCTGCTTCTGCTACTAAATTAATAAACAGTGGACATGCTTCTCTTTGATGGAGTTTAGCTATTGGCGATGTCATCAGCTGGCACGGGGAGACAAAGAACTTTGAACTCTAATTCTGATTTGCAAACTTGCAGTTTCTGCTTAGAAATCCTTGGTGTTTAGTGTCTGTGAAAATAGATTTGTGAGGAAATATGAATATGAAAAGTAACATATAATTGGGTCCGTGCTTTATGTGATGAAGCCCTGGAAAATGAATTAAGAATCTCATGTCCAAAGGCCTGAACTGTACTCATTTATAATGCCATGCTTCTTAGAAATGGCAGAAGTGAGATTCAGAAGAAAAGGTGAGAGACATTTGAGATGAAACTGATGCTATGTACTAATTTTGCATGTTCATGTGTATTTAATAAATGATGGGGAGTAGGAAAAGAGGAAACCAAAGGTATAATTCTTAAATCTAGTTGACCTCTCTCCTATTTAGTATTTAAGAGCAGGGAATCTGAAATTAGACTGCCTTGCCTAAGTTTCCGGCATCTTTCTTCCTTTCACTCCCTTATGCAGCCAGGTGGTGCCAGACTTCTTACCCCTTGTGAACACAGGACATTGAATCTTTTTGGTGTGAAGGCAAACTAGAATTGGGAAAAAAATTATTAGGCTGTTACTACATGGAAATTATAAGCTTATTGCCAGACTACTTAGCACTGAGCTCAACCTCATAGTGTGTACTAACCAATTTCAGTCAAAAACCCTGATTAGGAAGTTCCCGTTGTGGCTCAGTGGTAACACACCCAACTAGTATTCACGAGGTTTTGGGTTTGATCCCTGGTCCCCACTCAGTGGGTTAAGGATCCAGCATTGCCGTGAGCTTTGGTGTAGGTCCCAGACAGAGCTTTTATCTCATGTTACTGTGGCTATGGTGTAGGCTGGCAGCCACAGCTCCGATTCAGCCCCTAGCCTGGGAACCTCCATATGCTACAGTGAGGCCTTAAAAAAAAAAAAAAAAAAAAAAAGCAAAACCTAAAACGGATTAGATCCTTGATATTTAGCAATAATATGCTAAGGGATATGCTACCCATCTGTCCCTCAGACTTTCCTAGCCCTCTTCCAGTATCAAGTGAGATTACCATAAAGCTGCAAGCCTGAACTGTGTTCTTTTAGCTCTTAAAGAAATGCATTCATTCATCTTTGGTTTTATAGTAAGCCCTTGACTTTTGTTACAGTTGGATATAATAATCATCTACAAATAATGTTTTCCTGTCTTTTGTAGTAATCATTGTGAAAGATTTCAATTATTAGTTCATTTTTCTTATATAAAAATCCACATGCAAAATTCTCCAATTAAATGTGCTGATAAGTTCTTGAGCATTTTTTTAACAGCTAATGAAAAAGTGTAATATATTTCCATTTTTGTTTTGGTTGCCAGAAAATTCCAAAGTATTCTTTTAAAAATTTTTTTTGATTAAAATATAGTTGATTTACAATGTTCTATCAGTTTCTGCTGTACAGCAAAGTGACCCAAAAAGTGCTCAGTTGCCTTAGTTTGACTAGCCTTAGTTTGTTTCTGATTCAGTTATCTGTGGCATGTCTCCCAATATATCTTTTGTTCTTTAATTATATTTTTCATTGTTTATTAAAAATGCATAAATTTTATAAAAATCTCAAGTTCTTTTTTTGGAAATAAGGTAGATTATGAATTAATAGCTGGTATTGCAGCAGAATTATCTAATAACATATAGAAATCCATTGCAGTCCTCAGTTTTCCTAATTAATATAGCACCTGATCAGAGATTTACCTTTTGAAGCATTAGTATAACATTAAAACTGAGGAACCAAATGTGGAAGTTAAAAAAACTCTTTCTTTTGAGAAACAAATACAGTTCTGGATTTTTGTTTGTTTTCTTACAATGTTTTTTAGCTGTGGTTTTATCAGACTCTTGGTGATAGTGGAAACAGTTGTGAGTAGTCCATATGTCCTATATATATTTTATTAAAACTATAATCTCTATCATCTGGAAGTTTCTATACTTTTTAACCTTTTGGTATAACTCAATATTAGATGATGTTATTGAATTAGCAAATTTAGTAGGCATGACAGTGATATTTTAGTTATTTAGGAGAATGGCCTTAAATTTTGGAGATATATGTGGAAGTATTTTGGTATAAAGTATCATGTAATTTACTCTAAGTGACTTAGGTGTGTGTGTGTGTGTTTAAAGTAAATATGGTAAAAGGCTAGCAGCTGTTGAGTCTAGGTGGTGGATATATGGGTGTTCCTTGTAACATTCTTTCTACTTTTTCTGTATTTTTGAAAATTTTTATAATTAAAAGTAAAAAGCAAAAAGTGTGCTCAGACTTGAAAATAATCAGTACTGGGTCCAACCTTAACTTTTTAAAGGAGGAGACATTTCATCACAATGATTCAACGGCATAGACCTTTTTTTTGCGTAAGATTATACTGGTAGCGTAAGCAGATAAGTAACCTAAGTATTAGACAGCTGTGTGCTAAAATTACTACTGCCATCTTTTCTATCTTAAATGACTCTCCACATTTTGGCAGGCTACCTAGGGGAAATAGCTATGTTCTGCCAGTCTGTATAGATGCAGAGGAGTCAGTAGAATTGATAGTTTAGCATTTATGCTCGTAGGTATAAATATAACTGATGATCCTGGAGCAGGTTACCTTTCACTTTCTTTTTTTTTTTTTTTGTCTTTTTGCCTTATCTAGGGCTGCACCCGTGGCATATGGAGGTTCCCAGGCTAGGGCTCTATCAGGAGCTATAGCTGCCGGCCTTCGCCACAGCCACAGCAACAGGATCCAAGCCGCGTCTGCAGCCTACACCACAGCTCACGGCAACGCTGGGTCCTTAACCCACTGAGCAAGGCCAAGGATTGAACCCGCAACCTCTTGGTTCGTAGTTGGATTTGTTAACCACTGAGCCACAACGGGAACTCCCCTTACACTTTCTTGTAAGATATCTGCAGCCTCGATCCAGATGACGTGGAAGTCTTCTGGGTCATTAATAAGGTTGGAAAGAGAGATTCCCTACTTTTTTTCCCTACCAAGTCATGTTAGAACCAGCAGAAGAGGGTGTATAATGAGTTAAATCCCCATTTCTGCTTTCGCCATAGTATACCACTTGAGGTCAGAGCCACAGCAACGTGAGGTCCAAGCCACATCTGTGACCTACAGCCACAGCAACAGCATATCCTTAGCCCACTGAGTGAGGCCAGGGATTGAGCCTGCGTTTTCATAGATGGTAATCGGGTTTGTTAACCACTGAGCCATAACAGGAACTCCATCCCCCAGAATTCTGAGAGCACCCCCAGATGGTAGACAGGTTCTATCAGTTCCCACCTCTGAGTAGAATCACTGCCAGGCTGTATGTGCCAAATAACCTGCTGTACCATACTGTGGTGGATGATGTAGGGAAAGGAGAGGGCTCATAGACAGCTACAGCTCTCCTTAGAATCTTGACTCATGAGATCCTTTCTTAGGATATACCAGAAATGCTGCTAATCACCTTTCTCACACATGCTCACATTCACTCACTCCCTCATGTGCTTACTCTTGAAATGTACTTAACCACTGGTCCTCTTAACCTTCTTAAATACAGATTTTGTTGTATGTATGTTTAGCTAATGCATTTTCAGAGTATTGTTCTTTCATTAGACATTTAAATGTTCACAATGAAACTAGTATATATGTTCTTATAAGCTTTTGTGTTACAAAATATTTTATATAAACAGAAAAATAGAGGAATTCCCTTGTGGCTCAGTATGTTAAGATCCATTGTTATCATTGCTGTGGCACAGTTTCAATTTCTGGCCCCGGCACTTCTTCATACTGCGGGAAGTGCCCCCACCCTAAAAGAAGGAAGGAAGGAAGAAGGAAGGAAGGAAAAGAAAAGGAAAGAAAGAGAGAGGGAGGGAGGGAGGAAAGGAGGGAAGGAGGGAAGGAAGGAATAGAGAAAAGCATAAACACCCAAGGACCATCACCAGACTTTTCCAAATGTACTATTTTGCTGTATTTGCTTCAGAAAGTGTTTATTTTTTGTGTGCTACTCCTCAATCCATTTCTCCCTTTGGCGATAACTGCTGTTATGAATTTAGTGTTTTTTATGAACGTGTATGTTTATTACTTATATTGCATATGCATGTATCCATAAATAATATATGGTGTTATTTTACTTAGTTTTAAATTTTATGTAAATGATTCTGTGTGTATGTGTGTAATTTCTGTAACTTCCTTTTTTTTACTCAATATGAAATTCACATTGATACATATAATTTTGATTTTTTTTTTTGTCTTTCTTTTTAGGGCTGTACCCATGGCATATGGAGGTTCCCAGGTTAGGGATCCATTCGGAGCTGTAGCCAACAGCCACAGCCACAGCAGTGCAGATCTGAGCTGTGTCCGTGACCTATAACGAAACTCATGGCAACGCCGGATCCTTAACCCACTGCGCGAGGCCAGGGATCAAACCTGCGTCCTCATGGATGCCAGTCAGGTTTGTTAACTGCTGAGCCATGACGGGAACTCCAGGATATTTTTATTTTAAATTGTTATATAACATTCTTTTGTATGACTATACCATTATTTAGATAGATTCTCCTGTTAATGAATATGGAACATATTTTTAATATTTCATTGTTTCCTAAAACAGTACTGAAATGAATGTTCTTGAACATGTCTCCTTGCGCAGATATATGGGAGTTTCTCTAGTATATATGCCTGGGAAGAAATTACTGGGTTGTATAGTGCATTCATCTTCAGTTTAACTAGACGTTGCCAGATTACTATCCAGAGTGATTGTACCAATTTAAGCTTCTGTCAGCAGTGCCTCACATTTTTACAGACACTTGAAATTTTTGCTTTTCTGTGGATGTGAAACAGTATCTAAACAGCTAATTTCTTCATAGTTATTTGCCTGTGTGGGCAAAGCTTATGAAAAGCTGGTGGAGCTGATTAACACCCTAGATTTTTCTCTCAGGAAATAGCAGGGCTTGGTTATGCAATAGGTTAGTAGGCTACTCTGAAAGAAATGCTGCTTGCTGGTGAATTTTTTTTATTTTAAAGAGCATTAAAAACCTTCTTCAAGGAATTCTTTTTATGGATAACGCTTGAGGGGAAATTTTTCCCATAGGGCATTTTGGCTTTCCAGATTTATCCTTGTCATTCCAGTTTTGTCTTATGATTCTCTTAGCCCTTTGACCAGTGATCAGTCAAGGCATGAAGGATATGTCAGGACCTTCACTGACAAATTATATCTGACAGCAGAATATACCCTTATCTACTAAGTAACAAGCTTCCATGGGTTTGTTGCTATCATTCTGATTACTCTAATAATGAAACTGAGTCTGTTTCTTCGGAGCCAAAGTAAGAGAGCAGAGAATATTCCACTGCTGTATTGAAGCACCTACCTTATAATTATCTGGTGACTTCTCTAGAGAAAAGGTATAAAGAACATGCTATTCTATGTATATTGCACTTAAATGATTGTTGCTTCTGTTCGATTGTATACTAGTTATCTATTGCTATCAAATAGCCTCAGAATTAAGTGGTTTAAGATTACAGTTCTAGGTAAGATGGAACTTCACCTGGTCTCCCCCACTGAATGTAGCTATAAAACCTGGCATAGAGCAGATAGATTATAACAGGTAGATTAGGAAAGGAGAGCAGATTTTGAAATACTGCAGAACTAGGATTGAAGTTATGATTTTTCCCTCTCTGGCATTTGAATTCAACACAGCCTAAAAACCCAAAGTGGGCATTCATGAGGAGAGAGAATACTCCAGGAGAAGCCATTAGTTCTGGTGCAGGAAATAAGAAAAGGATATCCTGGAGTTCCCATCATGGCTCAGCGGTAACAAACCTGACTAGTATCCTGGAGGACATGGGTTCGATCCCTGGCCTCCCTCAGTGGGTTAAGGATCTGGCATTTCCGTGAGCTATGGTGTAGGTTGCAAATGTGGATCAGATCCTGTGTTGCTATGACTGTGGCTGTGGCTGTGGCCGGCAGCTACAGCTCCAATTTGACCCCTAGCCTGGAAACTTCCATGTGCCACGGGTGCAGCCCTAAAAAAAAAAAGATAGCCTAATGTTCAAAGAAGGTACAGAAATCTTCCTTCCTTCCTTCTTCTCTCCCTCCCTCCCTTCCTCTTTCTCCCTTTCTTTTTTCTTTTCTCTCTTGTCCTAGCAACTTGTGGGATGGTGACAGAGGTCTAAGACTCATGTCATCAGAGTTCCAGAAGCAGAGGTAAAGGAGAGGTTTGGAAAATTGATTTGAAGAAATAAAGACTGGTGAGTTCCCATCGTGGCACAGCGGAAACAAATCCGACTAGGAACCATGAGGTTGCGGGTTTGATCCCTGGCATCGCTCCATGGGTTAACAATCCGGCATTGCCATGAGCTATGGTGTAGGTTGCACAAGTGGCTCGGATCTGGCATTGCTGTGGCTCTGGCATAGACTGGTGGCTACAGCTCCGATTAGGCCCCTAGCCTGGGAACCTCCATATGCCACAGGTGCGGCCCTAAAAAGATTAAAAAAAAAGAAATACTGGAGAAATCCTCAAATTTGGCAAATGTTGTAAACCTATAAGGTCAGGAAATTCAGGAAATCCTCAATAGGATAAAGACCAAAAAAAAAAAGAAAAAACACTCATAACCGAGACACATTATAACTAAAACCATCATAATGTCAAAACTAAAGACAAGGCTAAATTTTGAAAGTAGTCAGGGAAAAATGATGCGCTACCTACTGGGGAGCAACAATTCAAATGACTGCAGGTTTCTCATCAGAAATCTTGGAGGGCAGAAAGAAGTGGAATTACATTTTTAAAGTGCTGGGGGCAGGGTGTCAATTGGGATTTTATATCCAGCAAAAATACTCTTCAGGGATGAGGGTCAAGATATTCTCAAATAAAGGAAAATTAAAAGAACTTTTGGCCAGTAGACCCTATAGCAAAAGAATTGTTAGGAGTTCCCGTCGTGGCTCAGTGGTTAACGAATCCGACTAAGAACCAAGAGGTTGCGGGTTCGATCCCTGGCCTTGCTCAGTGGGTTAAGGATCTGGCGTTGCCATGAGCTGTGGTGTAGGCTGCAGACGCGGCTCGGATCCCGCGTTGCTGTGGCTGTGGCGAAGGCCAGCGGCTACAGCTCCTTTTAGACCCCTAGCCTGGGAACCTCCATATGCCACGGGTGCGGCTCTACATAAAAAAAGGCAAAAAGACAAAAAAAAAGACAGAAAACAATAAAACAGAAGAGCAGACATATCAGTACTTTACATCAAATGTAAATGGTGTAACCATGCCAACTAAATGACAGATTTTTGGAATGGAGTTTTAAAGCACAATGTGATCAGTCTATTTATTAAAAAGATTCACTTCAAATACAATATAAATAAGTTATAAGAAGAATGATAATCCGTGCAAACACTAACCAAAAGAAAGGTAGAATGTTTTAGAACAAAGAAAACTACCAAGATAAAGATAATACAGAAGGATTAAAAAGTCAGGTCACCAAGAAAACATAATATTTCTAAAACTGTATGTGTATGTGTAATATTAAATGCTCTGCTAACAGCAGAACTTCAGAATACTGTGAAAAAAAATGGAAGAACTGAAAAGAGAAATCCATGCTTAGAGTAGGTGAGTTCAGCTCTCCTCTCTCAGTAATCTGTAGAACCTAGTAGAAAGAAAATCAGCAAGTACATAGAACTAAATAGCACCTTACACTAACTGGATCTTTTTTTTTTTTTTTGGTGGTGGTTTTTTGGTTTTGTCCACACCAACAGCATATGGAAGTCCAGCAGGGATAAAACCCGCACCATAGCAGTATCCCAAGCTGCTGCAGTGACAAGGCTGGATCCTTAATTCACTGTGCCACAGGGGAACTCTTTGTTTTGTTTTGTTTTTTTGTTTTGTGGATCTTTTGACATATGTGAAATATTTCAAACAACAGCAGAATATGTATTTTTAATCAAGTGCCCATGAAACATTGATAGGCAATATCCTGAATCATAAACCTAAATTATTTAGAACATACTGAATAGAATTGAAATAAAATATGTTTTGTGACCATAGGAGAGTTTTACTAGGAAACAGTAACATAAAGATAACAGGAAAATATCCAAACATTTAGAAATTAACGTATTTCTAAATAATCCATAAATCTGACAGAAATTCTCAGGGGAAATTAGAAAATATTTTGAGCTGAGAGAAAATGAAAATACATCATCATATCAAAGTACTAAGAATGCATCTAGAATAGTGGTTTGAGGGAAATTTATAAATTGAATACTTACATCAGAAAAGAAAGTTTGGAGTTCCCGTCGTGGCACAGTGGTTAACGAATCCGACTAGGAACCATGAGGTTGCAGGTTCGATCCCTGGCCTTGCTCAGTGGGTTAAGGATCTGGCGTTGCTGTGAGCTGTGGTGTAGGTCGCAGACGCGGCTCGGATCCTGCGTTGATGTGGCTGTGGCATAGGCCAGTGGCTACAGCTCGATTAGACGCCCAGCCTGGGAACCTTCACATGCCGCGAGTGCGGCCCTAAAATGACAAAAGGCAAAAAAAAAAAAGAAGAAGAAGAAAGGTTTTAAGGTGTCAAATCAGTAATCTAAGATACAAGTATCAACCTTAACAAACTAGAAAGAGAAGAGTAAAATAAAACCAAAGAAACCAGAAGAAAGGAAATAATAAAGAGCAGAAGTCAGTGAAATTTAAAATAGAGAAACAGTAGGGAAAAACAATGAAAACAAAAGCTAGTTCATAGAAAAGATTAATAAAATTCATAAATCTCTAGCAAGATGATGTTAAAATAGAAGACATGAAGTGTTAATATCCAGAATGAAAGAGGGGATATCACTTCAAGCCTAGACATCCAAAGGATAATCAGAAACTGTTATAAACAACTCTATACACAGAAATCAGCAACTTATGTGGAGGTCAGATTCTCCAGCAGCAAACTACCAGACTCACTTAAGATGAAATAGATAGCATGAATAGTTCTATAACTGTTGAAGAAATGAAATTTGTAGTGCAAAACATTCTGAAAAAGAAAACGCATAGTTTTACTGGCAAATTCTACCACACATTAATAGAAGAAATATACCAATTTTTTTGTGATCTCTTATAGAAAATAGAAGAGGGGACTCATTTTATGAGAACAGAATTACCCTGATATCAACACTAGACAAAGCTGTCCAAAAAAAACAATATCCCTCATGAACATGTAATTATCTATTACTTAATATATGTGTATAATAAATAATAAATCAAATAGAACAATATGAAGAATAATGTGGTATGTACAAGTATGATGCAATGCTAGTTCGATATTTGAAAATCAAACAATGTAATCCACAATGTTGCAGCCCAAAGAATCAAACCCATTTGATAATATCAATTGATACACAAAAAGCATTTGACAAAGTTTAATATCCATTCATTTTTTAAAACCCTCAGCAGACTAGGAGTGGTAGGGAGTTTCTTCAGCTTGATAAAGGGCATCTAACAAAAAAATTAGAAACCTGTAGCTAACTTCATACTTAATGGTGTAAGACTATATCTTTTCATTTTAAGATTGGTTAAGAAGGTAAGGATGTCCTCTCTAACCAGGGCTATTTAACGTTCTACTTGAAATCATCAAATTTTATGTTGTACACCTAAAGCTAACAGTATTGTATACATCAATTATATTTCAGTAAAACATAAACACTCACATACTCAGGTAGCACTTCAGACAGCTCCAATAGTAATTTTGGCAGGGGAAAGGAACCTTGTTGATCCTGCAGTCAGCATCCAAGGAAGTAATTCATTCCAAAGAATCCTACACAGAGATTTTATATAGTGAAGGTATAAAGCAGGAATGCCATAGCAGATGGGGCCTACAAAATGAGTACATTGCAGAATTGTGGTATTTTTGTTTTTTTCTTATTTATTTATTCTTTTGTTTTTAAATAATGGTAAACAGAAATCAGATTATTATGATTTGAAGGAAGGAAAGGAGGGAGGAAGAGGAAAAAGGCAGGAGGAGGGCAAACAGAATGGTGTAGTAGAGAGAACCCAAATGGAGAATCATAAAACGTGGATTCTAGGTCTGACATGGCCACAACTGCATCCTCACTTCTCCTTTCAAAACCTTGGGTTTCACACTATAAAATGAGGTGTTTGATTTGAACAGTGATTTGTAGGGGGAGCGGGGGGGTAGGAAGGCTGTGCCCAAGGCACGTGAAAGTTCCTGGGCCAGGGGCCAAACCCTTGCCACAGCAGCAACCCGAGCCACAGCAGTGATACCACTGGATCCCCAACCGATAGGCCACCAGGGAAGTCCCTGTAGTGTGCTTCTTAACATCCCTAGGAGGCTCTGTGTATTGGAATTTCTTGTGGAGTCATATAATTAGAAAAAAAAGAAGAAGAAGAAGTAGATTCCAGGCTGGTGAGAGTACATAGAATAAAAAATGAGAAGGTACTGAAGAAAATGCTGAGACATAGTAGGCTAGAAAATACGGATGATCTCTAAGGTCTGTAGAGAGCAAGACCCGTTCATCTGATTCATTTTAACCCCTAAATACTAGAAATGATGCCTTGCATGTGGTAATAGCTACTGAATAAATGAATTCAGGGTTCTTCACTTAGAAAATTTATCTCAGACTTTGAAGAGAGTAATTTAAGGGTATGGAAGTTTCGTCCTTTTGTTAGTCACTCCCTTCTTCTCTGGGTAAGGGATGAGCAACTTTTTGTCCCCTGCTAATGCCAGCTCATTATTCTCTGTGCTGTATCTACCTATGCAGATTTGTATAATTTATCAGATGCCCCTTTCTGCTCCTATTTTGTTCACAGAAGGAAATAAAAATCATTAGTTTGTTTCTCCTAGCTTTGGCAGAGGGCTAAAACCCATACACCAAAGAAGTGTTCCACTGCCCTTACAAACTTATCATGTGTTGGCCATGTGTTAAGAACATAAGAAGGAAGCTCAGAACTCAAAAATAAAATTATTCATTTTCAATTGATAACAACAACCTTTCTGGCACTATTCTGTGTATCCTAAAACAGGAATCAAAATCTCCTTTTATAGTCTAGATTTCAATATAAGTTTGTGTTCACAAATTATACCTCAATAACGTTGTTATCAAGACAAAAAAAATTGTTGTTCAAAGTACTACATTATTTTCTCAGAGATCCCGATAAAATGACCTAAAACCAGAACTTATTAATATGGGAAAATGTATATCTGTTTTACAGTATATTTTAAAACTGTTTGAAACTACTTAGTAATTTTTTTTCTATTTGGTGATATTTTTGTTTCTGAGACAAAAAAATAAGATGCTGGGCTATATCTTTAAGTAAGATTCTTAAGTAATGGAGAAATTGTATTAGAAGTTGTAAGATTATGTTTTACATGTTTGGGTACAAATAAAGATCCAAAAAAACTATTACAAACTTGAAAATCTGTAAATAATCATATATTATATACATCTCCTTTTAACAGCCAATATTAGTGAACTACTAGTTATAAAATTAAACTTAATGCATCTTATAAGTGAAAACCCTTTCTTGTATATCCTTTCTTTCTTTCTTCCCCCATACCATAAAACTGACGTTTTAGGCATGCATGCAGTTCCACGGAGTTTTTCGTTCCCATAGATTCATATAGCCTCCAGCACAGTTAGAATTCAAATTAGTTCTGTCACTTTTGTATAGTCACACCTAATCCTACCACTAATCCGTAATTCAGTCTTTTCACCATAGATTTGTCTTTTTGAGAATGATAAAAGGATTGGTCATTTTTGGTCTAGAGTATAACTTTCATAATGTAAGGGAGACCAAAATGTAAAGGATTATCTACATTGCCCTGAGTTTTCTCCTGACATATTCTACCTTCTGGCTCCTCTTCCTATTTAAGATCTTTGTTAGTATTCCCCTATTTCAGGGAAGAATGTCTAGCACTATTGCTGTATACATTCTTGGTGACCTAAAAAGAAACAATAATATACCTTAGGTTTGTGGCAGCCTCTGCCTTTTGGGAGTATGTGAGAAATGAGATTTTTTTTGTTTTTTTGGGTGTGTGTGTGTGTTTTAAACAGTATCTCCAGTTTTGGCATATATCCATTCCCAAAACTATTTTTGCAGAATTTTCTTGCTTCTCCCTCATATAGGTCACAGTGTCCAAAAAACCATGCTTCATCTTAGATTACAATCAGTATATTATTTGTGATACAGAACCAATTAACAATAGTTCTTCAGCTTTCCTACTTCCTTTTCATTTCTTCTAGACATACAGTAAGATCTAGGAGGAAAGTTTTTTCCTAATATTTTGAGCGATGTGTGTTTGGGATTCAAAGTATTTGTGGTACTTATTGCTTAACTGGACTGAAGATTATCTCATGTGACAGCATAGATCTCTTGTTTTAGAATTGCCATTACTTTCTAGAATAGCCACTCTGTACAGCAGCCAACATGCCCTGGATCCTCTTGCTTCATATTACAGTGATACTGCTTTGTCAGGGTAGAATTCAGCCTCACAGGGCTGGAGTCAGTCTCTGCTGACCTCCTGCCACAGTACAGCATGTTCAAATCTGGGAGAAACCCGAGGCTTATTCGGCATATTCCTCCTCCTTCTCCCTCACAAGCATGGAACCCTCACTCTCTTCGGAAACCGTATGTTGTATATGTGTGTGTATCTGTCTTTTTTAAAAAAATTTCTTACTTAATTTTATAATTCTACAGCTTTAAGTGGGGGCTGGTTGAATAGACAGACACAGGAAATGCTTTGAGCTGCTGAAACTTAGCATTTTTCAGCAGTTAGAGCTTAGCCACGGGCATTTGCTATTTTTGGACTGACTTGTGTGAGGTTGCAATAATATTGAAAAGCATATTATATGTTTCCTATTTGTTCATTTTACCCAGAGCTATTTAAGCAGAATGCACAGAGTGTTCTTTGGCTATGTGGGCATGCTCAGATCATACTGGAGTGTCCCCACTCTCCTGTATGATGGGCTGCTTCACTGCAGAGTAAATGTCATTTTTACTCTTACAGGCTAAATAGTTATCCAAAAATAAGTGTTTCCTTCAGTGAACAGAAGAGTTTCATTTGCCTTGGACAGCTTGGGAAAAGCTTGGGTTAAATTTGAAGATGTCAGGCATGCATAACAAATGAGAATTTGGATTAAAGCCATCTGAAATAGTTCTCACGTTTAAAAAAAAAAAAAAGGTTCGTATTACTCAGCTACTTGTTTGCAGTATATTTTTTCTAAAGACCTGGCAATTTTTTGAATTGTAAGGCAGTATGCACATATCTTGGTTCTAAGTTCATGTCTCCAGATCGGTAGAGGAAGTCCCTGAGATACAATTCAATAAGAAGGTGATCCAGCTTATGCATTACAACCATCACTTCCCCATTTTATCCAGTCATGAGTAAAAAACTTGGCCTATAGCTTGATTTTTTTTGTGTTGGCTTTGTAAATAATACGTAAATATTCTGAGAGATAAATGCTAAAGCAAAAGAGATTTTTTAACAGTTTTACCTCATTCTAAAGCTAATATGCATTAATATTGTTTGCTGTGAGCTGTTGGATTGAAGATCTGAACAGATTTTTCACTCTGAAGTTTGATGTTAAATTACTCTCTTGCTCCTTATGGTTGATAATTTAAATGCCAACTGTGTTAACAGACCCGTACCTCTGCTCTGTACCCTTTTTTTCCTCCTGTTTGTTCTGTAACCTGGATTTTAAAACCCTGGCACATTTCTGTTTGTTCTGAGGTTATAAAAGGTCAGTTTACTTATCTGTGTTTTATTAAGAATGCCAGCCCAGGTTGAATGGGGTGATCAGAAGGAGGGAATTCAGAGGCGAGCCCTCAAAGGATAGGGAGTAAAGACTGAGTAAAACAGAAGTTAACTCCTTTTTCTCCATTATTGAAAGGAGAAGAAGGAGGAGAGAAACATAAAATAGAATCTAAACATTTTTAATTGATTTTATTATCTCCATATATTGCATTAATCCATGAGTAGAGAAAGTTTGCCCAAAATGGTGGTAAATTATTTGCTTCCCTAACCATGTTTCTCTCTCACTTAGCTAAACTTTTCATCAATCTGGTGAACTTAAATACTCTTATTGAAACAGTGATTAAAATGTTCAGAAATGAGGTACTTGATCTAGCTCCTGAAATTCTTAATATTCTTAATATCTAGCTACATCAAACTGCTATAGATAGGGGGGTTATATAACCTCATTGCACTTTGTGAAAACTGCAGAATAAACATTTTGAAGGAAGAGGTTCTAAAGGGGAAAATATATCTGACTCTAGGAAATAAATGGAGGGTTTCAGGAAGTGGGATACTATAGAACACATTCTATATATGTTGAACTAATATCTGTGTTTTTAAATATATAATATTCCCAGATATTGACCAGTTTTAAAGATAGATGATTTCCTTTTTCCTTTCTTAATAACCCTGCAACAGATCTGTTTAAACTGCTTTAGTTTTCTATACAAATGCCCAGAATTTATAGTGACAGTTTAGAACACAGCATGTGTAATCATTTGGTTCTATATTGATGGTATCTATATCATTTAAACACTTGTTATTTGCATTGAACTGTCACTTTATTAAATGATGAACTTTTGAAAGGTGAAACAAAACTCATCTCACATCTAAACCTCATACTGCTGTTTGACCTAAATCTTATCATTCCATAGGTCACAGAGTGCCACATAAAGGTCAGATTCCATAGGAACAGAGCAAAGGTCCGCCTACATTATTTTATAATTGTAGGATTTCTTTTTAATTGAGTTGAAAAGAAATAGCTAGAATAGCAATTTGAATGGTAGATGGGAAGTATATAACATGGGAGTTCCCATTATGGCTCAGCAGTAATAAGCCCATCTAGTATCAGGTTCGATCCCTGGCTTCACTCAGTGGGTTGGGGATCCAGTGTTGCCGTGAGCTGTGGTGTGGGTCATAGATGTGGCTCAGATCCGGCATTGCTGCGGCTGTGATGTAGGCCAGCAGCTGCAGCTCCGATTTGACCCCTAACCTGGTAACTTCCATATGCTGTGGGTGTGGCACTAAAAAGCAGCAGAAAAAAAAAAGGTATACAACATGGCAGCAGGAGATTGTTTCATGTTGCGTTCTTTCCCTAGTACTTCCATTGCTCAAAACAGATCAAGAACTCTGAATTAATGCTTAAAAACATTTGCCATTGATTATTTTAATTCATTGCAGAAATTATTCAATGCAAGAGTTCTAGTATATCCTATCTAAAACAGAAGGTGGTGTAGACCGATGTCTTCTTTTTTTTTTTTTTGCTTTTTAAAGGCTGCGTTTCTCTCGTAATTACCGATTTTGAGCACCTTTTCATGTGTTTGTCTTTTGGCCACCTGTATGTCTTCTTTGGAGAAATGTCTGTTTAGGCCTTCTGCTCATTTTTCAGTTGGATTTTTTGTTGTGGATGAGTCGTATGAGTTGTGTGTATATTTTGGAGATTAAGCCCTTGTCGGTTGCATTGTTTGAAACTATTTTCTCCCACTCCGTAGGTTGCTTTTTTGTATTTTTTTAGGGTTTTTTTTTCTTTTTGTCTTTTGAGGGCTGCACCTGCGGCATGTGGAGGTTCCCAGGCTAGGGGTCTAATTGGAGCTGTTACTGCAGGCCTATGCCAGAGCCACAGCAATGCCAGATCCCAGCCGCGTCTGCGACCTACACCACAGCTCACAGCAACGCCAGATCCTTAACCAACTGAGCAAGGCCAGGGATCGAACCCGCAACCTCATGGTTCCTAGTCGGATTCGTTTACACTGCACCACGATGGGAACTCCCACCTTTTTGTATTTTTTATGGTTTTCTTTGCTCTGCAAAATCTTGTAAGCTTGATTAGGTTCCATTTGTTTATTTTTGTTTTTATTTCTCTTGCCTTGGGAGACTAACTTAAAATATTTGTACAGTTTATGTCAGAGAATGTTTTGCCTAAGTTCTCTTCTAGGAGTTTTATGGTGTCATGTCCCATATTTAAATTTTTAAGTCATTTTGAGTTTGTTTTTGTGAATGGTGTGATGGTGTGTTCTAGTTTTCACTGATTTACATGCAGCTGTCCTGTTTTGCCAGCACCACATGCTGAATGGACTGCCTTTTTCCCATTTTATATTCTTGCCCATAGGTGCGTGAGTTTATTTCTGGGCTCTCTGTTCTATTCTATTCTATTCCATTGATCTATATAAATGTTTTTGTGCCAGTACCACACTATTTTGATTATTGTAACTTTTTAGTATTGTCTAAAGTTTGGGAGAGTTATGCCTCCTGCTTTGTTCTCTTTCCTCAGGATTACTTTGGCAATCCTAGGTCTTTTATGGTTCCGTATAAATTTTAGGACTATTTGTTCTAGTTCTGTGAAAAACATCATGGTTATTTGATAGGGATCACATTAAATCTGTAGATTGCTTTTGGCAGTATGGCCATTTTAATAATATTAATTCTTCCAATCCAGGAGCATGGGGTTTTAGATTCCATTTCTTAATGGGAGTGATGAGAAAGTCATATTGTAAAGGGAAGGGCATATTATATTGAATGAATTTGTGCTTTTAATCTGCCACACAGAGGGCCAGATCAGGCATGCCTCGAGGGCCAATTTTGAGGACTGGCTTTCTCTTTTAGTGTAAAGAGAATACACAAAAAAAATTTAAGGAGGAGAATGACATGATTTGACTTAGGTTTTAAAGGATCATTCTAGCTGTAGTATTGAGAACAGATTGTGAGGCAACAAGGGAGACCAGTGAGGAGGCCGTTGTAGTGATCTAGACTAGATGTGATCATGGCTCAGACTAAAGTAGTAGAAGTGAAGGTAATGACGAGTGGTTAGATTTTGGATGTGTTTTCTCTGTAGAGCCTACAGGATTTTCTGATGGATTGGTTGTAGGAGAGAAATTGATGACTACAAGGCTTTCAGCTTGAACAGCTGGAAGAATGGATTTGTCAGTAACTGAAATAAAAAGTCTGCTGAGGGGAAAGTTTTGTGGGAAAGAGCAAGAGTTTAGTTTGAGATATCTTTTAGACATCCAAGTGGGAATGTCAAATAGACAGTTGGCTGTATGAGGCTAGAATTTAGGAGGAGTCTAGACTGAAAATATAATTTAATGAGGTATCACAGTTAGATACTATTTAAAGTTATGAGACTGGGTGAAGTCCAGTCTCAAGAAAGAGAATGAGTGTAAAGTAGGGAAGAGGAAAAAGAACTGAGCTCTCTAGTTTGAGACGTGGAAGAAGAGCCTATGAGGGAGACAAAAAATCAAGTGAGTATTTGTACTTTACTGGAAGTCAACCTTAGAACTTTTCATAGAAGGAGAGAAACATCAACTCTGTCAAATATCTGCTGATAGGTCAAGCTGAGGACTAAGAACTCACCTTTGGATTTAGTGATGTGGAGATGAGGGGTCACCTTGACAAAAAAAAATTTTGGTAGATGATGAGATAAAAGCTAGTTGAATGCCTTTGAGAATGGGAAGAAAGGAATTTGGAGACAGTGACCATTTTTACGAGTTTTACTGCAGTAAGGAGCAGAGAAGTGGGGAGTAACTGGTGGAGAAATGAGGTGAAAAATAAATTTCTTTAAGGTGGGTTATGGGAAAAATTGTGCTGATAGGAAGAATTCAGTAGAGAAGAGAAACTGATGTTTTTTTCATTTATAATATTTAATTAACTTCACTGGCACTTGCATGCAAGTGCTATTCAAAGCACTTTGCAAATGTGAACTCATTTAATATAAGAATGAAACTGGCCACTCAGGTATAAAGCGCTTGTGAAGAGTGCTGTGAGGAGTTCAAGGATGTGTAGGACACAGGCTCTGATTTAAGGACTTGTGGTCTCTATTAGAAGATATTGAAAAATAACTGAAAATATTTTCAGAAGAAAATGTATAACAAAGTATATATGGTTTAGAAGTTCAGAGAAGGGAATGACTTTGAGCAGGATAAGTAATGTCACTAATTGGATTCTAATTAAATAACAACAAGACTTTAAACTAAAGGTGGACCCATTTGGTCTTAAATTCATATATGTTTCGCCTTGAGCTTGGAGAAAGAGTGTGTGCGTGTGTGGGTGGTTGTGTATGGTAAGTTGGGATGGGGACAGGGTTAGAGGTAGGAAGGAAAACATTTTCTACTCAATAAATCATCTCCAGAGGTCCAAATACAAAAAGACAACCTCAGAGATACTCCTTTCTGTATTACCGTAATTGTCATCTTCATGTTTATAATCCTAACTTCTATGTGGGAGAGGTGGGGGGAGTGGCAAGGGAAGGACTTGTGACTGTGTATGTGTGTGTGAGTATGAACTGCATGTGCATCTCTCACACCTGAAGTACAGAGATTGCTTTACTAGGAAGATATATGTAGGAGCCTGTCTTTGATTTTAAAGCAGTTTGGAGAACGATCCAGAATTCTTTTTTTAATTTAATTTAATTTTAATTTAGGGGTATATGATTTATATTGTCGTATTAGTTTCAGGTGTACAACAAGGTGAATCAGTCATACATATAAATATATCCATTCTTTTTTCCCATATAGGTTATTATAAACTGTTGTGTAGATTTTCCTGTGCTATACAGTAGATTCTCATTAATCATTTTCTTTTATACAGTAGTATGTATATGTTATTCCCACCCTCTCAATTCTTCCCTTCCTGTAAGGGTTTCACCTGTGGTAACCATAAGATTGGTCTTGATATATGTGAGTTTGTTTCTGTTTTTTAATGTTATTTTTTAATCATTTTTATTAGAGTCTTTATATAAATGATATCATATGATATTTGTCTTTGACTTGCTTCACTCAGTATGATAATCCCTAGGTCCATCCATGTTGCTGCAAATGGCATTATTTCATTCTTTTTTATGGCTGAATAATTTTAAACTGCATATATGTATCTCATCTTTATCACCATTCCTCTGTCAGTGGGCATTTAGGTTACTTCCCTTTTTTTTTGTTTTTCTGTTTTTTTTTTTTGCTTTTTAGGGCCACACCTTTGGCATATGGAGGTTCCCGGCTAGGGGTCTAAATGGAGCTACAGCTGCCAGCCTATACCACAGCCACAACAACACAGGATATGAGCCACGTTTGCAACCTTCATCACAGCTCACGGCAACGCCGGATCCTTAACCCCACTGAGCGAGGGCAGGGATCGAACCCACAACCTCATATTTCCAGTCAGATACATTTCTGCTGTGCCAGGATGGGCATCCTCAGTTACGTCCATGTCTTGGCTATTGTAAATAGTTCTGCGATGGAGTTCCCATTGTGACTCTGGTTAATGAACCTGACTAGCATCCATGAGGACATGGGTTCAGTCCCCGGCCTCGCTCAGTGTGCTAAGGATCCGGCATTGCCAAGAGCTGTGCTGTAGGTCGCAGAGGTGGCTTGGATCTGGCATTGCTGCGGCTGTGGCATAGGCCAGCGGCTACACCTCTAATTGGACCCCTAGCCTGGGAACTCCATATGCTGTGGGTGTGGCCCTAAAAGACTAAATAAATAAATAAATAAATAGTTCTGCAATGAACATTGTGGGGGGGGGTGTCTTTTTGAATTGTGGTTTTTCTATAGATCTGTGCCCAGGAATAGGATTGCTGGATCATATGGTAGTTCTATATTTAGTTTTTTAAGGAACCTCCATACTTTGGTCCATAAATGGTATACCAGTTTACCTTCCCACAAACAGTGTAGAAGGATTCTGTTTTCTCCACACCCTCTTTGGCATTTATTGCTTATAGACTTTTAAAATTTTTATTTTATTTTATTTTTTATGGCTGCACCTGCAGCATATGGATGGAAGTTCCCAGGCCAGGGGCTGAGTTGGAGCTGCAGTCAAGACTTACACAACAACCATGGCAACCCTGGATCTGAGCTGCAGCTTATGGCAACACCAGATCCTCAACCCACTGAGTGAGGCCAGGGATCCAATGCACATCCTCAGAAAGACAGCTTAACCTGCTAAGCTACAATGGGCAATCCTGTTTGTAGACTTTTTAATGGTGGCCAATCTGATTGGTGTGAAATGAAACCTCATTGCAGTTTTGACTTGGCATTTCTCTAGTAATTAGTGATACTGAGCATCTTTTCATGTGTTTTTGCCATCTGCATGTCTTCTTTGGAGAAATGTCTGTTTAGCTCTTCTGCCCATTTTTTGATTGGGTTTTTGGTTTTTTGGAAGAAAGTTCCATGAGATGTTTGTATATTTTAGAGATTAATCCCTTGTCAGTCACTTCATCCACAAAGATTTTCTCCCATTACGTAGGTTGTCTTTTTTGTTTGTTTGTTTTTGTTCTTTTTGTCTTTTCCAGGGCTGCACCCACAGCATGTGGGGGTTCCCAGGCTAGGGGTCTAATCGGAGCTGTAGCTGCCAGCCTACGCCATGGCCACAGCAACGCCAGATCCGAGCTGTGTCTGCGACCTACACCACAGCTCACGGCAGCGCTGGATCCTTAACCCCCTGATCAAGGCCAGGGATCGAACCGACAACCTCATGGTTCCTAGTCAGGTTCGTTAACCACTGAGCCATGACAGGAACTCCTGTAGGTTGTCTTTTTATTTTGTTTATGGTTTCCTTCACTGTGCAAAAACTTTTAAGTATAATTAGATCCCATTTGTTTGTTTTTATTGTCATTATTCTAGGATGTGAATCAAATTAAATATTGCTGTGATTTATGTCAGAGTGTTCTGCCTGTGTTTTCCTCTAGGAGTTTTATGGTATCTGGTTTTACAGTTTAGGTCATTAATCCATTTTGAGTTTATTTTTGTGTATGGCATTAGAGAATGTTCTAATTTACTTCTTTTGCATGTAGCTGTCCAGTTTTCCCAACACCACTTATTGAAGAGACCATCTTTCCTCCACTATATGTTCTTGTCCTCTTTGTCATAGACCATAGGTCTGTGGTTGTTGACCATAGACCTTTGTTGACCATAGGTACTTGAGTTTCTTTTTGAGCTTTCTATCCTGTTCCACTGATCTCTATTTCTGTTTTTGTGCCAGTACCATACAGTTTTGATGACTGTAGCTTTGTACTGTAGTCGGAGTTCTGGAAGCCTGATTCCTCCAGTTCGGTTTTTTTTTTTTTTCAGTATTGCTTTGGCTATTTGGGGTCTTTTGTATTAGACTATGTCCTTTAGGAGTTCCCTTGTGGAGCAGTGAGTTAAGGATCCAGCATTGTCACCGCAGTAGCTCAGGTCACTGCTGTTCTGTGGTTTTGATGCCTGGCCTGGGAACTTTTGCATGCTGTGGGAATAGCCAAACAACTTTTTAAAATAGAATATGTCCTTTAATTCTTATCTGCTCTTAATGAAAAGTAATGGTTGTTTGAAGTCTGAGGATAAGTAAAGAATTCAAACTGCTTAGATTGATACTCGGTTAAAAGAAAGTATTTTACGTTCAGTGGAAACTTGTGAGGAAAAGTTTATCAAAAATCATTTCTGGGGAGTGTAGAAGCCTTATTCACATTGGCCTTTTTTTTTTTTTTTTCACCCCAGTAGTTCCTCATACATATGGTCTGTTTGAAAAATCTAGGCATTCCCGTTGTGGCTCAATGGATTAAGAACCTGACTAGTATCCATGAGGATGTGTATTCAATTCCTGGCTTTGCTCAGTGGGTTGAGAATCCAGCGTTACTGTGAGCTATGGTGTAGGTCGCAGACGCAGCTCAGATCCTGCTTTGCTGTGGCTGTGGTGTAGGCCGGCAGCTGCAGCTCCAGTTTGACCCCTATTCTGGGAACTTCCATATGCTCAGTTGCAGCCATAAAAAAAGGAAAAAGAAAAGAAAAGAAAAAATCTAGGTACACTTTAATTGTGCCGTGATTGTGAGCTCAGGGAGGAGATTTTTAGGAGGTTCCCAAGGAGCTCACAGAAAAAGGACTATGTATGGTCAAATTATACATCAAACAGTGGTCAAACTTACCCATAATTAATGGAATGTAATTGATAATTAAAATGAGATCTTATATTCAGTTATCAGATTAATTAAAATGCAAAAGTTTGATACCTGGAGCTGACACAGTCATTTGTCTCCACTGCAGGTAGTAGTGTAAATTGCTGTGATCTTCCTGGAGGGCAGCTTGTTAAATCTCTACCCAAGTATAAAATATATACACTCTATGATACGCTGCTAGGAATTTTCATTATCAGTATACCCACAGAAGTTCACGTGTGTGTGTGTGGGTAGAGAAAGAGACAGAGAGATAGAGTTTGTAATTTTATTTATTTATTTTGTCTTTTTGTCTTTTTAGGGCTGCACCCGTGGCATATGGAGGTTCCCAGGCTAGGGGTCTAATTAGACCTATAGCCACCGGCCTACACCACAGCCACAGCAATGCCAAATCTGAGCCTCGTCTGCAACCTACACCACAGCTCACGGCAACGCCGGATCCTCAACCCACTGAGCGAGGCCAGGGATCAAACCCACAACCTCATGGTTCCTAGACGGATTTGTTTCCACTGTGCCATGACAGGAACTCCACAGTTTGTAATTTTAAAGTGAGAAGTATACGGGAGTTCCCTTCATGGCTCAGTGGTTAATGAATCCGAATGGGAACCATGAGGTTGCGGGTTCAATCCCTGGCATCGCTCAGTGGGTTAACGATCCAGTGTTGCCGTGAGCTGTGGTGTAGGTTGCAGACACGGCTCCGATCCCACATTGCTGTAGCTGTGGCGTAGGCCGGTGGCTACAGCTCCAGTTAGACCCCTAGCCTCGGAACCTCCATATGCCGCGAGTGCGGCCCTAAAAAGACCAAAAAAAAAAAATGAGAAGGATATGTTTTGATTTGACATCCTCTGCTGCACCAAAGATAGTGTAGCCTTCTTACTTTTTAGGGAACTGGATCCTGAATTGTCCTATTTTACAGTTAACCAGTGGGTTCACAGAAAATTTTTTTAAGTTCCCTAGAGTTAAAGGCTTCTCATTTATTTTGTTAATGGCCATCACTGGAGATGAGGTATTCAGGATGAAAGATCTAATACTCCAAGGTAATTCTCACAAAAGAGCTATTAGAAACAGAATGAATGGAATTCTCTGGTGGCTTAGTGAGTTAATGGTCTGGTGTTGTCCCTGCAGTGGTTCGGGTCACTGCTGTGGCACAGCTTTGACCCTCAGCCTGGGAACTTGTATGCCATGGGCGCAGCCAAAAAGAAAAAAATGGAACTCGAATGGGCTACAGTAGGAAGCTATTAATTAGAAAACAGATCTTTAAGAAGTAAAGACATGTGATTAGTATATATTATTGATATATATATATATATTAGGGTATGGTTGATTTACAATATTATGTAAGTTTCAGGTGTACAACATAGTGATTCACAGTTTTTAACAGTTGTACTCCTTTATAGTTATTATCAAATATTGGCATGTTCCTTGTGCTGGACAGTATATACTTGTAGCTTATTTATTTTAAACATAGTAGTTTATACTTCTTAATGCTTTCTCCCTATGGTGCCTCTCCCCCTTCCCTCTTCTTACTGGTAACCACTAGTTTGTTATCTCTGTTCAGATAATTCCTATAATTTCTAAATGCTCTGTTTTCATTTTGAAGAACAGAACTGCCATCCAGTTCACAAAATTTTCAAGAGCAGCAGAGGAAGATAGAACTTTTATTACATACTTCTTCCTGAATTAATGCTGCTTTTACATTCTGTATCATTGCTTTTACATACATACATTTTATCATACATACATTTTATTATACGTGTTTTATCAAATATAGGTTATTATATGAAAGTCTAGTTTTTGTCTGTTTATCTTGTTTCCCCAGTACAAACTATAGTAAATTGCTTGTATCATTTGACTCACTGTTATTCTCCACTGAGTTAATTATATGCAAGTTACCTCTGAATTTTGGAGCTGAATAGGGAGAAATATTAAAGGCAAGTGCAAAACATCCAGGTGGCAACTGTTTATACCTTATGCAATGAACAGGATCTAAAGAACTACATTCACTTAATTACTTCTTTGGGAGCATAAAGGCAGGATTAGAGTAAAGCAAAAATCTTACTGGTTCTCACGAGGTGGTTGTGGTTTGGACTGATCAGAGTGAACATTTTCACCTTGGAGGCAAGAGTTCTAGACTATATTACCACTTGAGCCTCAGTTGTCTCTAAAAAGAAGAATAATACTACCCAGAGACTGAGGCTCAAGAGACCTGGTTTATAGTCCCAGCCACAACTAGATAGGGACTTGGGAGATTCAGTTACTATGCCAGAGCTTTTACTTTTCATCTCTAAAATAGGCTATGTCACAAGATAACCTCTCATGATCTTTTAGGAGATTCAGAATATACATGTACAGACATGTATAGATTGTTTTTTTGAAATAACATTTTCCTATGACTCAGGAATGGACAGAAACACAGGTCTCAAACTTATTTCTAGTCAGTTATTTTAAATTTAAAGAGCAATTTCTTAACTATTATTCTTTAATTAAAAACTACTTATAAGTGAATGAGGGATGTTACCATACCTAAACTAAAACTACTAGTATATTGGAAAATCTGGATTTAGACAAAACCTTATAACTTTGGGTAGGGTGATTATTTACTTTCAAAAGCATTCGTTCAGATTCCTTGAAATAACAATTTTTAAGTCCAGTGTAATCTTTTAAAATATAGTATGTCAATCCTTAATTTGCATATTGCTGAAACAAAATCTACCTCCAGAGTAGCATATCTTAATTTACATGAGATTAATCTCTATGGCCTGCCAATTAACATATTGGAATTTGAAATGAATTCAAAATGTACAGTGAAATGAGTGTAACTATATAGTGCGTATGTGTACTTTAAATGTTTGCTTGATAATCTAAAGTTTCTAAAACATTAAGAGTCTTAAGGTAAAACTTAAATGCTTCAGTTTTTTATTAATGTTAAAATTTGGTGTAGAAAGGTATTTTCAGGATGCTGTTTATTCTTTGGAAAATAGACAAATTTTCACTCTCTTTAGCACTAAATTGTTACTCTTAAAGGCCAGTGGTTGGGAGTACATAAATAAGTACTTCATAAAAGAATCCCTAGTTACTAAGGTATTAAACAGATTTTCTAAATTTAAATTATCCCAGACTAAACTGATCTCCTTTTTTTAATAGGTTTACTATACCAGTAGAGGTATTCTGAAGACCTAGGATACCTAGATTTCAGCAGTACATTTATTGGTTTTTCATGATATCTTTGAGGGGAAATTATAATGAATCAAATGAGCAAATGAATGAATGAGTAAAAAGAGTACTAAGTTGAATGAAGATCAGCCTGGAACATGATCTGTTCAGCCTGTTCATTTTTTGATTCCTTAAAAGACACTGCCATGCTTAGTCAGAGTTAAAGATATCAAGCAGCTGAAAAGAATAAAGTATTGAGTTGGAATCCAGTGGTATTCTCAAATGTAAAGCAGGAGTCACCACATTATGTGATTCAGCCCTACCACTTTGATTTATGGAAAGGTCACCTGTTCTTAACACCATTTTCAGTTAAAAAGAAAGCAAACACGGGAACTAAATTAGATGCTGTGACTAGGTTCTCTAGCAAATTTCTTACCTTTTAACAAGGAATTTAGATGCTGTACCAAAAAGAAAGTCTCTACCTAGTGGAATCTTAACCTACATCAGACAAAGCTCTTGTTACATTGCAATACATTTTAAGGTTTAGGTTGCCTTAGTCATTCCTTGAAATTAAAATTCTAGAAAGGAAGGATTATTACAGTTACCTTAATATTAGCATGTTATGCTAGAAACATTATTGTTGATATGATTACAACATAAGGCACCCTGAGAAAATAAAGAGTTCCTAGTAGTTGAAAAGAATAAAAGAGATGCCTAACAATATGCTCATCTCAGTGTTGTTTTCAAAGAGCCACTAAAAGAATATTTGTTATCAGTTGATCATGGGAAAATTTGTCTTATTAAAATTTTCCCCTTAGTGTGCAAGACAAAGCGCTGAGTTACTAGGAGTTTCAATTAGGACTTTTCCTTTCCAACTCCCTAGATTAGTGCTCTTCCAATTCTATATAATACCCTGTAAAGCCCTGCTCATCCCAATTTTAACTTTAAAGTGTTTTTAAAATTATTTTTTGTCAAATCATAAGGAAATAAAAGTATTTTGTCAGAACATATTCATAGGAAGATAGAAAATTTTTTTTCCTGGGTGGGTGCCAAAATCAAGAACAAACTAGAGACAATTCCACATTGATTTTCTAAATATGGCTTAAAAACAGAGGTCTTCCATATTTATTGCTTCTTAGTCTTATGTGAGAAATTTGTCTCAATTTTGTGAATGATTTTTTCCCCAGACATTTCTGATAAATTTCATTTAATCATGGGGTAGACTGTCTTTTAAGATCTCTTACAACTCTGGTTTGGAATTCTTTGGAAATAAAATTTTTATAACTCTAATCTTTATGTGGTTGTAGAATATAAAAAACTAACTAGGTGCTTGCACATATACTAAAAAACTCAGTCCTTAGAGGACTAAAATTAACTTCTAAGCAAACGCTATCTAGCAATTGGTTGGCTCGGTAAAACACTGAATACCAAAAACAAAACAAACAAAAAAAAGAACACCCCAGTTCAGAAATTAGCCACAACTAGCTATAGATTTAAATAACGTAACCATGTATTTGATATATTTATCTTCTTATTTCTTATGGAATCCTTCAACAGACATTTAAAGTGTTTCCAGTAGACTGAGCCTAAGGAGATCAGGCCAGTGAACATGATGATATCTATCACTGGCTTCTTACAATAAAATCAAGATCAAAGGCCTACAAGTATTTAAAGAATGAACTGTATTTTGTGAAGATTCCTGAATTGTAAAATTCAGATGTCCAGAAACTTATCCTACCCCACCTCCACCTTCCACCCCACTGCCCATCCAGCTTTTGGAAATGTGAGGATATTTTGGTTGTCACAAAGACATGGAGAGGGGAGTGATGCAGGCATTAATGAGTAGAGCCCATGGATGCCACAATGGCTAAAACGTAAGGAGTAGCCATGGTTGGGAGTAGACTTCCCAGGCGTAACCCATCTTTCTCTGCCCTTTCTTCTTCTCCTTTTCTTTGCTCACTAGAAAGTGAGATTGCCAGCCCTCCAGACATTAGAGATAGTGCTGTGCCATTAGCTGCCTGATGTCTGGGCACAAAACTTATTTAGTATTATTACCTCTTTTACAGCAAGATTTTTTTTGAGGAAACATTGATGATTTAATTAGTACCTGAACAGACATTAATCCTCTGTACTTTCTATATTAGAACATATTTATTGACCCCAGGAGAAGGTGTCCCGTTAATCTTCCTTGTCTTCTTAGACCTTTTCTACTTTATGATTCTAATCGTAAGTATACTACTACTGTGTATACATCCATTATATGTACATTGATCCAGTTCATCGAAGCTCTAGGAGTGAGTTGTTTCCTCGCTTCAGCTTTGATAGTGCACCTGTGCTTGTGCTATTTTTCAGGAACAGTGTACCTTCTCATTCAGCCATTTTGATTACTATAAACTTGATAGGAGTTCGGAATTTAGAAAAGTTAGTTGCTTTGACCTCAGCAGTCTTGTCACTTATACGTGCCATTCCCATTTAATGCAGCCACATTTGGGCCAAGGAACATGTGAATATTTGGCTTTGTGTTTGTCATCTTACATTAAATATTGACATTACTTATGGAAATATCTCTAGGAGATCCTTTGAATCAGAATTCCAGCATCACATTCTAACCATTTCTAAATGATTATCTTTTCCTTATTATAATTCAAAATATCTAAATTTGAATTCATAATTTTCTTTCCTAAAACCAGTCTTGTTTTTCTTTTTCTTTCTTTCTTTTTTTTTTTTTTTTTTTTTTTTTTTTTTTTTTTTTTTTTTTTGTCTTTTTGCCTTATCTAGGGCTGCACCCGCGGCATATGGAGGTTCCCAGGCTAGGAGTCTAACAGGAGCTGTAGCTGCTGGGCTTCGCTACAGCCACAGCAACGCCAGATCCGAGCCGCATCTGCAACCTACACCACAGTTCACAGCAATGCCAGATCCTTAACCCACTGAGCAAGGCCAGGGATCGAACCTGCAACTTCATGGTTCCTAGTCGGATTCGTTAACCACTGAGCCATGACGGGAACTCCAAACCAGTCTTGTTTTTCATCTTTATTGTATCATAATTCATAGACTGGAAAATTGGGCCTCATCTTTTATTCATTCTTCTGTCTCTTTTTTTTTTTTTTTTAATGGCCGCACCTGGTAGTTCCTGGGCCAGGGATTGAATCCTAGCCGCAGCTGCAACCTGTGCCATAGCTGCAGCAATGCCAAATCCTTTAAACCACTGCTCAGGGCTGGGGAGCAAACCTATTCCCCTTCAGAATCCAAGATGCTGCAGCTGGATTCTTAACACACTGTACCACAGCAGGAACTCCTCATTCTTCTCTTTCATCTCCAACATCTAGTCAGCAAATCCTGTTGGTTCCTTCTCAGAAGAATCACTAAGCATTTCTTTTACATTTCCTCTGCCAGTACTTTACTCCAGTCCTTATCAAGTTTCAATAAGAACACCTCTAGTTTCTCACCTGTCTTCTTCAAGCTTTTGACTTCTCAGTTTAAAGCTATCACAGCAGGAAGGCAGAATGCATTGATATAATGTCTCAGGAAGAAATGGGAGGCAGGGGAATATTAACTCTCAAATCATCTGATCTGTAACAGAGTAGAAATTTTCTTTGTGTTTTGTCCTAAATCTTTACTAATCCCAAAGATTTTCTTATTTATTCCTTCATCTAATAAGTATTTCACAGTATGTATTAAGTATGTGTTTGGTATAAATAACTAAATATTATACTTGTCTTTTCATTCTCTTTTGACAATGCGTCTGTTATCATCAGATATCCTATTTATGCTTTCTCTAGTTTTTCGTCTCCAACCTTAGTCCTACAAACTCTAGTCCTATTTCTTAGGTACTAAACCCTGATTTATTTTAAGCTCCATAAATTACACAAGTCCCAAAACTGATGGGTTGCAAAAGCAAGGACTTGATTCCATCTCATCTGCAGACCAGCAACCTTCCAACCCCATCTTACTAATAAAATAAGGCCTGTTGTCTAAGCTTCATGATTTGGAACAGTAGAATACTACAGTGTGATAGTATCTCAAGAGAAAGGGTAAAGGAATGAGAAATTGTCCCTTTAATTTTTTTTTTTTAAATAACAAACTTGAAGAAGTTTAGGATTACCTTCCCCTAAGTAGCCAGTTAATAGTGAATGCTTCACCTTGCTTCTTATTCCTTTTCAGTTATATCTTTATTTTGAGTCATGTGGCTATTCTTAAAGTTATTTGGAACCACTAGGGCTCTGTACAGTTTAGTGGGAAATTAAATAGCAAAGAACAGTGAAGCCAGGTTATTAAAATGTATATATAATAGTTTCTTATCTTCCTCTCACCCAAACCATCTATGGCTAGTAACATTTTGGAAATAATAAATTGAGATAAATCCTTGTTCTTCTCACATGGATTTGAAGTAGTCCACAAATGCCATTTTCTTGCCCTTTTATCAGTTTTCATATTTTCTGAGAACATGAAAAATGTGTTTATCCATTATTCTTGAGAGCGCCAATATGGTCTGTTATTCACCTGGGACTGGAAGGTGTAAAATAGATATTAAGTAAGGATTTTCAAGAGATAGTTTAAGTAGCTCTGACATTCATGGAGCATAGCAAAAAAAAAACCAACAAAAAACAGCTCCTTACCGTGGTGAATAGCATTTTCTGAAACAGTATAGCATTACCTATATATTTCTTCCAGGTGGTAGTTTTCCAGACATAGAATATGCTCGAACATATTATCATGATTTACCTTATACTTTTGAAATTTCTGAATTGTTTTATTTTGTCTTGCCTTTTTAACATTGAAGGTGTGAACTGGGGTTAGAGGGAAATGGGGAATTATTGCTTAATGGGTACAGAGTTTTAATTTGGGTGATGAAAATTTTCTGGAAATAGTGGTGATGGTTCCACAACATCGTGAATGTAAGATCACTGAATTGTACACTTAAAAATGGTTGAAAGGGTAAATATATTTTATATGCAAAACTGAAATCAACCTGATCCCACCAAAGACATTATATTTTTTCTTCCTCATAAATCTGTTGTTTTGAAAAATGTTTATTTATAGATAGCATATATTATTTTTCCTTTTAAAAAAAGTAATTGGTAACTAAGAGCCAGTCAGCATTTATGAAAAGCACCAGTGTAGTGATACCACATGGAGTACTTAAAATTCTAGACAAAATTAAGCATTTGTCTTTTAAATCTACCTATACAACTTTATTATGGGTGAAAGTACACTTTGTATGATTCTGCACCTTTGCAGGTGGTACTTGGGGTTTACATGGCCCTTCCTTGAATGGAGGCTAATATTCCAATCGGGCTTTATGGTACTTTACAGACGTGAGCCCCTGAGGTGGTAGATGCCTTGGTGGTACATGTTTCCTTTGAGGTAGGCAGAGGCTAAGTAATCAACCTATGCTTATTGTACTTCAGTTAAGTGTCTCAAATAGCAAGGTCAGTGCCTATATTCTTCCTTCTTAACACCTCATAATTCTGATACTGGCATTGACACTAAGCAAAAGCTTCTGTTCCTCTCCTCTCTGAAATAATTGGTTCTAAGCAGTAAAAGAAAATACTTGCCTTATTTAGAGGTTCATATGACTATACTAATCTCAAAAGAGTTTAAACCCCTTTACAGTTCCTTGCTTTGTCATTTGCCCCCCCCCCCGCCCCCCGCCACTGGCTGGTTCCAGAGGTTTGCTTTTGCATAAAGAAAGCCGCTGAAGTCAAACAAAACCTACCTCTTATTGAATCCCAGTAGGAGGTTAATACAGTTAAGGACCTTTTATCTGAGCTGGTTGCCAGGTGGAGGAAGGCAAGAGACTCCTTGAGAAATGCACAGCCAACTGATGCAACAGGTTTTAACTTTTGTGCCTTCCTTGCTTTTTCTTGGCTTTCTACAACTGCAGAGTGTAATTGATTTTTTTTAGATTGATCATTTTCTTCCTTGATTCAGCTTTATTTTTCCCGTCTTGTGCCACTTTGGGAAAACTTATCCAGTTAGTCACCAGGCATCAGCATCAAGCAGGTCATTCTAAAGGAACAGAACAAGTTCCTTGGTCTTTGAACATTTTTCCACAGTGGATCCTTCGTGACTAATATATAGTGATGGGTGAAAGGGTTTTTATCTTTTGTCTGAGATTTGCTTTCAAATAATTGCAGGGGTGGGAGGAAGTACTGGCCATGAGTTAATTATTGAAGCTGGCTGGATAAAGCATGCACAGGACTCATTATCCTCTCTACTTCATGTTTGAAATGTTGAAATGTTGTGTAACAAAGACGTTTTTAAAAGACACCTTTTCCCTAAGAATTTTGAAAGGATAAAATCTATTTCCTTATGAAATTGTCAGCATCCCTCCAGTACCCAACAGTGTACTGTTATTCAGTATCCTTATTGAACAACAGTGTACTGTTATTCAATATCCTTATTGAACACAATAAGGATATTCTAATAGGTTTGTATTACTAAGGGAAAAAATTTTATCATCAGATATAATTCTGAATTTACTAAGTTTTTGTTACTGTTTTTGTTTTGTTATTGTCTAGATTGTTGTATTATATAGCAATGTGTGAAATTATTTCTTAGATTCTAATGACGCTTGTGTTCAACTCAGTGGGTTAAGGATCTGGCGTTGCTGTGAGCTGTGGTGTAGGTTGCAACGCCTTGGATCTGGCGTTGCTGTGGCTATGGTATAGGCCAGCAGCTGTAGCTCCAATTAGACCCCTAGCCTGGGAACCTCCATGTGTCACAGGTGCAGCCCTAGGAAAAAAAAAATGGAAAGAAAGAAAGTTTGTCAACATTATGATTCAATTTAGGTTAACACAAGTTTTTTAATTTTTCTAAATAAATATTATATAGGAGAAATAATATTAATTTATTTAATCAGTAAACCAATATAAGTAAATTAAAGAAGTTCAGATTAGTTTTAATCTGAATTAAAACAAACCCAAGTAAATTAAAATGTGTGCAGTATTATACTTAACTGACAAGACTAGTCTTTTTTACATGTTCAGTTTGTTTCTTGGACTTGTAAGAATATTTGATGTATAAGTGCTCATTTATCTCTATAAAACCACTGAGACCAGAACACCTTTTAAAAAAAAAAACTTCTAAAAATAGGAGAACATTTTATACAAGAAGTCAAGGTCTTTCTGAATTACAGACACAAATACTCAAGAGGGCTATGACTTCAGTTCTACAACTTCAGCCATGGGTTAAAAGTAAGCACAAAACCTCACCAATACAGATTAAAGAGCTGTTCTTAATTGAGTTGAGCTCAGTATAGACAGATGGTCAAAGAAAGTCTAACAAACTGAGTTCTCTTTTGGTTTCTGACCCAACAGAAAATAGATCTATTATCACTCTTATGCAGAGAGCACCAAATGGTCAAATCATTAAAATTAAATTCTCAATCATTGTTGCCATCAGTGAGGAATAACTTATCAGATGTATATAAAGCAGAAACAAACAACATCAGCAAGAGAAAAATATTGAGAAGACCAGAAAGTGGCAAAAGTAATGTTCTGTTGCCAGTTGAGATTTACTTTGGGGGCCAAAAAGGCATGTATCCAGACTAAGGCAGCCAGTGAAGGGTACTTCTCTGGCAACTTGGGCAAATCCATTGGCGTCTTGGTGGAACCTCAAAAACTTTCAGTTTAATTTTTTGTAAGGTGAGATTATGACTGTCATGCAAATATGCAGTGAACATTTCTCATACGCAAGGTCTTATACACCCCAGAGACTCATCAGGGCTGCTCTCTCCGTGTGGCAGTTTTGGTTTTAAGGCACTTTGTCTCAGCACTTGTTTCAGTGACCTCGATTCTAGGGAAGGACAATAAAAGAGCCTCATAACAGTGTTTGGTTTGGTTTTCTCTGAATGATGAGATTACAAGTAATTTTGCTTTCCTTTATGCCCACTCATGTTTTCAGAGTTTTCTACAATAAATATGCTTGTCTTAAAAGATATATTAAAAATGCTAATAAACAGAATTAAAGCAAACTAATCAGCTAATGTTGATACCAGCAGTGCAGGATTGTTTGTTGTTGTTGTTTTGTCATTGTTTTTATAGAAACAACTGTTTATTCTGTTGAAAGCTTACAACTTAATTTTTTTTTTTTTTTGCTTTTTAGGGCCACACCTACAGCATATGGAAGTTCGCAGGCCAGGGACTGAATTGGAACTGCAGCTGCCAGCCTACACCACAGCCACAGCCACACAGGATTCAAGCTGCATCTGTGACTTACACCACAGCTCAAGGCAATGCCAGATCCTTAACCCACTGAGTAAGGCCAGGGATCAAACCCACAACTTCATGGTTCCTAGTCGAATTTGTTTCCGCTGTGCCACAATGGGAACTCCACAACTTAATTTTTAAGCAAAGATAAAACTTGTATTAAGTCATAAAACACTATTAATTTGTTCTAGACAGTCAAGGTCTGAGTTCTGTACCTCTCGAGAAATTTCTGGAGCCATGGTTTTAACCCAAAATTTTGTTCTAATTCATTCATGATACATTGGATTCCATTCAGAGTGCTTTATCTGATTTAAATGAAAAAATGCTAATGAATCTGGTGAATGCTGATAGATCTTGGTCGGTTTTTTTCTTTTTTTAAATTATAGTTGATTTACAATATTGTGCCAATTTCTGCTGTACTGATAGACCTTCTTTGACCTCTCAGTACTGTCTTGGCCTGAGCTTACAGCCCCATACTTACATAGAAGTATAGAAATTATCACAGCTTTAGGCTTATAGAAAGGACTCTACTCCCATATGAATTAAAACAAATGGTCTTCGTGTCCAATTTCTTTCTGTATGTTAACCTGAGAAAAATGTAACTAGCTATTATACATTGTATGTGCTACACTGTATTTTATAATCATTAAAATTCCTCCTCTGTGCATTCCCTGAAACTAATTTTATAAATGAAGAAATGAAGTTCAGATCTGGTAGCTTACCTAAATGCCGAAGTGAGTGACTTTTTCAGGGCAGGAATAGTGTCTTTAAGATGCTGAGATCTTTCAGGCAGTAGCATGGGTATTTATTCGATAAATAGTATGTGATGATGCAGGGGCTGAGCCTGGGTTTTTAATCTGTTGCTTAAATTCAGAGAGCTTAATGCTTTTCGTTCAGAAGCTTTTGTTGTTGTTGTTTGCCTTTGTCTATAGTGAAAAGGACATCGCACAAGAAGTCTTTCTGAAATCTTTTCTCTCACTCAATTTTCGTTTAAATGACCTTGTGAACCTAAAATGAAAAATAAGAGAAGAAACATTAGAAAAGCATAGAAATTTATGCTGACATTCTTCTAGTCCTTTGTCGAAACATAGGTAGATTTTTTTGTTTGGTTGGTTGGTTTGTGGTATTTATTGAACCAAGCTACCCAAAGTGTTGTTTTATTTAGAATGTTTTTAACCTTCTTTAAGCTATTCTATAAACCTTATCTGGTTTTAAATTGTAGGCTACAAATGTGAATGGTGAATTAATGCCCTGTAGCTTTAAATTCAACTGATATGATGCTTTTGTCTTTTATAAAAGATGCTCACAGCTCTCGAAGAGAGGCAGATACTGTCTGTGATCTCCGTTCTCAGAGTCAAACTATTCATTTGCATTAGCAGCTCTAGCAAACTGCACCCGCACCGGGCGTGTGCGCGCGCATACACACACAGATGCTTGTTTGGCAGAAGCTTTCTGTTTATTCAGCACAGAGTCCTCCCTGGCTCCCAGATGTAGATAGCTCTAAGAGTTGATGCAGGAGACAGAACCGGAACTGTGTGTAGGCTAAGGTGGGTACTGCAGAGGCTTGGCTATGCGGGGATGTTGATGTGGTGCAGCCGTACCTGCGTGCCTGTTCTGTGAAAGGCGCTTCTCTGAGGCTGTGAAGGTGAGAAGCCCAGGGATCAACTAGAAGCTTCATTTCGGCTGGCTGTTGGTGGGGGAATGCATTCCCAGTGGTAGCTGTCCTCATTTACAGCGTTATTCTCGGAAACCAAGTATGTGAAGCCGTGACAGACTATGCCACAGCTCCTCTGCAGTTTGGAAGCTGGGACAAATGGAAAGAAAGAGCTTATAGCCCAAAGAGGTTGTGATTGTTTACACGATCCAGGCTTGCTCTGATAGTGCACAAATGAAGGATGAGCTTTGTGGCAAGCAAAATCAGCAGACTGCCTGACAGAGGGTTTTGGTAAGATAAATGTATTCCTTGTGTTTTGGGTCCCCATCCCCTTTGGTCACCCCCCCACCTGCCTTTTTTGTCTTTATTTTTCTATACCTGCTACATAGAATTGCCTGTTAGCAATAACTAAAAGATTTTGCAGATTTCACATTTGATGGAAAGGGGTAGATAGCCAAGGGGGCCAGAAAAGGAAACTGTTATTTTTGGTCATTCAGATGTGACCTTCAGAAATAATCATCAAGTTTTCTCAGATATCGGTGAACAGGCAGAATCCAGGAATTTCCAGAGCACAGAATGCTAACTAACAATTAGATACCCTTTCCCTTCTTTGAACAGTCATAATTACCCACACAACCCCAGCTTTTTTTTTTTTCCAGCTTTCTCTGTATCCAGAAGAGGTGAAGAAAAAATAAAGGCTTCCTGCTCTTATTAAGTTGTTGTTGTCGCTGCGATAGTAATAGGCTGAGAATATAAGTATAGAGGTGAAAGAAAGCAGGATGAGACATCTGCTATTTTCATAGCTGTGCGTTGGTGGGTGTTTGTCTTGGATTCATTATCAATGCTGTTCAATGTCAAGTGGTTATTAGTGTTGTATCTCTTTGCCTGTACTGTGGTTTAATCCTTTTTATGTTCTATTTTGTACGTTTTTATTTGCCAGACTCAGTTTTATCATTATGAAGCCACTTTCTATTACAATTAATACATATTAGCCTTTATTAGAGATAAGATAGGTATAGAAATACTTATGGACCCCAAGAAGGAAATATGTTTTCTCTTTAAAACACAGGGTTTGTTTTCAGCAGATTTTGGAGTCTTGGTTTTGGGATCTTTAATAAGCATTTTATTATAAATTAATGAAATAGTCACATTAGGTCTGTGAAATCCTACCAGAATCTAATCTAATCTGCTTTAAGTTGGATCCTGTTTCTTTTGTTTTTCTAAGCGTAAAGGTTTACTTTTCCTTATCACAGCAACTACTGTTGGATGGTATAGTGACTGTTTTATAACACACCTCAGACCTTGTCTTTGGGCCCCTCTTCTCACCAGTAGAGAGAGCCAAGTTTCCTAGCTGCTTAGAATGGGCACAGAAGAGATCCATTGACACCTGGCTTTTTGCTGACTCACTGCTTATATAAGCCTTATAAATACATCTATCCATATACTCTATTAGGTTCCTAGGCAGATGGCCCCCTCCTTGTTTACTGGCCTTTTCCTCTCTCAGCATCCTTCTGCTTCTTCCTTAATCCTTTTCCGTAACACGGTCTCAACTTTTCACCAAGTGAATTCTAAGAAGCAGTGAATAGACAAATCTTTTTTTTTCTTCTTCTTTTGAATTGTTGGGCTAGCTGTGTATATTTTTTCTTGACTATGATTAGATGCCAAATTCTGTATTTTCTTGGCTTTTGAAACCTACAGTAATAATACTTCTTTTCCTTTGTGGCCCAGTTAAAGTAACGACTTCCTTTTCTATCATTGAGAGTGCTGTTTAAATGCCCGGTTCAAAGAATTATTTATGACACCCCCCCAGTCTAGAGTAGGTTTCCTTGCTTTAACATTATTCCTTTTCTCACAGAACTCTGTTCTTTTTCTTTTAGCAGTTTTCACAGTCTTTGTTTCTTGATTATTGGTTTTTTTGTCTCTAACATTTTTCCTCACTCAGCTAAGCATCATGAAGGCAGAGACTTTATTTTATTTGTTAATATGTGCCCAAGTACCTTATAGAGTGCCTGGCTGAGAGCTGAAGAAAGGACGGTAGGCATTATTACATGTGCAAAGACCCTGTTGTGATGTTGACGGAAAGAAACGTACAATGTGAGAACTGTGAATTTAGTTTTATTTGGGGCAAAATGAAGACTATAGCCTGGGAGACAGCCTCTCAGATGGCTGTGAGGAACTCCTCACAGAGTTTGGAGGAACTTCTCCAAAGAGGTAGGCAGGAAGGTCAGTATATATGTGTTTTTAGTGAAGGGGGAGTCATACAGCCAAGTACATACTTTGGCAGTAGGTTGCTTCTAGTCATGATAAAGCTGCTGCTAGTCACGAGGAGCAGATGTCTCTGTTAATGATTTTAGTGCTTTTCTAAATTTGAGAAGAAGCAAGAAATAGGGCTCGTAAAATCTCCTGAAAAATACCTAATCATCTGGGGGCCTGTTCTGCCAGTTTTTCCCAGAGCACAGTGCCTCATTCTTGACCTCTGCCCTGAATTCCTTTGACAGTGTGTTGAAGGTCAGCGATTACAGTGGCTAGTGACTTCATCCTTGTAGAGGCAGGTGGCGAGTGACAATTTTTCTTCCACAGTGAGAAGAAACAGGATGAAAAGCAGGGTCTAAAAAAGGCTTTTGTGGAGTTCCCGCTGTGACACAGTGGTGTAAGAATCCGACTCCCGCAGCTCAGATCACTGCAGAGGGACAGGTTCGATCCCCAGCCCGCTGCAGTGGGTTCAACGATCCTGCACTGTCACAGCTGTGGCTCGGATTAACTCCCTGGGCCAGGAACTTCCTCAGGTCCAGCTATTTAAAAAAAAAAAAAAATGCTGTTGTGACTAAAGTGGGAGAAGCATGCTAAAGATGAAGCTAGAGAGACAGATCCAAAGCCTAAACACATAACACTTTATAGACCATGTTCAGATTCTTCTTCTTAAAATAAAATTCTAGGATTGTGGAGACTACTAAAATAATTTAAGAATTGGGTAATTTAGGACTTCTTAAAAAAAAAAAAAAAACCTCCAGTTAAACTGAGAGCTTAAATGAATGTAGGTCAGTAAGAGTGGAGGGATCCAGGAAAGATGACTTAAGTTTGTCCTAAAACTTTGACAGTAGAAACAAGTAAAGATAGGTGGAGAGTATTGTAATTTGATGGAAATTTGGAAAGTAAAATAAGGAGTTCCCATTGTGGCTCAGTGGTAACAAACTCGACTAGTATCCATGGCCTCCCACTCAGAGGATTAAGGATCCAGCTTTGCCGTGAGCTGTGGTGTACGTCACAGACGTGGCTCGGATCCCGTGTTACTGTGGCTGTGGTGTAGGTCGGCAGCTGCAGCTTCAATTTGACCCATAGTCTGGGAACTTCCATGTGCAGAGGGTGCGGCCCTAAAAAAAAGGAAAAAAGGAGGTAAAATAATTAAAACTTGGTATTGGGTTGGATATAGGTAGAAGGCAGGTGATGTCAAAAATGATTGCTGGGGAGTTCCCGTTGTGGCGCAGCGGAAACGAATCCGACTAGGAACCATGAGGTTGCGGTTTCGATCCCTGGCATTGCTCAGTGGGTTGAGGATCCGGCATTGCCGTGAGCTGTGGTATAGGTTGCAGATGCTGCTCGGATCCCGTGTTGCTGTGGCTGTGGCGAAGGCCAGCAGCAACAGCTCCGATTAGACTCCTAGCCTGGGAACCTCCATATGCCGCAGGTGCGGCCCTAAAAAGACAAAAAAAAAAAAAGGTGATTGCTGGGCTTTGGCATGGTTTGGTTGGGCTTGTGTAACCTGATGGATAGTGATGCTTTTCCTGAGGTGATAATAGAACACTGTAAGAGAACCAGGGTTAGAGGAGGATCGTGGTGTGGTGTTTGGTTTGGGTCATGAAGATTTTGATATAGTCAAGTAGCTTTTTGGATCTCTAAGTCTAAGCAATAGTTTAGGTCTACCTTGGGAGCCTTGCTCCCGCCCCCAGCCCTCTCCTATACCATATGTTTACAGCCTCAAGAACCATTCACTTATCTTGAAGACACATTTACATTTCCTTCTTCTGGGCCTTTGTTCAAACTGGGCTGTCAGCCTGAAATACCTTTCATTACCCCATCTCTTTTTTATCACAAACTTCTTCAAGGCTCATTTTATTTTTTACCTCCTCCAAAAAGCCTTCTCTGTCCCCTTTCCCTTCTCCAAATTCCTTCCTGTATTCAGTAAGTACTTTGTCTTCTTATCTACTGTATCATTTACTTAATCAGATCTATGCTTCATTTCCTTGTCTCACCAACTAGGTTATGTGTTTCTTAAGAGCAAGGATTCCACCTTTATTCAGTGCTTTAGATAAGGAAAACAAAGGATAATTGCAAAATTAATTAGACATCTCGATCTTTTCTGCACTCTGCTTCCTCAGTGTCATAGCACCAGGATGTCCATCGATCTAGTGTTCTCTAGGCTGTCCTACATTTGTACCCAGTAGATACCCACATATGTAATAGAACAGTTCTTCCTTTCATATGCAAAATCCCTAAGCTGGTCACTTTCATCATACATCTTTTAACTTTTACTTTATTTGTAATTTATCAGAAAAACTGAGATCTTGTTATTGTTTATCATATGAAAGAACTGACCAAGACAGAAAGGACCAGTATCCATAACTGATTTTTTTTAAACTTTTACTTATTTTTTGTTTTTATGACCATACCGTGACACATGGAAGTTCCCAGGGCCAGGAATTGAATCCAAGCCTCAGCTGTGACTTGTGTTGCAGCTGCAGCAACCGCAGATCCTTTAAACCACTGCACTGGGCCAGGGATTGAACCTGTGCCTCCACAGCAACCTGAGCTGCTGCATTCAGTTTCTTAACCAACTGTGCCATAGCGGAAACCCCTTGATAGCTGATCTTGTTCTCTGTCTTCTCTTTTCCCATTCTCTGGTACAATTTCAGAATCCATGCAGTATTTTTTTCAGTAAGGTAGCTAGTGGTATTTAAGACTAGGAACAACCATGTGTTGCGTGTATTTCCTAGTGTTCCCCGACTGGACAGTACTGCCCCTAATTGGGCAAGCCTCCACCCAGGGAAAGATGGAGAAACAAGTTATGAAGGGTGGTTCCTTCCTATTTAAATAATTGTTTCACAGAGGCTTAAGCATTCAATTTGCCTCTTTAGAAGTCTTTAAATACTTAAATTTCCCTCTTATTATTCTCAGTCAGCATTGGTATGCATTGATCTCCGTTCTTTAAGCCCTGAATTTCAGTGATTTCTTACCCTTTTTAGGAGTTATAAATACCTCCATAAAAACCTGAGAAACAATTGGACCATCCTTTGAAATCCATACCAGTCACATGTTTATGCTGTTTTTTTCATTGATGTGTTTAATTAATTAATTTATTTATTTATGCCTTTTGGAGCCACACCCGGGGCGTATGGAGGTTCCCAGGCTAGGGGTCGAATCGGAGATACAGATGCCAGCCTACGCCACAGTCATAGCAACGCCAGATCCGAACCGCGTCTGCGACCTACACCACAGCTCACAGCAACACCGGATCGTAACCCACTAAGCAAGGCCAGAGATCGTACCTGCATCCTCATGGTTCCTAGTTGGATTCGTTAACACTGTGCCATGACAGGAACTCCTGATGTGTTTAATTTAGTCCTTATATAAGTCACAGGTTGTCCCTTTGTAACCTGGAAACATAGATTATATCCCTTATGCTCTTTTAGAGAAAGTTGTTTTATCACCCATTGTCATTACAGATCTTGAAAGAGAGAAATTTAAGCAACTTAAAACATTATATTGCAAAAGAATGACTGTAGTTCTGACATTGCTTGATTGCCCGCAACTGAATAAAAATTATTTTAAGGGAAATTTAAATAGAGGGAACAGATCATTATTACACTCTTGATAAACTTTTCTCAGTAGATCAATGCTGTACATTTTAAAAATAAAATCTTTGACAAGTGATACTCCAGTGATTTGATCTACATTTCTTAGAATGTGTACTTAATTTTGAGAACATAGCTGCTTTTTTGTGCAGTGGAATAAAGCAAATATACCTATAAAGTTGGTGTAAATTCCTGCTGTATATACTGTCTCTCTAATATCTTAAGAGTCATCAGTTTTGGCTTTTTTAAAAAAATAAATTTCATTGGAATATAGTTGCCTTAGAAAGTTGTGTCAGTTTCAGGCATACGGAAAAGTAAGTCAGTAACTCGTATACATATATCCATTCCCTTACTGATTTTTTTCCCATATAGGTTATTACACAGTGTTAAGTAGATTACCCTGTGATGTATAGTAGGTCTGAGGAGTCATCAGTTTTTAAAGATCCTGGAAATTTTAAATTACCTTTTGCCTGTACTTAACATTATACAAGCTGCTTTGGAATAGTGCCAAACTACTACTGCCTTGAGATCTCTAATAGTACGTCACTTCATGCTCCATGTATGTAATAGACTTTAGAAAGGAGGTTGTAAACCTAAATATGAGATTCCCATCCAGAGTCTAACTTTGTAGAAATCATCAATGCCTCCTTTTTATGTTGCCCTAAGAGGTGTTAGTCATGGCTGTTACAAAGCATTGTAGCGAAGTAGTTACCAACAAGGACTCTGAAGCCAAATCCTATGGATTCAAGTCCCGGCCCTGTTGCTGACTGGTTGTGTGACCTTGGGCAAGTTACTTATCTTCTCCTAATTAAATTTCCTCATCTGTAAAACGGGGATTACAACAGTATGTATTTCCTAAGTTGTTTTGAGGATTAAAATATAAACAACTCACTTACAGTAACACTGGTTACATAGTAAACATTCAGTTTCTACTGTTTTTGAGACTGTCACTGGCATCATCAACTTTACTATTTTTTTTCTTTTTCTTTTTTGTTTCTCCTTAGGGCCGCACCCGCGACATATGGAGGTTCCCAGGCTAGGGGTCAAATCGGAACTGTAGCTGCCAGCCTGCACCAGAGCCACAGCAATGCCAGATCCAAGTCGCATCTGCAGCCTACACCACAGCTCACGGCAGCGCTGGATCGTTAACCCACTGAGCGATGCCAGGGATCAAACCTGCAACCTCATGGTTCCTAGTAGGATTCGTTAACTGCTGCGCCACAACAGGAATTCCAACTTTACTTATAAACCAGGTTGAACCTTGAGCTTTTGTTGTTGTTGTTGTTGTTGTTGCTTTTTAGGGCTGCACTTGTGGCATATGGAAGTTCCTAGGCTAGGGTTCAAATTGGAGCTGCAGCTCCAGCCTGCATACACCACAGCCACAGCAACGCCTGATCTTTGACCCACTGAGCAAGACCAGGGATCAAACCCGCATCCTCAATGATTACTAGTCAGGTTCATTACTGCTGAGCCACAATAGGAACTTGTTTTTTTTAATTTTTAAAATTATATTTGATTTACAGTGTTCTGTCATTTCTGCTGCACCACAAAATGACCCAGCTATACATTCGTACACATTCTTTTTCTCACATTTATCTTCCATCATTTTCCATCACAAGAGATCAGATATAGTTCCTTGTGCTATAGAGCAGAATCTCATTGCTTATCCGTTTCAAATGCAATAGTTTGCATCCACTAACCCCAAAGTCTCAGTCTCTCCCACTGCCTCCCCTTCCCTCTTTGCAACCACAAGTCTGTCCTCCATGTCCATGAGTTTGTCTCTTTTCTGTAGATAAGTTCATTTGTACCATATTTTAGATTCCAGATATAAGTAATATCATACGATATTTGTCTTTCGCCTTCTGTCTTACTTCACTTAGTATGAGAGTCTCTAGTTCCATCCATGTTGCTCCAAATGGCATTATTTTGATCTTTTTTATGGCTAAGTAGTATTTCATTGTGTATATGTACCACATCTCTTAACCCATTCATCTATCAATGGACTTTAGGTTGTTTCCATATCTTAGCTATTGTGAGTAGTAGTAGTGTTGCAATGAACATAGGAGTGCATGTATCTTTTTAAGTCAAAGTTTGTCTGGATATATGTCCAGGAGTAGGATTGCTGGATCATATCGTAGTTCTATGTTTAGTTTTCTGAGGTGCCTCCATTCTGTCTTCCGTAGTGGTTATACCAATTTACATTCCCACCAAGAATGTAGGAGTATTCCTTTTTCTCTACACCCGTTCCATCATTTATTTGTAGACTTACTAATGATGGCCCTTCTGACTGGTCTGAAGTAGTACCTCGTTGTAGTTTTGATTTACTGCATTTCTTTAATAATGAGTGATGTTGAACATTTTTTCATGGGCCTGCTGGCCATCTGTATGTCTTCCTTGGAGAAATGTCTGTTTAGGTCTTATGGCAATTTTTCAATTTAGTTGTTTGTTTTTTTACTGTTGAGTTGTATGAGTTGTTTGTATATTTTGGAGATTAAGCACTTGTCGGTTGCATTGTTTGCAACTGTTTTCTCCCATTCTGTAGGATGTCTTTTTTTTTTTTTTTTTTTTTTTGTCTTTTTAAGGCCGCACTCATTGCACATGGAGGTTCCCAGGCTAGAGGTCAAGTCAGAGCTGTAGCCATCGGCTTACACCACAGCCATAGCAACACAGAATCCAAACAGTATCTGCAGCCTATACCACAGCTCATGGCAATGCCAGGGTTAAACCCACATCCTCATGGATACTAGTCAGGTTCATTAACTGCCAAGCCACCACAGGAACTCTTTTTTTTTAATGGTTTCCTTTGCTGTGCAAAAGCTTATAAGTTTGATTAGGTCCCATTGGTTTATTTTTGTTTTTATTTCTATTGCCTCAGGAGACTGACCTAAGAAAATACTTGTACAGTCAATGTCAGAGAATATTTTGCCTAAGTCCTCTTCTAGTTTTATGGTGTCTTATCTTGTGTTTAGGTCTTTAAGCCATTTTGAGTTTATTTTTGTGTATGGTGTGAGGGCGTGTTCTAGTTTCATTAATTTACATGCAGCTGTCCAGTTTTCCCTGAAGTACTGCTTATTGAAGAGACTGTCTTTTTCCCATTTTATATTCTTGCCTCCTTTGTCGAAGATTAATTGACCATTGGTGTCTGGGTTTATTTCTGGGTTCTGTAGTTATGTTCCATCGGGCCGTAGGTCTGTTTTTATACTGGTACCACACTGTCTTGATGACTGTAGCTTTGTAATATTGTCAGAAATCTGGGAGGGTTGTGCCTCCTGCTTGGTGTTTGTTCCTCAGGATTGCTTTGGCAGTTCTGGGTCTTTTATGGTTCCACACAAATTTTTGGATTGTTTATTCTACTTCTGTGAAAAATGTCATGGATAATTTGATAGGGATTGCATTGAATCTGTAGATACCCAATCTGCTTTGGGTAGTATGGCCATTTTAATGATTTTAATTCTTCTAATCCCAGAGCATGGAATATCTTTCCATTTCTTTGAATCCTCTTTAATTGCCTTGATTAATGTTTTATAGTTCTTAGCATATAAGTCTTTTACCTCCTTGGTCAGGTTTATTTCTAGATATTTAGTTTTGGGTGTAATTTTAAAGTGTCCTTTTTATTTATTTTTATTTTTATTTTGCTTTTTAGGGCTGCACCCGCAGCATATGGAGGTTCCCAGGCTAGAGGTCCAATCAGAGCTGCATCCGCTGGCCTACACCACAGCCACAGCAACGCCAGATCCAAGCCACGTCTGTGACATACAGCACAGCTCATGGCAACGCCAGATCGTTAACCCACTGAGCAAGGCCAGGGATCAAACCCGCAACCTCATGGTTCCTAGTCAGATTCGTTAACCACTGTGCCATGATGGGAACTCCAAAAAGTATCCTTTTTATTTTTATTATTTTTAAGATTGATTCATTGATTTTTTTTGGCCACACTCACAGCATGTGAAAGTTCCCAGGCCAGGAACTGAGCCCATGCCACGGCAGTAACCATAGTCACAGCAGTGGCAATGCTGGATCCTTAACTCACAAAGGCACCAGGGAACTCTCGAACCTTGAGCTTTCCCTCAAAAGCCGTCTGCCTAAGGAGTAATCCCAGTGAGATAGCCCTAGAAATGTTCAAAGTGTTCACCTAGAACAGTAGTAATGTAGGGCACTTAACCCATGTTTTGAATAAAAAAAGAGAGGGGACCTGTATATAAATATGTATATGTATGTATAGAGCAATGAGGATGTAAGTGTAAACTAGCACTAAACGTTTTCGATTAAGATATTTCAAGGAGTTAGCAGTCAGTCTATGACTTAATAAGATCCTGTTATGACACAGATAAAGTTATAAATAACGTTGTTAAGACCTCTTTGTAATACAGTAAACAAAAATACTTCATATCGTAATGAAGGAGAATTACAAATAGCCTGTCCAAAATACTTTCTAAATAGATAAGTGACTAGGAAATGGTTTCATTCATTAAGCAAGTATTTGAGTAGCTAAGTGCTATGCACAGTTTTTAGGTGTTAGGGAAACATAAGTGGACAAAACACAAAAATCACTATCTTTATGGACCTCATGTTCTAGATTTTTTTTTTCTAGATATAAAAATATACATTCAGAAGGTAAAAATTCTATATAGAAAAGCCTGGAAGCTAGAATAGTGAGTTCATAATGAAGTGAAGGTTGCAATTTTAAATAGTGTCAGAGAAGACCTTGCTACTATGCTGACATTGGAGCAGGGACTTAAAGGAGATAGATGGAGTAAACCATGCTGGTGTCTGGAGAAGGGCATTCCAGGCAGAAGGAGTACGAAGTGAAAAAGTACTGAAATGGTCTTGCCTAGCACATTCCAGGAATAGCAAGGAGGCTGGTAGCAGCAGAGTGAAGAGATGAGTAGTAGGAAATGAAGCCACAGAGGTTATGGATGTGGTGCAGGTGCCAGATCATAGTCATGTAGACCATTGTGAGGATTTGGCTTTTACTCTAAGATATGGAGCCACCGGAATGTTTAAGATGTCAAAGACTGTTGTGATCTGGTGTATGTTCCTAAAGGACTACTCTGGCTGCTCTGCAGATAATTGATTATAAAAATATTATTGCAATAATAGTTTAGGAGACTATTGCAGAAGTCCCGGCAAGATCTGAGAGTATCTTAGACCAGGGTGACAACAGTGGAGATACAGTGAGAAATAATCAGATTCTGCATCTCTTTAGCAAGTTCAGCCCAAAACAGTCTGCTGGGGCAATGCAGTATGCATAGCAGATAACAACACAGACTCTGTATCCAGACTGTCTAGGTTCAAACAGTGGCTTTGCCACTTCTGTATACTTTGTGATCTTGGACAACTTAAATTCTTTATCCTTCAGTTTTCTTAGCTATAAAGTAGAGATAGTAATAATACTCATCTTGTAGTGTCATTGTGAGAATTAAACAATTTACTAAACTTAAGAGGGGTTTACTAAATTTAACAGTGCCTGGCACACTGGCACATCACAAGTACTGTATATGTACTTATATGTACGTATGTACATGTATATATGTGTGTATGTATGTATTAGCAGCTGTCTTTATTAATGCTGTTGTTAACTAGGTAAGGTGTTAGAAAGAAAGAGGAGTCAAAGATGACTCTAAGGCTTTGGATCTAAACATATGGATCAGTGAGGTAGCCGTTAACTAAGATGGAAAAAGTCCTCCATGCAGGAGGAGCAGATTTTGGGGGGTATCAGGAACTCAGTTTTATTCATAGTAAATTTGAAGTGATATCCAAGTAGAGATATCGAGCAGGTGGTTGGATATATGAGTCTAGAGTTAAGCAAAGTTTGGGCTGGTGGTATATATTTGGAAGCTGTTAGCAAATAAATGATATTTAAGACCATTTTAAGAGAAAGAAGAGTAATTAAGCCATAAAATGGATTTAGAAATATATAGTTTGGACAGCGCCTCCTTAAACCTCTGCTCTTCACAAGGTAACAAGCCTAACAATAGCCAGTTCAGAGAGAGCCAGATTATCACAAACCCCATCAAGCTTTCCAAAGACTTGCATTGCTTTTTAGATTTTTTTTTTTGTCTTTTTGCCTTTATGTAGAGCCATACCCGCGGCATATGGAGGTTCCCAGGCTAGGGGTCTAACAGGAGCTGTAGCTGCCAGCCTTCGCCACAACCACAGCAACGTGAGATCTGAGCCGCGTCTGCAACCTTCACCACGGCTCATGGCAACACCGGATCCTTAACCCACTGAGCAAGGCCAGGGATCGAACCCTCAACCTCATGGTTCTTAGTTGGATTCATTAACCACTGAGTCACAAAAGGAACTCCACTTTTTAGAATTTTGTTTTATCAAAATTGCTTGAAATAAATAGGATTAATCTTTTGTCTTAATTAGATTGTGTCACGAAAGTATTGTAGGGGGAGTTCTGTCATGGTTCAGCAGTAACAAATCCGACTAGAATCCATGAGATGGAGGTTTGATCCCTGTCCTCGCTCAGTGGATTAAGGATCCAGCATTGCCGTGAACTGTAGTGTAAGTCACAGATGTGGCTTAGATCCTGTGTTGCTGTGGCTGTGGCACAGGCTGGCAGCTATAGCTCTGATTCAGCCCCTAGTCTGTGAACTTCCATATGTCACAGGTGGGCCCTAAAAAGCAAAAAAAAAAAAAGTAGGGAGAATTAACTTGTAAAGGGGAACTCATTGGTGGCAGTTTTACAAATTGGCTTATCCACGCATGGATTTTATATGTATTTTTAAATCCTCAGCGGTGAAAATACATTTTTCTGTGTCACTTTATTCTCTTGCTGGTTATTAGCACCTGCTCAAAAAATAGAAACTAATTTTTGCGTTAGCAGATATGCATGCTTCAGACTAATCATTCTTCATTCTGAGGCTTTGTGAGAATGATTTTTGAATAACCCATACTCCAAATCACTGTTTCTTGTTAACAAAAGTTAAAACCTTAAAATTAGAAAGAAATTTCTATCTGTCTGTTGGAATATCCTCATATCACATTCCCCTTTATTGGGGGGGGGGCTTTTTTTCTCTTTTAAGGGCCGCACCCGCAGCATTTGGAGGTTCCCAGGCTAGCAGTCCAGTTGGAGCTGTAGCAGCCGGCCTATGCCACAGCAACAGCAATGCGAGATCCTTAACCCACTGAGCGAGGCCAGGGATCAAACCCACATCCTCGTGGATGCTAGTCAGGTTCATTAACCGCTGAACCACGATGGGAACTCCTTCATATAACATTCTTAACATGCAAGCATGAAGTCTCTGCTCAGAGTTTTTTTGTTTGTTTGTTTTTGTTTTTCTTTTTGGCCTCACCCGTGGCATGTGGGAAATTCCTGGGCCAGGGACTGAACCCTTTGTCAAAGCAGCGACCTGAGCTGCTGTGGTGCAAATGCTGGATCCTTAACCTACTGCACCACGAAGGAACTCCTGTCCCTTATTTTATTTATCAGGATGATATCGTTCTCTTAAAATCTGCTACTCATCTAAAATAAATGTTGTTAACTGGATGACCTCTTAGGTTCCTTTCTAGCTCAAAGAATCTGTGCCTATAAAAATAAGTTCTAACTATAACAGAACAGCATATTATTTTATACTTACACCATCAATGCTGTGATTGTAGGCTCTTTGTGAAGTTTTTTTTTTTTTGCTTTGCTTTTCCTTTTTTTTTTCTTTGATCTGTTTTGTTTTGCTTTGTTTTTTGGTGTGATACCTCCAGTGCTTAACATAGGCCCTGTGTATAGGAGACATTTTGCAAAGTTTTGTTAAAAAGATGGTAAATCATTTAACCAGGTGAATTCATTATATCCGAACATCAGGCCTGAAGCACATCTGGCAGTTCTAATCCTCAATAATGTACTTCATGTAAACCAGGAAAACAGCCCTCCTGTGACAAAGTAATTCTGATCAACAGCCCTAGATTCCATAATGGATATTTTGCCGTTGGGCTGAAGCAGGGTGGGCCAGATAAAATGTTAATAATCTAAACTGACAGTGGGTTCAGTCGGTAGTTTTTCCTCAGCAGCCTTGGAGGGATGCGTATCAGCTTTTGGAAGCTATTTTTCTTGCAAAAATTCCAGGCCTTTGTTCCATTCATAGTAACATAGGCTCAGTCACTGTATGATGTACGAGATTTAAAAGGATGACATTAAGGAGAGCTGGTGAGCATTTATGTTAAACATTTGCTGGATATGTTCTTTGTACAAGGCATTGTGGTAGCTTCTTGGGGCAAAAGATGAATGTGACATGACATCTGCTTTTGGGACTGTCAGTGGAGGCAGTGCACTCAAGCAATCATTTCAGCATAATGTGATAAGGACAGTGATACAGATATATAGATATATGGGAATATAAAGGCAGAGTCATTAATCCAACTGGGAGAGGGAGGTTGTCAGGAAGGATTTCCTGAAGGAGGTGATGCCTGAGCTGAGGTTTCTTTAGCCAGAAAAGGAGAGGAGGACATGCCCAGGACTGGCTGAGGGAGCCAAGTGGGCAGAAACCTGGAAGTGTGAAACAACATGCCACATCAGGAGAACCAAGTTTCAGTTCCCAGCCTTGGCCTGTATGGAAATTTGAGACAAAACAGACTGTATTGCCAAATTCAGAAGTGACCAGGAATATTGTCGAATATCAGTGTTTTTCAGACTTTTTTAAAGTGTGGTTTTGTGTGTCTGTATGTTTTAATTGAGATAACGTTAGTTTACTTATAACGTTACATAAGTTTCATGGGTATAATATTGTATTCTGTATTCAGAGCTCTGTATATACTCCATCTTGCTTACCACCAAAGTTTAGTTTCCATCCAGCACCATACAGGTGAACCCCTTTACCCATTTTGCTCTCCTCCAACCCTCTCTCCTCTGGAAACCACCAGTCTTCTCTTTATCTAGGTGTTTGCTTTTCTTTTTGTTTGTTCATTTTTTTGAGGTTTTTTTTTTTTTTAATATTCCACACACGAGTGAACTGATACAGTATTTGCCTTTTTTGCATCTGACTTATTCACTTAGCATAATACACTCAGGGTCCATCCATGTTGTCACAAATGGCAAGATTGCATGTTTTTACATGGCTTAGTAGTATTCCATTGTGTGTGTGTGTGTACACATATCTTTATCCATGTGTCTTAATGGAACTTAGGTTGCTTCCATATCTTTTTTTAAAAATGATTTTTATTTTTTCCATTATAGTTGGTTTACAGTGTTCTGTCAATTTCCATATCTTGGCTTGTAAGTAATGTAATGAACATAGGGGTGCATGCATCTTTTCAAATTAGTGTTTTCTGTTATTACCCAGAAGTGGAATAACTGAATCATATTGTAGTTCTATTCTTAATTTTTATGAGGAATCTCTAGTGTTTTCCATAGTGGCTGTACCCATTTAATATTCTCATTAACAGTACACAAGGATTACTTTTTCTCCACTCTCCAACACTTGTTATTTCTTGTCTTTTTTGTTTGTTTGTTTTTTTAGGGCTGAACCCATGGCATATGGAGGTTCCCAGGCTAGGGGTCGAATCAGAGCCATAGCCACTGGCCTACACCAGAGCCACAGCAATGCCAGATCCGAGCTGCATCTGCGACCTACACCACAGCTCATGGCAACACCGGATCCCTAACCCAACTGAGCAAGCCCAGGGATCAAACCTGCGTCCTCATGGATGCCAGTTAGATTTGTCTCTGCTGAGCCACGGGTACTCCTTTTTTGTCTTTCTGATAACAGAAATTCTTGTGATAATTGTGGTTTTGCTTTGCATTTCCCTATTATTAAGTAGTGAAGTTGAACATCTTTTCATGTGCTTATTAGCTATCTGTATGTCTTGAAAAATGTCTATTCAGATCCTCTACCCATTTATTGATCAGATTGTTTGTAGAGTTGTATGAGTTCCTTATTTATTTTAGATATTAACCCTTTATTGTTCATATTATTTGCAAATGTTTTCTGCCATTCATTAGGTTGTCCTTTGTTTTACTGATGGCTTCCTTTGGTGTGCAAAAGCTTTTTAGTTTGATGTAGTCCCATTTGCTTTTGTTTGTTTTTGTTCCCCTTCCCCCAAGGGAAACATCCAAAAGAGATTGCTAAGACTGATGTTAGAACATAGAGCCTGTGTTTTCTTCTAGAATTTTTGTCGTTAAAACCCTCACACTCAAGTCTTCCTTTTTATTTTTTTTTGTCTTTTTGCCTTTTCTAGGTCCACACTCGTGGCATTTGGAGGTTCCCAGGCCAGGGGTCTAACTGGAGCTGTAGCCGCAGGCCTACACCACAGCCACAGCAACAGCAATAGCAACACAGGATCCGAGCCTTGGCTGCAACCTACACCTCAGCTCACGTCAACGCCAGGTCCTTAACCCACTGAGTGAGGCCAGGGATCGAACCTGCAACCTCATGGTTCCTAGTCAGGTTCATTAGCCGCTGAGCCATTATGGGAACTCCCACACTCAAGTCTTTAATCCATTTTGAATTAATATTGTGTATGGTATAGCATAGTGATCTAGTTTCATTCTTTTGCATGTGGCTGTCCAGCTTTCCCAACACCATTTATTGAAGAAACTGTCCTTTCTCCTTGTATATTCTTTGTTCCTTTGTCATAAATTGTCTTTACATGTGTGGGTTTACTTCTGGACTCTCAATCCTGTCCTATTGATCTTTGTGTATGTTTTTCTGCCAATACCATGTTGTTTTGATTGTTGAAGCTTTGTAGTATAATTTGCAGTCATCTTTGTGGTACTTCCAGCTTTGTTCTTTTTTCTCACTCACTTTGGCCATTTAGGGTCTTCTGTGATTCTATACAAATTTTAGGATTTTTGTTCAGTTTCTGTGAAAAATGTCACTGGGATTTTGATAGGAATTACATTGAATCTGTAGGTTGCTTTAGGTGATATGGACATTTTAACAGTGTTAATTCTTTCAGTCCTTGAGCATGGAATATTTTTCCATTTCTTTGTGTCTTGTGTAATTTCTTTCAACATTTTGTAGTTTTCAGTGTACAGGTCTTTAAGCTCTTGGGTTAAATTTATTCCTGAGTATTTTATATTTAGTTGTGATTGAAACTGGGATTGTTTTCTTAATTTCTCTTTCTGCTAGTTCATTATTAGTGCATAGAAATGCAACAGATTTTTGGAGTTCCTGTCATAGCACAGCAGTTAATGAATCTGACTAGGAACCATGAGGTTG
>PVHT021183699.1:70688075-70731737 GCA_004024745.2 Catagonus wagneri | reverse complement strand
CTGACTGTGGGCTAGTGGGGCTTAGTCCATTTTTATTTTCTGTTACACCCACTTGAGACCTTTTCTCCATTTCATGACATGGCCAACGGAACATCAGGTCAGAATTGCACACAAGAAATTTGCTCAGCAGAGATGTGCTTTACTATGAGGAGGGAAGGGTATTCATTTCCACAGTAAGACTGTGGAGATAAGTGGAAATCATGGTCATGCTTAAGATATGCTTTCTGCAAACAAGTGTTAATAGATCATGGGGCTTCTTTTCATTTGTTTGGGATGAGGTGTGGGGGGGGTGGTGGCAAAGGCAAGCCTCAAGGAGATGATGCAAAATTCAAACCCCAAGTTGTATAATGCCTAAGAGAAGACTCTTTCCTCTGTTTTACATCCTCCACACAATCTGCCTGGCAGAAAAAGAAAAGCTTGTAAGACCGACCAGAACATCTTCATGTTTATTAATGATTAAAAGGTAGATTTCTGTGTAGTTCCTAGGACCAAGATTAAAAATCTCTAGGGATTACCATATGTATGGGATTTGGGGGGGAGTAGTCTCTCCCAAATCCAATATTCTAACTTTTTGCCCCCACTAAGCGTACCTGACTTGAACCACACACTCCAGTTTTGGTTCAAAAACATGGCTTCTGTATCTCTGAGAAAATATTTGGCAGAATAGTGGTCTGCAGGTGCTCCAGCATCCGTTTGCACAGGCCCCTGCATAATTCATTCTACGAAATTGGCCTTGGAAAAGAAACACTTTCAGAAAAAACGAAATAGTCAAGTTTCTATTTATTTTCTGATTATTTACGAAGACCTTCTCACTCTCTGCCCCCTTCTTCTTTTACCCTAAAATTCTTTCTTCATTTTCTCAGAAATAATGTAGATTATTTAGTGTGCAGAGTACGAGGTTTCCTGGGAGAGCCAGTACCCTATAAAGCGTAGATGACTTCATCACACTAAGTAGACAGAATGGGAGGACAGTAGCTTTTATTGAAGACAGTAATGTCAAGTCAGTGATTTCTGAATCTTTTTTAGTTAAAAATTATACTTGGATTTTGAGTAAAAAACCAGGGAAGGCATAGAAAAAGGTGATTTCTTGAATGCTTGGCAGGTGTAACACACATTTAACATCTTTTTAGATAATCTCAGGAGAAAGTGATAACCCCATTGTATGGAAGAGAGAGTATAGGCTTGAAGAGAACAAGTTGGTGGCCCAGAGCAAGACATACAGCTAGGGAGGTGGTGAGTCAGGTTTGAACCCAGGTCCTTTAACTCCTATCCATGCCCTTTCTACCACATTGCCTTTACGTATGATTATTCTCAGAGCTGGGTGCTGCCATGTTCTAACACTTTTATCTGCTAAGAGGGAGTAGACATATCTTTAATATATTTGCAGATAAAAGTTGAAAGCCATTATAAAGCTTTATGAAATATGCTCTGCCCTACATGGCTCCAATTCTGTCCTTAACTAATTGGTGTTTTGAGGTGTAACTGTTGAAATTCTCTTTTTCACTGTTTTCTGATCAGATAATAGATAACTTTAACAAAGAATTTTTTTTCTTTTTCTTTCTTTCTTTTTTTTTTTTTGTCTTTTGAGGGCCACACTCGAAGCATACAGAGATTCCCAGGCTAGGCGTCCAGTCAGAGCTGTAGCTGCCAGCCTATGCCACAGCTACAGCCACTTGGGATCCGAGCCATGTCTACAACCTACACCACAGCTCACGGCAATGCTGGATCCTTCACCCACTGGGCGAGGCCAGGGATCAAGCCTGTGTGCCCATGGATGCTAGTCAGATTCGTTTACGCTGAGCCACTATGGGAACTCCAACAATGGATTCGTAATAGTAAGAGACAGTATAAGCAGAGCGGTATAGTCAACTTCTTTGAGCAACAGTTATCTATTAATCTTGCCTTCTGACCATGTCTCCCAGCTTTGTAGCATGGTGCCTAACTTACAATAAGTAGTCAATATATTTAACTGACTGACCTTTTGGTCCTGGCTTTTTCTGTACTGATTCTATACTACTTTCTATACTAGTTCTAACCTCAGCAGTAGGTGTGCTGGCAGTTGCTACACTGGCTGGTGTGATTAGACTTGAAAGCCCTTCACAACATGGTCATAGGAATCCCTGTTGTGGAGGTGATAAATTGCTCCTGCTCCTGTCTGATTGTAATAAGATAATCAGGACCCCTCTCAGTCAGTCATTTGGAAATTAGTGATCACAATATCTACTTTATGGGGTTGTTGTGAGAACTGGAAAATCAGGCAATAGGCAGTAGCTGCCTAGCCACATGACCAGTTATCAAGAAAGGTGACTATTGTTACTTTATGTAATGTCAAATTACATTATTCTTTTGTTTAGACTCTTAATACCCCTTATTTATGCCTGAAACGTGTAAGATCTTGGATAGAAGTGTATTCTGGAATCTTTTAATGTTTGAGTTTTTTTAAAAGAGCCACTTAGGGAGTTCCCTTCGTGGCTCAGTGGTTAACGAATCCGACTAAGAACCATGAGGTTGCGGGTTCGATCCCTGGCCTTGCTCAGTGGGTTAAGGATCCGGCGTTGCTGTGAGCTGTGGTGTAGGTTGCAGACGCGGCTCGGGTCCCGCGTTGCTGTGGCGAAGGCCGGCAGCTACAGCTCCTGTTAGACCCCTAGCCTGGGAGCCTCCATATGCCGCAGGTGTGGCTCTACATAAAAGGCAAAAAGACAAAAAAAAAAAAAGAACCACTTAGGAGTTCCCATTGTGGCTCAGCAGGTTAAGAACCCGACTAGTATCCATGAGGACATGGGTTCAATCCCTGGCCTCTCTCAGTGGGTTAAGGATCCCACATTGCCATGAGCTACAGCATAGGTCACAGATGTGGCTGAGATCTGGCGCTGCTGTGGTTGTGGCATGGGGCGGCAGCTGCAGCTCTGATTTGACCCCTACCGCAGGAACTTCCATATGCCTCAAGTGTTGGCCCTAAAAAAAAGAAAAAGGAAAAAAAAAAAGAACCACTATATGGTGCAAAAATAATAGCCAGTACTAATAGCTTACTTTGTACCCAGTACTGTTTTGATAGCTTTTATGTTTATTGATTCACTTCATTGTCACAGCAATCCTCTGAAAATGGGCATTGGTACTATCCCAATTTTACAGTTGATGGAGTGGATACAGAGGTTAAGTAACTTGCCTAATGTCATATGGCTAGTAAGTAGCAAAACCAGATATGAACCTCCTCAGATTATGCCAGAATCCATGCTTCACTGCTGTAGTAAATGTAGCCAGGCTTAATAGTCTTGTTTTTCTGAGCTGTGCCTTTTCCTGTGTAAGAAAACTGTTTCCTATTTTCCAGTACCGCCTTCTAAAAGGTTTAAAATTTGCTTTTCACATTTGTAATGTAGTTGTTTGTCTTGAGTGAAGTAGGAATCTGATTTTATATTATATGTGGATAGCCAAGTATACTAGCAAAGGCTATTGGAAAAGAGAACTTTCCAGTTGGTACGTTTACAGCTCATGGCTAAATCAGGCCCTACCAGTGCTGAGTACTCAGGCCAACCAAGGACTTTATTCACAGCTCAAAAGATAGCGAGAAACTATTCACAGCCCTGTCCTGTAATTCTGTAGTTCAGTGTATCTTTTTCTCTCCTCCTTTCTCTTCTGTCCTCCCCGCTCCTCTATCTATTTCTCCCTCTCTTCTCTCTCCTTCCTTTTTAAGAATAGTGTCTGCCAGAATTGGAAGGAGTTACTGAGTAATCCAGTGATTCACAGTTTCAAGTGTTAAACTATCCTCCTGTTGGAGGTGTGGGTTAGCTTTCTTTCCCAAGGCTGAGGACAGAGCTGGATGCTGCCATGTTCTAACACTTTTATCCGCTGAGGCAAGTAGACGTATCTGTCAGCTGGGTTCTGTCAGCTGTACCTTTGCAGGCACGTTGATGTTTCTAAGTGGGAATCACATACTGAAAGGAAATAGTGTAGCCCTAAACAGCCCAGGTAGGACTGTAAAGACAGTCTGGCTTATTTCTTTAGATACTGTGTAGGGAAATAAAATCACATCTAAACTGTGATCATTTGTAAATAATTATATTGAAACTTTGTTTTTTTCCCAATTTTAGAGATATAATCCAACCTTAATTCTAGTCCCAAAGCCATCTTTTTAGCAGTGTGATCAATTTATGTCCTCCCAGAGTAACAGTTCAATATGACTTCCATGTTTGCATTTCTTCAGACAACAAAATGCATATAAGTTGATATTCAAATTAGTAAGAAAGAACCTAAGAAAACTAGACCATGCATAAGCTTGTAGTCTTAGGTCTAGCGGTATTTCATATTTGCTTTCCTTTCATACTGTGGTACATTTTGAGCTATTAAAATATGTACACATTCGGGGCCATATTACACACAGTAGTTATGGGATCTGAAATCCTGTTCAGAAAGAAGATCACACAGTGGGCACTTTATACAGTCTGAGTGAGCGATCCTCGGGCCCTGAAGAGAGTAGGTTTCCAGGAGTTTCTGTTACAACTCTTGGCAACTTGGTTATCTGGAACTCTGGCTCATCCTCCCTCTGCTGCCTTCCCTATGGCCCTTTCACTGCTTGTTAGCATGCACCTAGAGATGAAGAAGGACAGATGGAGAAGGACACAAAATAGTTATTGTGCAAACCCCCAACTCTGCTACGTAGTGTTATTAGTCATTTTTGTTATTCACTTCAGTTTTCAGTTATTTCTTTGCTTTTATTTAAATGTATAGTATTTCTTATATGTTCATCTAGAAGGAAAATAATACTGTTTCTATTCACATCGGTAGTAATATGTTGAATCCAGTAATGCACTACATGTGTTTCAGAGTTAGACGTCAGCATAGTCCCTCTTCAGACACCACACTGATGAGATACAGCCAAGATGACAAAAGAGACTGCATCTTAGACCAACAAGTTAATTTTCAGCCTTTCATGAATATTTCATATTTGGTATATTATTGTCATTACAGAATTTATTAATTCAACCTTTTATTTTTTTATTTTTATTTATTTTTATTTTTATTTTTCCATTATAGTTGGTTTACACATTTCTATCAATTTTCCAACTGCACAGCATGGTGACCTGGATACACTTACATATATGGATTCGTCACAAATGATTAGACAGAGTTCCTGGTGCTATACAGCAGGATCTCCTTGCTTTTCCATCCCAAAGGCAATAGTCTACAACTGCTAACCCCAGACCCCCGTGCCATCCCACTCCCTCCCCCCACCCTCTTGGCAACCACAAGTCTGTTCTCCACATCCGTGATTTTCTTTTCTGTAGAAAGATTCGTTTGTGCAGTATATTAGATTCTACATATAAGTGATATCGTATGGTACCTGTCTTTCTCCTTCTGACTTCACCCAGTATGAGGGTCTCTAATTCCATCCATGTTGCTGCAAATGGCATTATTTTATTCTTTTTTATGGCTGAGTAGTATTCCATTGTGTATATATGCCACATCTTCCTAATCCAATCGTCTGTTGATGGACATTTGAGTTGTTTCCATGTCTTGGCTATTGTGAATAGTGCTGCAATGAACATGCATATGCAAGTGTCTTTTTCAAGGAAATTTTTGTCCAGATATATGCCCAAGAGTGGGACTGCTGGGTCATAATGGTAGTTCTATGTATAGTTTTCTAAGGTACCTCCATACCGTTTTCCATAGTGGTTGTATCAGCTTACATTCCCACCAACACTGTAGGAGGGTTCCCTTTTCTCCACAGCCCCTCCAACATTTGTTGTTTGTGGACTTGTTAATGATGGCCATTCTGACTGGTGTGAAGTTGTATCTCCTGGTAGTTTTGATTTGCATTTCTCTAAGCGTCAGTGGTGTTGAGCATTTTTTCATGTGCTTGTTGGCCATCTGCATATCTTCTTTGGAGAAATGTCTATTCAGGTCCTTTGCCCATTTTTCAATTGGGTTGTTGGCTTTTTTGCTGTTGAGTTGTATCAGTTGTTTGTATATTTTAGAGATTAAGCCCTTGTCAGTTGCATCATTTGACACTATTTTCTCCCATTCAGTAAGTCATCTTTTAGTTTTGTTTTTCCCATTACTTAATGAATTTTATTACAATTATAGGTGTACAAAAATCATCACAACACAATTTTTATAGCATTTCCATCCAAAACCCTCAGTGCATCCCCCCCACCCCCCAACTTGTCTCATTTGGAAACCATTGGTTTTCCAAAGTCTGTGAGTCAGTATCTGTTCTGCAAAGAAATTCACTGTGTCCTTTTTTTAGTTTCCACATGTTAGTGGTAGCAGTTGATAATGGTGTCTCATTGTCTGACTGGTTTCACTTCGCATGATAATTTCTAGGTCCATCCACGTTGCTGTAAATGTTGTTTTTTCATTCCTTTTAATGGCTGAGTAATATTCCATTGTGTGTATGTACCATATCTTCCCTATCCATTCCTCTGTCGATGGGCATTTAGGTTGTTTCCATGACCTGGCTATTGCATAGAGTGCTGCAATGAACACTGGAGTACATGTGTCTTTTCGAGTCAGGGTTTCCTCTGGATAGATGCCCAGGAGTGGGATTGCTGGATCAAATGGTAATTCCATTTTGAGTTTTCTGAGGAATCTCCATACTGTTTTCCACAGTGGTTGCACTAATCTGCATTCCCACCAACAGTGTAATAGGGATCCTTTTTCTCCACACCCTCTCCAGCACTTATTGTTTGTAGACTTTTTGATGATGGCCATTCTGGCCAGTGTAAGGTGATACCTCATAGTGGTTTTGATTTGCATTTCTCTAATAACGAGTGATGTTGAACATCTTTTCATGTGTTTTTTGGCCATCTGTATGTCTTCTTTGTTTAGATCTTGTGCCCATTTTTTGATGGGGTTGTTTGTTTTTTTGGTATTGAGCTGTAGGAGGTGTTTGTAAATTTTGGAGATTAATCCCTTGTCAGTCGATTCCTTTGCAAATATTTTCTCCTATTCTGTGGGTTGTCTTTTCATTTTGTTTAGGGTTTCCTTTGCTGTGCAGAAACTTTGAAGTTTAATTAAGTGGCATTTGTTTATGTTTCTTTGTATTGTCATTACTCTAACAGGTGGATCTGAGAAGATGTTGCTATCATTTATGTCAGAGAGTGGCCTATGTTTTCCTCTAAGAGCTTTATAGTATCTGGTCTTATATCTAGATCTTTAATCCATTTTGAGTTCATTTTTGTGCATGGTGTTAGGAAGTGTTCTAATTTCATGTTTTTACATGTGGTTGTCCAGTTTTCCCAGCACCATTTGTTGAACAGGCTCTTTTCTCCAATGTATATTCTTGCCTCCTTTGTCAGAGATTAGTTGACTGTAGGTGCGCGGGTTTAATTCTGTGCTTCCTATCCTGTTCCACTGATCTATATTTCTGTCTTTGTGCCAGTACCATACGGTTTTGATGACTGAAGCTTTGTAGTATAGTCTGAAATCAGGGAGCCTGATTCCTCCAGCTCCATTCTTCTTTTTCAGGATGTCTTTGGCTATTCTGGGTCTTTTGTGCTTCCACGCAAACTTTAAAATATTTTGTTCTAGTTCTGTGAAAAATGTCCTTGGTACTTTGATAGGGATTGTACTGAATCTGTAGATGGCCTTGGGCAGTATAGTCATTTTGATAATATTGAGTCTTCCAATCCAAGAGCATGGAATGTCCTTCCCTCTGTTCGCGTCATCCTTGATTTCTTTCATCAGCATCTTATAGTTTTCAGAGAACAGGTCTTTTGTCTCTTTGGGTAAGTTTATTCCTAAGTATTTGATTCTTTTTGATGCGATGGTAAATGGGATTACTTCCCTAATTTCTCTTTCTGATCTTTCATTGTTAGTATATAGAAATGCAGTTGATTTCTGTGTATTAATTTTGTATCCTGCAACTTTGCCAGATTCATTGATGAGCTCTAAGAGTTTTCTGGTAGAGTCTTTAGGATTCTCTAGCTATAGTATCATGTCATCTGCAAACAGTGATAGTGTTACTTCTTCCTTTCCAGTTTGGATTCCTTTTATTTCTTTTACTTCTCTGATTGCTGATGCTAGGACTTCCAAAACTATGTTGAATAATAGTGGCGAGAGTGGGCATCCCTGTCTTGATCCAGATCTCAGCAGGAATTCTTTCAGCTTTTCACCATTAAGAATGATGTGAGCTCTGAGTTTGTCATAAATGGCCTTTATAATGTTGAGGTAGCTTCCCCCATGCCCACTTTCTGAAAGGTTTTTATCAGAAATGGGTGTTGAATTTTGTCAAAGGCTTTTTCTGCATCTATGGAGAGGATCATATGGTTTTTATTCTTCAGTTTGTTAACATGGTGTATCATAGTAATTGATTTGCGGATATTGCAGAATCCTTGCATCCCTGGGTTAAATCCCACTTGATCATGATATACAATCCTTTTAATGTATTCTTGGATTCTGTTTGCTAGTATTTTGTTGAGGATTTTTGCATCTATGTTCATCGGTGAAAGGGGCCTGTAATTGTCTTTTTTTGTGGTATCTTTGTCTGGTTTTGGTATCAGGGTGATGATCGCCTCATAGAATGAGTTTGGGAGTGTCCTTCCTCTGCAATTTTTTGGAAGAGTTTCAGAAGGATGGGTGTTCGCTTTTCTCTAAATGTTTGATAGAATTCGCCTATGAAGCCATCTGGTCCTGGACTTTTGTTTGTTGCAAGTTTTTTAATCAGTTTTGATTTTAGAACTTGTGATTGATCTATTCATCTATTTTATTTCATCTTGGTTTAGTCTTGGAAGATTGTACTTTTCTAAGAATTTGTCCATTTCTTCTAGGTTTTCCATTTTATGGGCCTATAGTTGCATATAGTAGTCTCTTATGACCCTTTGTATTTCTGTAATGTCTGTTGTTGCTTCTCCTTTTTCATTTCTAATTTTATTGATTTGTGTCCTCTCTCTGTTTTTCTTTATAAGTCTGGCTAGGCGTTTATCAATTTTGTTGATCTTTTCAAAGAACCAGCTTTGAGTTCCATTGATCTTTTCTATGGTTTTCTTCATTCTATTTCCTTGATTTCTGCTCTGATCTTTATGATTTTTTTTCTTCTACTAACTTTAGGTCTTGTCTTTTCTTTAACTCAACTTTTTAAAATATGAGAGTAACCTTTATATAGTTCTTTGTAGCAAAATGCCACTGGTGACAGATAGGGTTTGAGAACCAAGAAAAAGAGTGTGCTCTTAATCTCCAGGGTGGTAAACTTTATAAATTGTCACTCAGAGCCTTCTTACTACCCTGAGATGTTTATTTTATTATTTATTACTATTACTGCTCCATAGAGAACAATTTCTAAAGTCTTCCTGCATGGGCCCTATCCTAATTCACCACCATAGGCCACACCCAGGGCGCCTTCTTAGAGGCCTTTTTTCTCCTGGGTTAGAGAAACATGACCTCCCCTTAATTTTGGCTAGTGGCTTTCAAGTTTAAGTTTTCACATCTGAACAATTTATCTTTTTCTTCAACTCCCTTGAATGATAGCTTACCTATACCTGAGGCTATTAGTCTTTGTATGTCTTTGGAGTGAGTCCCTTGCCTAATAAAGATCTTTTACTGGATAGAACTCACAAAAATTTGAGTTTTGAAAGGCCTGAACTTAATCATTGACTTGTCTAATTACTTATCTCTTGCCATCCCTTCCATGACTATTCATGTTATCTTGCCCTCGTTTATCACAGTTACTTGTGATTTGGGGTTTTAACTGTCAAGAGCACATTCATGCGTACACTTTCAGCAGTACTATCCCATTCTTACCTTCACTTGTCTCCAACTACCAATTAACTGTCCCTACTGGAAGAGAATGATTACATCATGCTTGATATGATTTGAATAAAAAGATACTGTGATAAAATTATATTTTTATATCTAGTTAGTTAAATTATTAGCCAACATCTTCAGGTGACCATAATCTAAGTGCACGAATTGGAATTCACTGTGTTCTTAATTGTATGCTTTTCATACAATTAAGTTGAAATGCATATGTACTTTGTTGTACATAGATGTGCCTCTGAACAAAAGTATGTGTAGAGAATGTGAATTAATGCTTTAAGCTCAGTAAGGGAACTTTTTTATTTAAAGAAATACTGTAGCAAAGGAAAAGGATTATAGTTTACATCTTGTGCGAATCTTTTTCCGTATATCTGTTTTGTTAAGTATACTTGTATGAGGACATTGTCCAAGAGGGACACTTACAGGGGATTGTACAGGACAGGAGGAATTATGTCTGCTATCCATGCTGAGGAGGTAGATGTTCAGTACATTTGGGCCCATTGATTCTGGAGAGCTAGTCCTCTTAGGCTCCTTCTAACATCCACCTCTTGCTTTTACGCTAGATTGAGCGGTTGGAGGTAAGCAGCCTCGCCCAGACTTCCAGTGCAGTGGCCTCCAGCACCGATGGCAGCCTCCACACAGACTCTGTGGATGGAACGCCAGACCCTCAGCGCACAAAGGCTGCTATTGCTCACTTGCAGCAGAAGATCCTGAAGCTAACAGAACAAATCAAGATTGCACAGACAGCCCGGGACGACAATGTTGCTGAGTACCTGAAGCTCGCCAACAGTGCAGACAAGCAGCAGGCCACCCGTATCAAGCAGGTCTTTGAGAAGAAGAACCAGAAATCTGCCCAGACTATCCTCCAACTACAGAAGAAGCTTGAGCACTACCACAGGAAGCTCCGAGAGGTGGAGCAGAATGGGATCCCCCGGCAGCCAAAGGACGTCTTCAGGGACATGCACCAGGGTCTGAAGGATGTGGGGGCGAAGGTGACTGGCTTCAGTGAAGGTGTGGTGGACAGTGTCAAAGGTGGACTCTCCAGCTTCTCCCAGGCGACACATTCAGCAGCAGGGGCTGTGGTCTCAAAGCCCAGAGAGATCGCCTCACTAATTCGGAATAAGTTTGGCAGTGCGGACAATATCCCTAACCTGAAGGACTCTTTAGAGGAGGGGCAAGTGGATGACGGGGGCAAGGCTTTGGGAGTGATTTCAAACTTCCAGTCGAGCCCCAAATATGGTAGTGAGGAAGACTGTTCTAGTGCCACTTCAGGCTCAGTGGGAGCCAACAGCACCACTGGAGGCATCGCAGTAGGAGCGTCCAGCTCCAAGACAAACACCCTGGACATGCAGAGCTCAGGATTCGATGCACTACTCCATGAGATCCAGGAGATCCGGGAAACCCAGGCCAGACTAGAGGAATCCTTTGAGACCCTCAAGGAACATTATCAGAGAGACTATTCATTAATAATGCAGGCCTTACAGGAGGAGAGATATAGGTAAGTTACATGCAGTTCAGATCCTAAATTATTTTGTTTAGGTTCCCCTTCCTTTGGATACTGGGGAGTACCTTTAAAAGGTCTTTGTAGAGTGTCTTTTTGTAGAGTCTTTAGAGCACTTGAGAGATATTATGTGCTGTTTGCCATGAGTTCTGATCATTGAGAGCAAAACAGAGGTACAGCAAATTTAAATGACTCCCAAGATCACACACCAATGAAGTGTTTTAATTGGGGTGATGATTACTGGAGCCCTCAGTCCTTGACTTTCAAATGAAGCCCAAGCTTTTGAAGTATCCCACCTAATGGCTGCACCTACAGCATATGAAAGTTCCCAGGCGAGGGGTCTAATTGAAGCTGCAGCTGCTGGCCTATGTCACTGCCACAGCAATACCGGATCCAAGCCACATCTGCAACCTACACCACAGTTGCAGCAGCACCGGATCTTTAACCCACTGAGCAAGGCCAAGGATTGAACATGCATCCTCACAGACTTATGTCGGGTTCTTAGCCCTCTGAGCCACAGCAGGAACACCTCTAGATATTTGACTTTGAACACAGTTATCTGAACAATTGGTATGGACAGATTAGACTGGAAATAAATCCAGATAAGCCTGTCTGTTATATTTTTTATGAATCGGCAAGTGTTTGAGAATGAACTTAAACATGAAATGGTTCTACAGTAGTTAGAGAATTCTTAAAGGACCAAATGCTTTGAGTCATAATCTGTGCTAAATATAGAAGCTGGTCTCTTTTTTGTGTCCCATATTTCACACTGTGTTCATTTTAGACCACCCTTAATTCTCCAAATGTGTGTCCTTTCCCCTTGTTTCCATCATGTGCAGATAAAAACAGTATCCACACAGAGTACTCATTCAGACCCAGCCAGGAATAGGCCACCTCACTGATACAGCTTAAGGGCTGATATTACAGGAGCCACAGGGCCTGTTTACAGCCACAGGTTAGGCCCTGGAAGACCTGGGTTCTGGTCCTGTCCCAGTGACTGCCTTCAGGGAATCCTCAGAACTTCTGCCACAATATGAAAGGTTCGACAGTTTCTTAAGGTCTCTTTACCTCCTGTAAAAAAATAACTAAAAGTGATTCTTTTTTTAAAGTTTGCTTTTATGAGATAATCTCAGGGCCTGAAATAAATTGTTCATGTGTATCACTTAGCTCTGAGAGGAGTTAACATCATCAAGCTCTTTACAGGTGATGAAAATGCTTATCATTCAGTCCTACCTCTCATCCTCACTCTTCTGTCCTTCAGTTCTGACTTAACACTTCAAGGGAGAAGAAGAGAAGTAAGTGTGGGAAAGAGAAATGAAGTTCTAAAGGCAAATATATGACTATTCTTATTTCAGTGCTCGATACATTCTTTTTTTGCTTTTTTTAGGGCCACACCAGCAGCATATGGAGGTTCCCAGGCTAAGAGTAGAATCAGAGCTGCAGCTGCTGGCCTACACCACAGATTCTTAGCCCACTGAGCGAGGCCAGGGACTGAATTTGCATCCTCATGGATACTAGTTGGGTTTGTAATCTGCTGAGCCACAACCAGAACTCTCTCTCTCTTTCTTTCTTTTTTGATATAGTCTTTAATATACTTAGACAATATCTAAACTAGTGAGCAATCTAACAAATATTCAAATGGACTCTAAAGCACCTGGTCCTTTGTACCACAGTAAACCTAACTCCCAGGTTCCAATTCTAGGCCTGCTACTTAACTAATTTTGAAAACTGGGGAAGGTTTTTAAGTTCTCTAAGTCTTGGTTTCTGCATCTCTAACATAGGAATAATAGTAGTCCTTCATAAGGTTATTGTGCCATTTAAATGAAATGTATGTAAAGCACATAGCTCAGCTCCTGGTCCCATAGTGTTTGATTGATGTTAGGTAGCAGCTGCTACTGCTGCTATTAAAATATACCCCTCTGAACATGAAGACCTGGGTGTTCCAGTCAGTGGCTCAGAAAAACAACTGCCTGCTTTGACCTCTTTATTTTGAAAGTATAACAAAAAAAAATTGTAGTTTTTAAATTCCTCCGGAGATTAAGATTCATATAGAGTTTATTATGTCTTCAAGTCAGATGTGGGCCAATGTGAGAAAATCAGGGAGGAAAACATCTCTGAAGCCCCTCTTACACTCACTTAAAATAATTGACAGGGGAGGAGTTCCTGTCATGCAGCGTAAAACGAATCCGACTAGGAACCATGAGGTTGCGAATTTGATCCCTGGCCTTGCTCAGGGGGTTAAGGATCCGGCGTTGCTGTGAGCTGCGGTGTAGGTTGCCGATGCAGCTTGGCTCTTGCGTTGCTGTGGCTCTGGCGTAGACTGGCAGCTACAGCTCCAATTAGACCCCTAGCCTGGGAACCTCCATATGCCGTGGGTGTGGCGCTAAAAAGACAAAAGACATAATAATAATAATAATTGACACGGGACTTCCCATTGTGGCTCAGCAGAAACAAACTAATCTAGTATCCATGAGGATGCAGGTTAGATCCCTGGCCCTCACTCAGTGGGTTAAGGATCCAGAATTGATGTGAGCTGCGGTGTAGGTCACAGACATGCTTGGATCTGGTGTTGCTGTGGCTGTGATGTAGGCTGGCAGCTGCAGCTCCAATTTGACCCCTGTACTGGGAATTTCCATATGCTGCAAGTGCAGCCCTAATTAATTAATTAATTAATTAAATACAATAATTGATGGACTGGACAGAACTTTAGCTCCTCAATGTCACCTCATTACAAGAATTAAGTCCAAGCCACTTATGACATATGGAGAAGTGCATTTCTTTCATTGCACTTTGGATTCTTGGTAGTAAGTGAATGACGTTTTTGTTTTGTTTTGTTTTGTTTTGTTTCTTTTTTTCTTTTTTGGCCTGCCCATGGCATATGGGGTTCTTGGGCCAGGGATCAGATTGGATCCACAGTTGTGACCCATGCCACAGCAGTAGCAACACCAGGTCCTTTAACCCACTGTGCCAGGTCGAGGATCAAACCTGCATCCTGGTGCTGCAAATACACTGCTGATCCCATTGCACCACATCAGGAACTCCTATAGTTTATTTTTTGAAGCACCAAAACTTTTTACATTTTAAGCATTTTTGCAGAATTTCTGAACCTTCTTTTAATGGAGTAGTACCTTGACCCTAACATATTCGGAAATAGCTTAAATCCATAGTATTCTGGCTTGGAATTTTACTCTCAGGTTGGTGAGAGTGTAAGCTTACGTGCCTCTGCATGGTCGTGGGCAGCTTGCTTTTAAAACTTCTGTTGTCTGCCTTTTTAGTTTGTTCTTTCTCCTTACCACATGTTCTCCACACTGTTAGTGAGCTGCCTGCAGCAGTTTATCTTTACTAATTTCTTTTTTGGGGGGAAATGCACCCACAGCATGCAAAAGTTCCCAGGCCAGGGATCAAACGTACCCCTCAGCATTGTCAAGCAGCTGCAGTGACGAGGCCAGATCCTTAACCCACTGAGTCACCAGGGCACTCCTCTTTACAAAATTTCTATTTCTACTCTGTTACAGGCTTGACCTTTTGTCCCGGAAGGAAGTAAGCTAGGAATGGACCTAAGGGACTCTTCTGTGACCAAGAAACCAGCTAATGTGTACATGACTGCTCTAGATGCACTTCTTATTTTCTCTGCTTTAATTTATTTTACTAATATGTGAGTCGACAGGAAGGAGGCCATGCACAGTGTTGTGGCTTGTTATTTAAGTGAGGAGGAGGACACTACCACCAGCAGCATTCACTAAACTCCTTTGACTGTACATAGTGCTAGGTGCTTCACGTATATTTGCTAATCCTCACAGTGGCCCTGCAGGCAGATTATATTACCCCCATTTTACAGGTGAGGAGATTAAGGCCCACTGAGGTTTTAAATTTTGCCAAAGGTCACTCTGTAAGTGGTAGAGCCAGGAATCAAACCCAGTTTTATCTGACTCCAAAGCCTGTGTTCTTTTCATACTAGGACAGGTTTTTTTTTTCCCAAATTCAGTCCTCAAATCTGTATGATTGAAAGACTAATCCATAGTCTAGTTCTAAGGAGCACTGACTTGATTAGCAACAAGTATTGGGCCTTTTTCATGTCAAAATAGAATTCCTCTTCTGGTTATACCTGTTTTTAACATTCTATAAAATTCTGTGAATGCACAAGCTCTAGAAAGTTTTCACAAACTGGTACAGCAGTGTAGGCTTAGGGGACACCTGCTTAGCGAAACCTCCACCCCATTCTGATTTCCCCTCGTTTCAGAGTCCTGTCTCAATAATGTCACTCAGTGTGCTTCTCATTGGTCTCTAGCCCAGTGAGTAGCACCAGGTAAAAGAGTTTTCCCAAGACTATCTACTTTGGAACAGTCAGAAACATTCAGAAACCTGTGGAGGACAGTCTCTCTCTCTCCACTTACGTGATTGTGCCATGACTAAAGAGTGTTTCTTTAGTATCCACGTGCACTCAGCCTAGGAAGTCATTGTAGCAAAGCTTGGATCTGAACTCCACCTCAACCTTTGACTAGGTGTTCAGTCTTTGAGCTTTGCATTGGATTCCCAGATATGACTGGATCATGTATTTGAGAAGGTAAGAGACAAGAAGTAGAGGAGGTCTTTTGTGACACAGCAGGTTAAGGAACAGCATCACTACAGTGGCTTGGGTCACTGCTGTGGTACAAGTTCCATCTCTGGCCCAGGAACTTCCACATGCTGCAGGTGTGGCCAGAATGTTTAAAGGCAAGAATTAAACAGTTCTTTTAGTGATGGATCTATGCTGACTTTAGCTTCTTCTTATTCAGCTTGCCTCTTCATCCCGTTTAGACTGTTATTACAGATCTGTTAATGGCAACTGGGTTCACTTAGTATTTCAGAGATAAAAGGGGCCAGTAGAGATCTAGTTTAATCTCATTCTACAGATGAGTGTACTGAGGCCCAGTAAGATAAAGGGACTTTTGTCGGGTCACACAATAAAATGGTTTTAACAAACATTTAATTTGCTGCTAAAAGCTGGAGGATTAGTCCTGTTCCCAAAGTGGGTATACTATATCGATCTATCTTAGGAGAAAGTTCAGCTGTGACAAAATGCATTGAAAATAGGAGATAATTAGGAAAACATTTCATTAATAGTTCTGCAGTTTCCTTTTGTAGTTTTTCCCTTAGGGAATCTGGCCTAGGATTTTACTCAGTTATTGCCTGTGTAAAGCAGGGTCATGTAAGGCAGGCCAAAAACCCCCTGGTGTTGATGGGCAGTAATGCCATTCTGAAAGCTTCTATTTTAAGAGGATTACTACTCTTTGGAAATCAGCTTCTGAAACTGTATTAAGACCAGGGATATTTTAAATTGCACTGAGTCATAAGAGCAAAAATACAGCAGGAGGCAGTTACCAAGAGCAGTCATCACATGCAGTAGGTCAGTAACTCAGCTAACTCAATTAGGCCCAGGCCACTGAAGTTCTAATGAAAGGTATTGCTGTTTAAATATGGGTTTACTTTTCTATCACTGTACATAAGACAGAGATATGGTCAGATAAAGCTGTTTTAGCCCCCATAGTCCATGTGTTAGACCTATTTGTCAACTGTAAATTGATCCAAAAGTCTCCAGAGGATATGTAGACTAGGTCTGGGCAATAAGTTTGAAACTCAAAGTATTGGGTCAAATCAGTTCTTTTTTTTTTTTTTTTTTTTTTTTTTTTTTTTTTTGTCTTTTTAGGGCTGCACCCGCAGCATATGGAAGTTCCCAGGCTAGGGGTTCAATTGGAGCTGCAGCTGCCGGCCTGCACCACAGCCACAGCAACGTGGGATCCCAGCCACCTCTGTGACATACACCATGGCAACGCCAGATCCTTAACCGACTGATCGGGACCAGGGACTGAACCAGCGTCCTCATGGGTACTAGTCGGGTTCATTACTGTCGAGCCACAAGGGGAAGTCCCAGTTCTTAAATTTTTAGAGAAAAAAAAAGCCCATTTGACAGGTGCTCATAAGAGGTGCTTCATTAGAAGATTTAGACCTTCCATCAAAGAGACCTTCTGTACAGATGAGATCTTCTTGGTAATGGAGGGAGAAGGGGAGGAAGGAGGGAGGAAGGGACAAGGGAAGAGAGGGAAAACAAATGAATTAATTACTTCATTAATTAATTGAGGTTGGGCAAGCCTGAATTTACTTGCCAGTTCTGACACTTGTTAGCTGTGGGACCTGCAACTCATCTGAGTCTCAGTTTCCTCTATAAAAACAAGGTAATGATACCTGTTGTACAGGGTTGTTGAGATTATTAAATGACATACTATTAAATCTCCAGATTGCCCAGAAAGCCTCTGTAACTCTTATTTCTTCTCTGTATCCTTTAGGCACCTGCTGCTTTGTCTTTAAAATAACGCAGTGCCTGTCCTGAAAGTGTGGGGACTGCTTGTTAACTGGGGAATGATTTTGTGCATTTTCCTGTTCAGCTGAAGGCTAGTTCAGTGTTTCCCAGCCTCTTTGGGGCTTCAGCACAAATGGGGTGACAAAAGATAAGGAAGGAAGATCCACTTGCTTTTCCCCAATTCAGCCAGAAATATATTCAGGCTCCATTACATGTCATATCGCCTAACCCAGCCTGTGTCTGTCCGTTCTGGTCCAGCACTGGCAGAAACTACCTCAGGTCTCTTGTATGTATTTGGGAAATAATGCAGAGGTCTGCTTTCCTAGTTGTCTGTTGGTGTGCAGCCCTGGAACCTAGTTCTTCCTGTTTCTCTCAGTACCTGTTCTACAAGATTCCCCAGCCCTCCTGTCCTAGTAAACTATTGCCCAACTAAGGAAGAACCACCAGCTCTCAGAGATGGCACCAACTTTTGAGCCACACCAAAGAGTGATGCATTACATTAAGCATTCCCAACCTGTGCGCTCAGCAAAGTTTCTCATTCATCAGGAATTTGACCCAAAAGGGCCCTGGCTTATCTTTGATCTAGGAACGTGACTACTGTGTTGACTAATCCAGTGGATTAAATTGGACCAGTTTCTGAGACCATTTGGAATTTCCATTTTCCAAGACCAATATTCATTTATGAATTGTAAACGTGCAATAAAATCTAGATTTTTTTTTTTTTTTTGGCCTCCACAGTTGCAGCCTGTGGCAACAGCAGATCCTTAACCCCCTGTACCACAGGAGAACTTCCTAGATGTGCTTTAATACTTTGTAGATAAAACAGGTTTTGCTTCTGGGGGAAGAATTTCACCTGCCCAAATATGATATAACCTACTTTTTTTTGTTGGCCACACCCATGACATGCAGAAGTTCTTGGGTCAGGGACCAAACTCAGGCCACAGCAGCCACGTGAGCCACCTGGTGGCTGCTGATCCATTGTCACGAGGATCCAGTAACAATGCCGGATCCTTTACCTGCTGAGCCATCAGGAAACTCTCTAACCTACTTTTTTTTTTTTTTTTTGTCTTTTTGCCTTTTCTAAGGGCCGCATCCGTGGCATATGGAGGTTCCCAGGCTAGGGGTCTACTCGGCGCCGAAGCTGCCAGCCAGCGCCACAGCCACAGCAGTGCGGGATCCGAGCCATGTCTGCGACCTACACCACAGCTCACAGCAACTCTGGATCCTTACACCACTGAGCAAGACCAGGGATCAAACCCACATCCTCATGGGTACTAGTCGGATTCATTTCTGCCGTGCCACAATGGGAACTCCAAGGAGGTCTTAATTTTAACAAAAATCAGATGTGAAAGGCTGTACACAATTTACTTTACCTTTTTTCCTTCTTACTTGGGTGTTAATATTTAATGAGGAACTAGAAGTGCTCTTTCTATGAATTCCCTAGGTACCTGGCTTCTCCATTTTAGGAGTCAGATTGTAAGTAAACAGTAGCGAATAAAGTAAGCACAGAGTTTATAGTATTAGTAACAGAGGTGTGAAAAGTGTTTCTCTTCCTTTCATTGTTCAGAGTTTGAGTTTGATTAATAGTATGAGGGAAAAATGGTTTTATAAAAAGGCAATAATAAATCTAAAAATCAAGAGGCCCGAATCAAGCGGTTCAGATCCTCCCTACACTTTACTAGCAGGGGAAAGTTACAGCATTTTTCTCAGCTTCGCATTTCTTTTCTTTTCTTTTCTTTTTTTTGGCCACCCCATGAAATATGGAGTTCCCAGTGAGGGATCAGATCTAAGCTGCAGCAGTGCCAGATCCCTAACCCACTGTGTTGGGCTGGGGATCAAACTTGCATTCCCAAGACATTGCCAATCCCATTGTACCACAGCGGGAACTTCTCCCATTTCTTAATTATAAATGGAAGTACCTCCCAGGGAGGGAGGAGGTGAGGATTAACGTAGAAATGTCTTCATGAGATTGAGTCCCTCCAGGGCAGATGCTACATGTAAAAAGACATAGTGGGCAGGTAGCTATCGTTATTTTTGGTGCTAGTGTTCTGATGTTCTGATGATTACAATAACTAAGTAGATTACATCGAACCCTAAATTCCCCGCACTCACATTCCTCCACTCAAAATAACACCGCTTCATTTTTACTGGGCTCTTTGTGTTAGCCTGTTGGCATACTGTAATTTCACATGTGGATTATGTAAGCCACACAGAGGCTGATGGCACTGATAAAATGTTTGACTAGGTATTGCTAAGCACGGTCAGGTTTGTGCTTTCAATTTGCAGGTTGTGAGACTGTGAAAAGAGCTAAGGAACAAGCTTCCATGACCTAAGTGAACAAATTAGGGCAAGTGTTTTAATAATGATGAGCCAGTACCATTCTTTCAGAGTACTAAGGCAACCCAGAGGACCTGCATTGCAGGACACCAGGGGCATCTTGCCAACTTCTTTGTTTATCATATTTTGCAAAAGCCTCAAAGTTTATGGCTTTCTCAGTTTCCTCCCTGATGTTTCCTGCAGATCGAAGGTGCTTACTATGGTAACCCAAACACAACTGTTAGTGTGAGTGTAATAGGATTTCAGCCACAAAATAACAGCTGCAACTTTTCTGTTCTTTCAGAAAGTCATCATTCTCCAGGTAATTCTTCTGACTTGAAGAGGGAAGCAAATGCTATTAGTTATTAGTAGATGAACTAATGGGGCTGTTTCAGCTGGACCCTTTGTGAATTTTGCTTCAGCCCTGAGTTCTGCAGCTTTGTATCACCTTGGCAAGTCTCCTTACGTGTTTGTGTTTCAGCTGTGGGGAAATGGAGCTCATTCTACTTACCCAAAAGCTACTTTGCTATCTGACTACTTACTAATAAATGCTGTCTCTGGGAACAATAGTTGTATTTTCCCATTTAGGAAGACTCAGCTTAAGGAGATCTTGCTGTTAATTTCCACGTAACTGTGAGTAAATTGTTCAGCTTCTGAAAGACTTTATTTTTCTACAAGGGCATGGTAATCCATGGTAAGGATTAGCACTTTCTACTCAGCACTTTCTGGAAATTTGCGAATATCAGATAAAATTCACTTAAGAGATTTTCCCTCACACACATACAAAACAAGGAAGGTAGATAGGAGAGTTTTATCAATTTAAAGGACTGCTTGAAATAGTCCAGTGTATGGAAGTAGTTGAATTATCTGGCAGACCTGAGCCAGGAAAATGGCAGGAGCCCATCTGTATGCTTGTTCTGGCCCTCCTGGTGAGGAAAGAAGAGTTAAGAGGCTCATGCCCAGTTGAGAAGGACAGAATGTGTGCCCAATAAGCCCATTTATGCAATGTCATAGGGAAAACAACATGAATATACTGGGAAAAATGAAAGTTCCAGAATATATAAAATTGGGAGTGTGGAGATAAGGGAAGAAATGGAAGGTTAGAAAACAAAGTCGGAGTAGGAAGCTGTGGGGAGTTCCCGTTGTTGGCTCAGCGGGTCAAGAATCTGACTAGTATCCATGAGGATGCAGGCTCAATCCCTGGCCTCACTCAGTGGGTTAAAGATCCAACATTGCTGCAAGTTTCAGCCTAGGTCACAGATGTGGCTAGGATCCGGCATTGCTATGGCTGTGGCTTAGGCCGGCAGCTGTAGCTCTGATTGGACCCCTGGCCTGGGAACCTCCATATGCCATGAGTGCGGCCCTAAAAAGACAGACCAAAAAAAAAAAAAAATCTGAGGGGCAACCTATGGTGTTATTTAATAAATCATCTTAGCTGTTCATAGGGGTTAGTATCCAAAACATGTTTTGTCACGACCCAAAGCTGTGAAACAGCCCAGAAAGTAACCTGAACGAGATACATGCAGGAGAGATGTCATAAAATACTCTCAGACAGAAAGTTGCAGGTGTCACAAGGAAATCCAGTTGGTGAAAGAAACCTGGTGTGAAACAGACCAAATGAGAGATTATACCATCAGTGAACAGCAGAATTCTACCTTCCAGGTGGTAGGGAAGAGTAAATGTAGGCTGCTCTGTCTACCTGATTTGTTATTCAAGAAAGGATGAAATCAAAACACTTTCAGACTTTTGGAGGAAAATTGCCTCTCATGAAACCTTGCTGAAAGAAATACTAAAGAATATATACTTCAAGAAGAAAAAAATGAATCTAACGATGCGTGAAATAAATCAATAAAGCATGTTGGCAAATCTGATTAAGTGGGGACTCAAAATTATATATATAGAAAATTCTTTTTTTTTTTCTTTCTTTTTTTTTTGTCTTTTTGCCTTATCTAGGGCCGCACCCACGCATGTGGAGGTTCCCAGGCTAGGGGTCTAACAGGAGCTGTAGCTGCCAGCCTACACCACAGCCACAGCAACACGGGATCTGAGCCACGTCTGCAACCTACACCACAGCTCACGGTGACGCCGGATCCTTAACCCCCTGAGCAAGGCCAGGGATCGAACCCGCAACCTCATGGTTCCTAGTCAGATTCGTTAACCACTGAGCCACGACGAGAACTCCTTTTTCTTTTTTTTAAATGGCCATATCTGCAGCACATGGAAGTTCCTGGCCTAGGGGTCAAATTGGAGCTGCAGTTGCCGGCCTGTGCCACAGCAACACCAGATCCAAACCGCATCTGTGACCTACAGCATAGCTCACAGCAACACTGGATCTTTAACCCACTGAGCAAGGCCAGGGATTGAACCCTCATCCTCAGATACTATGTCAGGTTCTTAACCCACTGAGTCACAATGGGAATTTCTATATTGAAAATTCTTAGTGTCTGCATCAATTTGGATCTAAAATTCTGGAAGAGAACATAGAATTCAAGGGTTACATTTCAAAGGAATATTGAAAGATTAAAAATCAAGGGGAAAAAATATTTTGTATTCTTATCTACCTGTCACTTGTCACCTGGGAAGTTTCTGTTCACTTTATTCCTGTCCCCTTAAACTGGTGGATGCTTATGGGAACACTAGGATAAATAAAACACAAATGCAAATGCAATTTTGCTTTTCAGCTAAATGTATGTGTATGAAACTCCCTGAGCCCTGGGCAAAACTGTCGGAGATAGGCCCACATCCCTTCATCCCCCAACATGGACTTCTTACCACAGAGATAATTCACAGGGGCAGGAAGGCTCTCACGGTCCTTACTTCTTCTCACCCAGCCTTTTATAATATACAATGAAATGTTTATCACCCTGCTGCATCTTAGATTCAGTCGCTGGCCTGGGAACTTCCATATGCCACAGGTGCAGCCATAAAAGAAAAAAGAGACTGCCACTGGAGGGGTTCAGGGAGAGATTGCTTGTCAGGGATGTTGTAGAAATAGTTTCTTGATTGAAAGAAATTTAACTAGACTTTTTCTAATCCCTAGAAATTAAGATTCTTTCTAGTCAGGGCACTTATTTTTATCTTTCAAATAATACTTTAAATATTTGTGGTGTATTTCTCTTTGTAACATAACTGATTTTAACAAATGTAAAGAGTTAAGTGCATAAAATAGTGATAATCTTAGAGACATGTAAAATAGGGTGTGAGCTGTTTGTATTTATTTCATAATTAGTTCAGTGATGTGAACTGCTGATGAGCCTAAAATGAGACTGAGGCCATGAATCACAGGAAATATTTGATTAGTTTAAAAGGTTTTCAAATGGACCGTGAATTCCTTTCAGAGAGCATGTATTCACGCAATGCCTTTTTTGTTATGAAGTAGAAACATTTTTAGGAAGGCCCGTGTGTTCCTTGGTAGACAGTGAGGATGGAAAAGAGAAAAACAGACATTTTTTAACATGTCCTGTTCGCTCAAATGAATACACAAGATAGAGACTATTGCCCTCAGTTTATAGATGAAGGACCTTGCTGTGCAAAGTGAGCTAACCTAAGACCATGCAACTTTGAGAGGTAGAACCAGGGCTCAAACCCACGTGCTTGCTGTAACACCTTTAATCATTTTTCCCAAAGTTTATTGTAAAACTTTCAAACACACTGCAGACCTGAAAAAACTGTACAGTGAACACCCATACACCCACCTTTTAGATTCTAGATTTCACTTAACGTCTTATTGTGTATCTTTCCACCTGTCCCTCCCTTATCTGTTGTATTTTTGGATGCATTTTCTAATGATTTTTATTTTTTCCATTATAGTTGGTTTACAGTTTTCTGTCAATTTCTACTGTACAGCAAAGTAACCCAGTCACACATATATATATTCTTTTTCTCACATTAGCCTCCATCGTGCTCCATCATAAGTGACTAGATATAGTTCCCAGTGCTATACAGCAGGATGTCATTGCTTATCCATTCCAAAGGCAATAGTTTGCATCCATTAACCCCAGATTCCCAGTCCATCCTACTCCCTCCCCCTCCCCCTTGACAACCACAAGTCCATGAGTGTCTTTTCTATGGAAAGGTTTATTTTGTGCTGTATAAGATTCCAGATATAAGTTATATCATATGGTATTTGTCTTTCTCTTTCCGACTTACTTCACTTAGTGTGAGAGTCTCTAGATCCATCCATGTTGCTACAAATGGCATTATTTTCTTTTTTATGGCTGAGTAGTATTCCATTGTGTATATTTACATCTTCTGAATCCATTCGTTTGTCAATGGGCATTTAGGTTATTTCCATGTCTTGGCTGTTGTGAATATTGATGCAGTTAGCATATGGGTGCATGTGTCTTTTTCAAGGAAAGTTTTGTCTGGATATATGCCCAAGAGTAGGATTTCTGGGTCATATGGTAATTCTCTACTTAGTTTTCTGAGGTACCTCTATACTGTTTTCCATAGTGGTTGTACCTATTTTTGGGTGCATTTTAAAGTAAACTCCAGACATCCATAGTCTTTTTTAACAACGTTATTGAGATGTAATTTGTAGATAATACAATTCACCCATTTAAAATATGCAAATGGTTTTATTATCTTCACAGATATATGCAACCATCACCATAATCAATATAGGACATTTTCATCATCCTCCAATCTTCTCAACCTTGCCCCGGCCCCTGGCAACCATTAATCTTTCTGTCTCTACAGATTTGTCTGTTTTGAACATTTTGTATACCTGGAAATGGAATCATACAATTTACAGTTCTCTTTTACTGGCAGTCTTCACTTAGCATAATATTTTCAGGGCTCATCAATATTTTGGCACATGTCATTTACTTCATTTCTTTTTCTTTCCAAATAATACTTCATTGTTTGAATAGACCACATTTTATATATCTCTTCATCAGTTGATAGACATTGGGCTGTTTCCACTTTGGTGCTGTTATGAATAATGCTGCTGTGAACACTGGTATGCAAGCTTTTGAGTGGAAAAAGTCTTCGTTTCTTGTGGGTGTATACCTGGAGTGGGATTTCTGGGGCATATGGTAACTCTAGCTTTTTGGGGGGCTGCCATACTGTTTTCCAAAGCAGTTGCACAATGTTGCAGACCCACCAGCAGTATACTAGGGTTCAGATTCCTCCACGTCCTTGCCAACATTTGTTATTATCTTCTTTCTTAATTCTAGGTCCTCTTCCCATTGACTCCACCCTTGACATAAAGCTTCAAACCATCACGTCACTGTAGTACCATCCAGGCTCCTTTGTAGCTATGTGATTTGGATCAGTAAGAAATGACTCAACATTTCTTACTTTCGAAGGGAATTAGCTTATGTGGGCTTCTTGAGTAGTTTCAAAGTGGCATCAAAGCATAGAGATTAAGAACTTTGGTTTTAAAGTCAAACCAACCTGGATTTAAATCCTGCTCCCCTACCTAATTTTAGTGTGCTTTTAGGCAAGCCTCTTCACCTCTCTGAGCTTCAGCTTCCTCATCTATAAAATGAATATAATACCTACTGCCTTCTTGGGGTTGTGAAAGTTAATTGCATAGTAGGCACTGAATAAATGGTAGTTGCTGCTGCTTTTACTTTTTAATCTGTTCTAATGGTATTTGTGAGCCATGTATATCAAATAAGATTCTCCAACATCCTGAAAGGCCTGAAAGACTAAACAACTTGTGGGCCAAGAGGTGGAGGTGGTAGCTTATGGAACACATGCCAACAATGTCACCTGGGTCTGCTTTCATTAGCAGGCAAGCTGCTTGCCACCACCACCACGCTCCCCTCCCTGCCACCCCACACCAAACTTAGCTCAGGAGAGTTATTTGCTACCAGGCCCAGCCTGTTCCTTAAAACTCAAGGGACAGAAACACAGTGGAACACCCCTCTCAAAAAGTCTCTAGCCCTTCTGTGGTGAGGAGAAAGAATAATGAAATCATCAAACTGAAAACCCTACAGTGGGCTTAATAGGGCAGTCATAAAAAGATGATATGTTAACATAATCTTGTGACATTTGGTGAACTCAAAATGTGGTAGAAAATCAACTCCAGAGACCACCTCTGTTTCTGAGCACATGCATGAGGCAGCAGGTAAGGTGAAAAGAGCAGAGTTACAGAGGACATTGGCCCTAGTTACAAGCAAAAAGGGAGACCTTCCTCATCAGTTGTCAGTCACTTTAGTGACAGGGTTCAGTGAGAAATAAAGTAGACCAGAGATGCCTGTCAAGGATAGAGAAGAACTAGGATGCAGTAACATAGTGAAAAGGGTCAGCTGTGCTATTTTTTCCCCTAATCCCCGTGTCATAGGAAAGGAAGGGGGTTTGGGATGTAATTGTTTATTATATAATTATTAGAAGCAAGAATATTGATGATACCACCAGATGGAAGTTACCTTGAACGGAGAACTTCCATGTATTCATTAAAAGTTTGTTGGGAGTTCCCGTCGTGGCACAGTGGTTAACGAATCCGACTAGGAACCATGAGGTTGCGGATTCGATCCCTGCCCTTGCTCAGTGGGTTAACGATCCGGCTTTGCCGTGAGCTGTGGTGTATGTCGCAGACGCGGCTCGGATCCTGCGTTGCTGTGGCTGCGGCGCAGGCCAGTGGCCACAGTTCCGATTAGACCCCTAGCCTGGGAACCTCCACATGCCGCGGGTGCGGCCACAAAATGACAAAAAAAGGCAAAAAAAAAAGTTTGTGTACTGTGCATGTTAAAAAGAGGGAAGGGGAGAGTAGTTTTAAATGTTGGAGTTTGTTCTGATGTTTTATTTTTCTAATACAAAGTCTACTGAGACTCATATGCTGGTGGTTTTAGGTGTGTGTTGCCTGAGTGGCACTCATTGAAACATCTGCGGGAGTGGGTTACAGGATGCACATTTCTCCACCTGACCCCCACGGACACCAAAGTTTGCAGATGCTCTAGTCCTTTATATTAACCTGTGCACACCCTCCCATGTGCTTGAAATCATGCTAGAGTTCATATAATGCCGAATATAACGCAAATGCTGGGTAAATAGTTGCTGGTGCATAGCAAATTCAAGTGTTGAGTTTTGGCACTTTGTAGAATTTTTTTTTTTCTGGATATTTTCATCCGCGTTTGGTGGAACCTGCAGGATGCAGAGCTCCGACCTTTGGAAGGACCCTCTTTCTGAGTGAGAGGCTCCATTCTAGTCACCGTAAGCTAGAGCTGTGTTTCTTTTTCTCTTTTCAGGTTTTTTAATGTGTCCTCTTCAACCTTTGTTTTGCTTACTTGGCTCTTTCTTTAGGTTCCTTGAGCTCCACCCACAATCTGCCCCAGGCTTCACCACTATCAGACAACCCATTTTCTTAAAGTGCTGTATTCATCATGTCACCCTCCCCCTCAGCAGTCTGCTTTGGGCCCTTGTACTGACTAGTTCAGAACCCCCACTCCTCTGCCTAACTTTTAAGGGCAGATTCTTTTTCTCCAGCTTAGATCCACTATGCCAGTTATCCTTTGCATTTCTGCCTCCTACCCTTTACCTGTGTTCTTTCTCCACCAGGAATCTCTGATCTCGTTCTTTAAAACTGTTCCAATCCTACTGGCCCTTGGATGCCCTGTCCCATCTTTATGCAGAATTAAACCTTTCTTTCCTATGTGGTCCTACATGCTAGAGGTTCAAGATGAGCAGAATGATCCCTGCTCCCAAGGAGCCGCCTCTGTCTGCATCGTCCTGGTTTTTTACTCAGCTATAGCCACACTGGCCTACTTTCTGTCCCTAAAACTTGCCAAGCAAATTCTATCTTGAGAACTTTATAGTTACTGTTACTTCTGTTTTAAGATACTCCTTCCCTCACATCTTCACATGGCTGGTTCACGTCATCACTCATGATTCAGCTCTCATTGTTGAAGAGACTGAAAGGGAAGGAGGCCTTCTCTGACCCCTCCAGCTTTTCAGCCACCAGGCACTCTGCTTTACACCCCAGCTGATCTTTTCTGGTTTACTTAAGCCATACCTGCAGTCATTTTGTTTTTTCTGCCTTCCACCCCCACTTTAGAATCTAACCTCTGGAGGGCAGGCATTCTGTCCTGCTTACCATGGTATTCCCAGTACTTAGAACATTTTGGTCGTACATCAGGGTATCATTAAATATTTGTTGATACTGTCCCAGACTCTGTACTTCGCCATAAGGATGATGGGCTCTGAATCATAAACATCCAGGTAAGTGACCTTCCCAGTGTCAGAATAAGCTACTGGTGATTGCTAGACAGTCAGTTTCCATTTATGTGCTATTTATCTTCTGGTGAAACCTGCTTAATGTTACTCTAGTTTTTGCCTCTCCCATGTGCTGCTCAGAGCAGAATAAGAACTGCCTTATTTACAATGGGTATGCTCAAATCTAACCAGGGCTGTGGCATCACTACAAGTACTATGTGTTGAGAAGAATGTCAAGAGCCGCGTTGCTGCTATGATATGGCCTTGTGACAAGCTGTCCACTCCAGGGACTAAGCTGTGCCCACTAGCATGCCCTAGGCCACTCACTCAGTTTCCTTGTGCTTTTATTTTCTTCCTTTGCAGAATAGATTTGGGGGATTGGATGTGAATAATACTAGGAAAAATAAGGAACGCATAAAAAATTTCGCTTTTCCCCCTTTTTAGATGTGAACGATTAGAAGAACAACTAAATGATCTAACAGAGCTCCACCAGAATGAAATCTTGAACTTGAAGCAGGAATTGGCCAGCATGGAAGAGAAGATTGCATACCAGTCGTATGAAAGGGCCCGGGACATCCAGGTTGGCATGAAGGATCAGGTGTAAAAACAAAAGGCTCACAGAAAGTAGAACCGGTTTCCAGGGTCTAAGGGGCGGGGGGCATTGGGGGGTTATTGTTTAATGGGTCCAGAGTTTCACTTTTACCAGATGAAAGGAGCTATGGAGCTGGAGGCTGTGATGGTTGCACATTATGAATGTGTTTAACACCACTGTACTGTACACTTAAAAATGGTTAAGGTGGTCAATTTCATGTTATATGTATTTTACCACAATTTTCAGAAAAAGGAATGAAGTGCTGACACGTGCTGCAACACGGACATACCTTGAAAGCATTACGCTCAGTGAAAGAAGCCAGTCACTCAAAGCCACGTACTGCATGATCCTATCTCTATGAAATGTCCAGAATAGGCAAATCTTTTTCTTAGCTTTTTTTTGCTGCACCCATGGTATGTGGAATTCCCAGCCCAGGGATTGAACCCGAGCTGCAGCTGTGATCTACACCATAGCTGCAGCAATGCCGGATCCTTAACCCATTGCTTTATAGCAAGAACTCAGAATAAGCAAATGCTTAGGGATAGAAAGTAGATTCGAGGTTGCCAGGGGATAGAGGAAGGGGGAGTGATAGCTACAGAGTAGGGCTTTCTTTTTGGAGTGATGAAAATATTCTGGAATTTAATAGTAGTGATGGTTGCACAATACTGTGAATTTACAAAGTGCATCTGAATTACGCACTTTTAAAGTGATTAAAATGATAAATTTAAATGATTAAAATGGTAAATTTTATGTTAAGGGTATTTTGCCACAGTTAAAAAAAATGTTTGGAGCAAAGAAAAGATGGGGAGGGATAGCGTGTCAAGAGAAGCTTATGCCAACTGCAATAAACCGGCCCTTCAGAGGAGGTGCATTTCATTTCTCAAAGTCTCTGCTTTGGAGGTGATACACTTGCTTGGGTTCTTGGAAATGTTTCTTAGGATGACAGGAGTCCCAGTATGTAGAAAAGCGCATGTGTTACATCTGTTGATTACTGCTTCAGGAGCTGCCCTGACGAGTCTCATGGCCATCTTACCTATCTTCTTATGTGGCAAAGGGGCTTTTGTCTTAGCTGCCAACCCCAGACCTTTTACAGCTGCTTTACCACACAATTTGCAAGAGTAATAGTGAGGCAGTAACTTTTAAGACTCATAGCCCTCTAGTTTAATGTATGGGAAAATAGAATATTTAACTTTTTCTCATCTCAATTGGGAAGTGTTTATTGCTGAGGAAGCAGTTGGTGGTTCATATGAAAGCATCTTGAAATAAGCTAGTCTTAGAGGAGGGAAGTAGTCCAGGGAACTTGTATTACAGCAGCCTCAAAGAATCAAGGGAGTGTCTAGACAATTTGCCCTGCTGCCATCTTCCCCAGGCCCCAAAATTCTATTTATGGTTTTTTTTTGTTTTTTGGTTTTTTTGTCTTTTTGCCTTTTTATCTAGAGTCGCACCCGCGGCATATGGAGGTTCCCAGGCTAGGGGTCTAACAGGAGCTGTAGCTGCTGGCCTTCACCACAACCACAGCAACGTGGGATCTGAGCCGCGTCTGCAACCTACACCACAGCTCACGGCAACGCCAGATCCTTAACCCACTGAGCAAGGTCAGGGATTGAACCTGCAACCTCATGGTTCTTAGTTGGATTCGTAAACCACTGAGCCACGAAGGAAACTCCTCTATTTATGTTTTAGTTTGTTTTTTTCTTAAGATTGTTTTGGGCCAGGATGTCTCTGTTGTATGTCCATGTTGTAGCTTAGATTCAGTCTGAAGTTGCCTGGCCTTCACCTCCACTCCTAGGAAACCAGGACCCACTGAAGCCAAGCCAGAAAAATCCAGGGCTTTCACCATTGCTGAACTTTGAAGGGAATCTGACCATTGCTAAGGAAATAGGTTCTGTCCTCTGAATGTCGTGGTATATTTCTTTTGTTTTTTATTTATTTTTTTTTTTTAGGGCTGCACCTACGACATGTGGATGTTCGCAGGCTAGGGGTCGAATCAGAGCTACAGCCGCTGGCCTGTGCCACAGCCACAGCAACGCCAGATCCGAGCCGCGTCTGCAACCTACACCACAGCTCACGGCAACGCCGGATCATTAACCCACTGAGCAAAGCCAGGGATTGGACCTGCAACCTCATGGCTCCTAGTCGGATTCATTAACTTCTGCACCACGATGGGAACTCCTGTCATGGTATATTTCATATGCACTCATGGGTGAAGGTTCTAGCCTTGAGGGGGAGCAGATCACTTGAAGTATTTGGTCAAGTATTTGGGCATAGTGTCTGTCCTCTTCACAGAAATCAACTCTTCCTAGGAAGACAGAGCAGTGAGCCCTCTTCGCTAATGTCAGGGAGTTACTTAACTTGAAAACAGCAAGTAGTGGGTACAACGATGTCCATAGAATGTTCACCTCTCCATTATGAAAGTTGGAAATAACCTAAATCTCTCCAGTAGGGAACTGACTGAATAAACTGTGACATAACCGTACTACAAAACGCTAGGTGGCCGTTAAAAAGAACCAGGTAGGCCTTACCCATCGCCATGGAGAGAGATCTCCAGGACCAGGACCCATGGTTGAGTGAAGAAGAAAAAAAAAAGCCCATTGTAGATCATTCCTATGGTAAAATACTCTTTGTATTAAGGTAGAAAATTTATCAGTAATTCCAAGCATATCCCTCAGGGCCTTTGTGTATAGACTTAAACATGGGTGAAGAGATGAACACACACCAAACTGACAGAGTTACTTCAAGGGCAGGGATTGGAATTGAGAAAAATGCCAAGAGAAAGTATGTGTCCTATTTGAAATTTTTTATGTTGAACAAGTATGTGTATCCAGTGCAACTTAAATTAATAATGTTTGAATGAAAAAAGAGAGAGAGAAAATCATGTACTTGAGGTCCTGTTATGAAAAGGTTCAAGACCAAATCTAGTTGTGGCAGCTGCGTCTTGTGAACCCTCCACAGGATTGCAGTGTTGGGCAGTTTAGGGGAATCGTAGCTACTTGAATAGTGAGTTATGCATCTGGCCTCTCCAGGACTCCATCATGTTTGGAATCGTTGGCATAACTCAGGTTGAATCCGGCTTGCTCAAGGGGCATGTTGGCTACTTGGTGCTTGTGAACAGAAGGCTTACCTCTCCCTGTTCTGGCCCACAGGAGGCCCTGGAGGCGTGCCAGACCCGCATATCTAAGATGGAGCTGCAGCAGCAGCAACAGCAGGTGGTACAGCTGGAAGGGCTGGAGAATGCCACTGCCCGGAATCTTCTGGGCAAACTCATCAACATCCTCCTGGCAGTCATGGCAGTCCTTTTGGTCTTTGTCTCCACGGTTGCCAACTGCGTGGTTCCCCTCATGAAGACTCGCAACAGGACGTTCAGCACTTTATTCCTTGTGGTTTTCATTGCCTTTCTCTGGAAGCACTGGGATGCCCTCTTCAGCTACGTGGAACGGTTCTTTTCCTCTCCGAGATGATGCTGGCACAAGAAGGCAGTGCTCCCCTACCCTCTGGCGAGTGCATGCAGTGAAGAATTAGACAGCAACTTACCTACTCTGAAGTTTTCTACAACAACAAAAGAGTTGAGTGAATCTGTTTACATTTAGAATAATGTTTTTTTCTTCAAAAGACGCAATTGCAATAGTATTTTTTAGATTTTATCCAAGAAGTTTTTTGGGCAAAAATCTTGGATCATTTTTATGTAGCATGATTTTCCTTGGGATGCAAATCTTAAACAGTCCTTTAACATGAACCAACAATCTGGAGCACACTGAAGGGCATTCTAAATTGTGGCTTGAAGGACTGCACTAAAACCCACTAAAAAGATGCGAAAACATGATTAGGGAAACCAGTTAAACCTAACCCCTGCCTTGTCTGGGCTCACCACCTCTCCCCTCCCAGACTAACTTTACTGTGAAGTCCTACCACATTCCATGTCTGAATTTCTGGATTCAGGGTGGATTTCCTTGTCCGTGGAAGAACACATGGATCTCCCTGGCTTTCTCACCCAAGTTGGCCACTCATGCCAACCCTGGAAGTATGATCACTTTTGAACCTGGTCCCTTAACCTTCGCTAGGATAAAAGTGAGAGCATCACGCCCAAGGATCACTGCACAGTCCTACTACAGTATTTTGAAGTATCCCTCTAAATACTTAATTTTAAGCAAATCCCATGGCCGCACTTTTATGGTTTTTTTAAAAAAAAAAAAAAACATGTATAGTCACCAATTTAAAACAAAATCTAAACAGCATACTTGAAGAATGTAATACTCAAATTCTCAGTGCTTCCTTATGGTTTCTAATAGGATTTTTTATTATTGTTATTATTATTATTGGGTTTTTTTGGAAAGGGTTGGGAGGGTCTTTTATTTTTTCCTTTGAAATAAAGAAGTGATGTTTTTAAATGAAGAAATGTGTGGATATTTAAGTGTGCTGCTCCTTCTTGTCTTGACACAATTTGAGTAAAGGAAGACTTGCTGTAAAATGCCTCCCTCTGACGCCCTTGTTTTGAGATGCAGCTTTCACTTCCTCCTCTGGCTGCTGCTGCTGCTTTTTGGTGTCTTGCCACCCCCACACCACCATTTTATGGGCTTGGCTTGGTTGGAGAGGAAAGGGGCGTGCCGGGAGAAGGGGAGACTGTTTCCACAAACCAGCGTGAAAGGACAGAGATTTCTTTCGCCCCAAGAACATGTTCACCCAGTGACTTTGGGCTGGGATTGTCTTTAGGAAAAGTTAAGACTATACTAGAAGAGTCATAAATAATTCCTTGTGTTTTCTTAATTTATTTTTAATACCCCCTAATTAATGAAACCAAAGTGATATGGAATCTTCTGTCTGCATTTTGGCCCCAGCATCCTTAATTTCAAAGCTTTATTCTGTCTGCCTGAGAGAATCAACAGAAGGGGATTCTCCCTAAAGAACAGAAAAGGAAACGTCAGGTTGGAAGGACTCAAGTTTGGGGTGTAAAATGTTGTCAGTTTCCTCTTCAACCAGGCTGACTTCCCAACATAACTATGCTCAGTGGACTTTTATAGACAAAGTAGAAAAAGGGACTGAGCCTTCCTCTCCATTCTGTAACCCGTTCTACCATCCTGGTGGAACTTGGGCTCTTAGAAGCCCTAATCTAGAAAACTTGATCAGTCTTTCCTTATTCATAGTATTGAATCACAGATGCTGTCCCCTCTTGGCCTCCATTCTGTGTGACCAGGTGATGAGTGAGGAGCACCTACTGTGCCCTGAAAAGAGGAGCAAAGCATGCTCTGCCTGCCTCCCTGGACCAGGAAATTCTTTTGGAACGAGATTAACATTGCCTTGTCTGTCTCAGAGGATGATTTACATGGCAGCTCCAGCCTCCTGTGGCTTGGCAGGCTGACCTTCTCAGAGTCAGCATGTTGTTTCCATAATCATTCTGATATTTTAACTCAGGTACCCCAATCTTCACTCCATCCCCAGATGATTGTACACCTTTTAGCTCTGTTGACCTTTCGAAATCAGTACCGAGAGCATGGACCACAGGGGTGAATTTTCTTTTAAAACATAATTGTAACTAATTTCATGCCAAAAACAAATCGTTCCCAAGCCTATGTATTTAAAATGTTAACTTTCCTAAAAATATTACAGTGACTTTAGGCAGGTGTGCCACAGGACATTATGACTTTGTCAAACTAGCAGTTTCTCCTAACGTTCTGCTTTAGCTTAATAGCTCAGAGTAGGGAAGAGCCCCACAGGGTTACTGAAAATATGCTGTAGCCAGAATCCTCCAGTTTTTCTAAGAGAGAACTTCTGAGTCCCCTGAGCTATGTAGAGGCTACCAAGTTTTTTAGGCACTGGAAGCCACTGGATAGGTGGATTGAAATTGTTCCCGTTTACTTTGAGACAAGTTCTATCAAAGTTTTTTCACCTCTAGAAACCCCCTGAGCTCCCAGCCAAACAGGCCTGCGCTGACTTTCCATCCTCCTCTCCAGCTGTCCTCAGAAGGACCTTCAGCCTAGGTCAGGCACAGTCATAGCTGTCTGGCTCTCTTGTCCCTTGATTATTCACCAGGCCCAACAGTTGTCTGCATTTAATGCTGTCTGTAACCATGCATCTGTTTTCCTGCCTTCCCCCAACTTTGTGCTGCCCATACCTGTTGCCTTTGAGTTTCTTTGCCTTGCAGCTGTTCTTGGATTCTGTCTATTCAAAGCTCTTCTATAACCTCGCTGTGGGTAGAAAAGTCTCCTCGCTTTAATGCTTCTCTTTTAAAAACTACTTGCATTCCCTTTGAAATGAAGCATTCCTGGATTACTTGTTAGTGCTGGTGTGTGAGGCTGACTGTAGTAGCCTCTGTGACTCTGTTCAGGTTATGGAGTGACCAACATTTTACCTTTTTTACAATTATTGAAAGACACTGCTGTCTGCTCCAATTTCGATTATTTGGAAATATCGAGTGCATCCTAGCAAAGAAGGCTTTCTGTTCCACTGGTTAAATTTTACACTTCACTGACTGAGCAGGGTCTTCTCTCTCCCCTGTACCCCCTCCACCCAACTGAGGTAAAAGTCTGATGCCAAGAAAAACTCGGATCAAGCCTTCCTTGCTAGCCATGTCTTAATAATGAGCATATTTTCATGTGTCTTCATTACATTTGGTTTTGTTTCTGATTTCATATCCCTTTGAGGTACAGTCCAATGAAATGCTGAATTCCAAGTGAGTTCCAGTGAGGAGCTGCCTTTGAGCTTCAGAAAATATGCCTCCAAAACAAAACCAAATATTATGATCAGAAAGTCGACATAGGTAAAATTATGGTTCCCACCCCCAAATGAAACTGGGGATTTTGAATGTGGCTCAAAGAGTTAACATTTCTGTCCATGTGTCATGTACGCCAGGTGACACCCTCAATAGGATTGACTACTAGCCTGTAAGTGTGTTTTATCAACGTGTGTAAGAATAAAAACTCACTTGCACGAATTGAAAAGTACAGAAATGACACTTGTGAACGTGTGGACATTAACACTGTAGTTGATAGATCTTAAGCTGCTAATTGTTGAGAGAGAATTACGTTTGTTTTGTCTGGTTGCTGCAGATTCTCAGCAGCACTTTTACTGTACATACAAATTGAAATAAAGACCTCAGCTATTAACGAGGTGGTTGGACTTGGCTTTATTTTTGCATATTCGGTTCCAGTGACTAATTTGTCAGCCTGAAAGCTTTCCACTAGTTTGTGCATTAGAAACTGTATGGGGGTGTGTTGGGGTGGGGGACATGTGTGTGTGTGTTTGGTCAGTATCTTAAAACCATGACTGGTAGCTGGGTAGCTGTCACTGTCTCCTTGGATCATACAGACTTCATTTCAGACTGGCACTCTACCACAGTTCCTTTAGACTGGTAGGTAAGACTGCCTTTTAGTTCTCCAGAGGGTGTTTTTTAGAGACAATACCCCACCCCCACATTCAGTGTCTTATGACCCTGAGCAAGTGTAATAATCCCTGTCCATTGTTAATAAACAAATGTTATGGAGATCCCGTCGTAGCTCAGCAGAAATGAATCTAACTAGCATTATGAGGACAAAGATTTGATCCCTGGCCTCGCTTGGTGGGGTAAGGACCCAGCATTGCCGTGAGCTGTGGTGTAGGTCACAGACGCAGCTCACATCCCATGTTGCTGTGGCTGTGGTGTAGGCCAGCAGCTACAGCTCCGATTTGACCCCTAGCCTGGAAACCTCCATGTGTCTCAGCTGCCGCCCTAAAAAGACAAAAAAAAATGTTAATGATAGTAAAAACTTACTTTGTAAAACATTAAACATTTGAAATTCTGCAATCATGAAAGGAATTATTTTCCAGCCTAATTTCATCTGTGATTTTGTTGTAGAAGTCAAGTTTTGATTTTTTTTTTCCTTTTTTTAAGGGCCACACCTGCGGCATATGGAAGTTCCCAGGCTAGGGTTCGAATTGGAGCTATAGTTGCTGGCCTGCACCACAGCCACAGCAACGCAAGATCTGAGCCATGTCTGCAACCTACATTGTAGCTCACAGCAACACCAGATCCTTTAACCCACTGAGCAAGGCCAGGGGTGGAGCCTGTGTCCTTGTGGATTCTAGTCGGGTTCATTGCACTGTGCCACATGGGAGCTCCCTAGAAGTAGCAATTTCTATTATTGCTTTTCTTTGATGACCTCTGGAAGGCCTCTGGAAATCCAGAAGCTCTAATGTTGCCTTTGACCATGTCCTAATGACAGGGTCTTTCAAGCCCCAATCTGAATGTCGAGATGTTTGGGCCACTCTTCTGGCCTTCTAGCTCAGTACCTTCCACCCCACCCATAAACTAGAGATGTCACTCCCATCCTGATCCTGCCTGTTGTGAAAATAAGAGATGCCACTTACTATGTTGTGAAAACTTAAAATCACTGTGAGAGTGCCCTTAAGCTTCTTAAAATGTGGACCAGGCTGCCACGTACTGATGTGCAGGTTGTATGCTGGCCCTTCCCACAGGGCCATAGTAAGCTACACTGTGCACAGCTCATCCTAGGGTTTCACAGTGCACAGTGGACACACAAAGCAGCCCTGATTGCAGGTGACAGATAATTTCAAAGCCTCCTTCATTGTTATCCATTAAAAACTAGAGAGCGGAAGGCTGGTAACACACATCTGAGAAGCTGTGGCATAGAGAACAGAGGAGGGAGGCAGGGGGTGGGTGTGTGCCCAACTGGAGAATGTCTCCCTCACATAAAGGATTCACTTTTGTTATATTTTTTATGGCCGCAACCTGTGGAAGCTCTTAAGGCCAGGGATAGAATCCAAGCCACAGCTGTGGCAACTCTAGGTCCTTAACCCACTGTGCTATACCGGAAACTCCACTTGTATTATTTTTAAACTCTGTAGGCCAAACTGAACTAGTCAACTGTCTCCCCAAGTCCAGGTAATGACGAGCAGCTCACACTTATTGAGTACTTACTGAATACTGACTTTACTGTTTGGTATGTGATACGCAGTTCTCAATTCTCCCCACAGTCTCGGCCATGTCATCCTCATTGTCTAGGTAAGGAAACAAAGTTCGAGTTAAATGGCTTGCCCAATGCTATACTATTGGGCAATGACAAATGAATAAGATGGAAAATAGGTCTGGGCAACATCTGTAACCAAAGGTGGGTGTCCCCAGTGTGTCAGTCTAAGAGTTAATACAAACCAAAACAAAACCAGTCAACATAGGTGAAAATTCACAGGAAAAGAAATAAATCACCAATCAGCATTCAAAAGAAAATATTCAGCCTCATGTAAACCAGTACATTAAATGGGGGGGAAGCAATGAAAAGGTAGTGAAGTATTGTCTCCTATTTGTGTTCAAAATATTTTTGTTTGTGTAAATATATATTTGTAAGCGTATAGAAATGAAACCACATTAAACTGTCCCCAGGAGTTTCTTCTAGGAAAGGGAATGGGAGGAATGTTGTTGAAATAAGACTTTCATGCTTGACTCCTGTAAGATACGAAATCTCTTAGTATGAATGTACTTGTATATTTTTAAATTTAAAAATCAAAACTTTTTGAAAAGCAAATAACACGTCCACTGAGGAGAGGTGAAAAAAGGTTGACAGTGTTTCTAATGCCAGATTGTAATGGCCTATCTTTGCTTTAGGATTGCCTTAAAGGAACTTTGGACCAAGTTTGGACCACCCGTTGGGCTTTCTTTCATCCCTAGATTTCTAGGCGTGGTGGTCAGATGGCCGTCCTGTTGCCAGAGGGGACATGTGGAGCTGGGGGCTTGCACCCAGCTGGTCCCACCTATTCAGCCCAGCCCTTCATTCATCCTGCAGCACTGAGAGCCACTCTGTGTACCAGACCCTGCCATGGAGATGTGCTGAATCCAGGGGAAAGGAGCCTGTGTTGTAGTAGAGTCAGAAGCCATGTGTGGGAGCAAAGAGGAGGAAACAGTTCTGACCTGGGGATTGGGAAAGGCTGGATGGAGGAGGCAGTGGTGTCTGGGCTGAGATAGGATTTTGGTGAGTGGAGATGAGTGAGGCGGGCATTCCAAGTTGAAGAAACAGTATTGACAAAACCACAGAGATGAGAAATGCCAAGGTGAGTGGTTTAAGCAATGGATGAGAGCCTCAGCTGGCTGGGAAAGTGCCTAGAAGAATGTGTGAATCAGGGAGAAAGTTAAAAATGGCTGCAAAAAATTCTGAATGCCATGCTTAAGTTCCAAATACCCCAGGACTCCAAGAAGGTATTGGGAGGTGTAGTGACCCATCCTGTGTTTAAAGACAATTGAAGTCCTTTCAGAAGGAACCAGTAGCTGAATTTTCATGTCGGTTGAGAAATGCTGTCCAAGGTGTTTGGTCTTTTGCCTTTTGATCCTACGGTGGAAGGCACTCAAATTTTTAATTTTGTTATATTTATTTACTTATTCATTTATTAGGGCTGCACCTGCAGCATATGGAAGTTCCCAGACTAAGGGTCAAATCGGAGCTACAGGAGTTCCTGTTGTAGCGCAGCAGAAACGAATCCAGCTAGGAACCATGAGGTTGCAGATTTGATCCCTGGCCTCGCTCAGTGGGTTAAGGATCTGGCGTTGCCATGAGCTGTGGTGTAGGTTGCAGACATGGCTCAGATCCTGTGTTGCTGTGGCCGTGGTGTAGCCCAGCAGCTGCAGCTCCGATTAGACCCCTAGCCTGGGAACTTCCATATGCCATGGGTGCGGCTATAAAAGAACAAAAGACAAAAAAAAAGATCCGGCGTTGCCGTGAGCTGTGGTGTAGGTCACAGACACAGCTCAGATCTGGCGTTGCTGTGGCTGTGGTGTAGGCTGTAGCTCCAATTCGACCCCTAGCCTGGGAACCTCCATATTCCACAGGTGCGGCCCTTAAAAAAGAAGAAAAAGAAAAAAAAAATCAGAGCTACAGCTGCTGGCCTACACCACAGCTATGGCAACACAGGATCTGAGCCACATCTGCAACCTGCAACACTGGTTCCTTAACCTGTTTTAGGCTTCAAGTGCCCTTCAAGGAGATTAAGCCCAAAAGCCTCTGACCATGTCTCGTTATAATGCCCCTTCCCTCCCATTGACCAGCCAGGCTGCTCACTCCCTGCTACAGAAGGAATGTTGGTGCCCCTCCCTCACTCCACCACCGTATAACCTGTTCCCCACGCAGACAGGGTATCCTGCCCAAGACCAATCAGAAGATCAAACTGGGTCTCTACTCAGATCGCATTGTGGGGTGTAAGACTGTTGCAGTGAGTTGGGTCCTTTTTTTTTAAACCTGCGCACATATGAGTTCTCTCTCTCCCTCCCTGAAAATGTACGTTCACTTTAATAAATTTGTAAAATGTCCGCCATTTCATTGCTTTGCTACGGCAGCGAGACAGGGATCAAGGAAACTGAGGTGTCAAACCCAGTGAGTGAGGCCAGGGATCGAACTGTCATCCTCATGGATCCCAGTCAGATTCATTACCACAGCAGGAACTCCCTCCCTTAAATTTTTTATTTGATATATGGAAAGTGGGGGTATAGGAAGCTCAGAGTTTAGTTCTTATCAATATAAATAGATAAATCAATGTCATTTTGGGCATTAGAATCCCTAAATTCTACACAGGAGTACTTACAAAAATTTATTCAGGCTTCAGCTTTAATGAATGCTTAAACTGTCCAAAGGAATATTCCTTTATTTATTTTTTTTGTCTTTTTGCGTTTTATGTAGGGCCGCACCCGCGGCATATGGAGATTCCCAGCCTAGGGGTCTAACAGGAGCTGTAGCTGTCGGCCTTCGCCACAGCCACAGCCGCGTGGGATCCAAGCCGTGTCCGCAACCTACACCACAGCTCACGGCAACGCCAGATCCTTAACCCACTGAGCAAGGCCAGGGATCGAACCCGCAACCTCATTGTTCTTAGTTGGATTCGTTAACCACTGAGCCATGACGGGAACTCCCATAAAGGAATATTCTTTTAGAAGTTTTCATTCCAATAGTTATCGAGACTCTATTAAAATATACAGCAAACCATGATGAAAATAAATTATAATAACCACTATACCCTAGAAAAAAAGTTATGAGGATTAATCGAAGTAATTATACAAGCCTCACTCAGCTCCACAGGTGATCTCGATTATTGATGTTATTCATAGACTGAGAATTCCTTGAGGACAGGGATCTTTCTGACTCATCTGGATCTCTTCAGATTATATCGTGTCTCCCATTCTTACCTGATGAAGGGCCTAGTAGTTAGAATTGGGGCTCTCCCTAGCTAGCCTTGGCTCTTGGCTCACTTTGGGAAACTAAACAAAAATGGTGTGTCAAGAATACTCTGACTGTAAAAACAGCAAAGGGAAAATCCCAGCCCCAGAGAACAAAAACTGGCAGATGCTGCACATGCACTGGGCTAAGGGACCAACGGGAGATTCCGCTGGTGACTTAACCCCAGGGAAAGACGCTGTTATGTTCATGGCTGTGTCCTCAGTGCCTGCAACGGTGCCTGGCACATACTGGGTGCTCTTTGAAAAGTGGGATTTTACTATGTATTGAATCCCTATTCTGTGCTAGGCGTAGTGCCACTTGTTTTACTTCTAATTCTTACAGTGGCTCAGAAGAGGACGTGGTGTAATTTCCATGTTGCAGATGGAAATAAACTCGGGTGTGTGAGTTTTCTCCTGTGGGTAAGTCATTTCCCTAGTAAATGGCAATTCAGAATTTGGCCTCAGAGATACTGAATCCCACTACTTTGAGCTTTGGAAGTATTTTTTTCCCTCTTGCTCATTTTTGGCCAGTATCTTCTAGAGCATAAATGACACTTGCTACTGAAATTCATTGAACTGTCACAATCAGGTTGCCAGCGCAGAGAAGCCGACTCAGATCATTGGCGTGTTAAGGCTCTTTGCCCTTGCACTGAAACAACCCAGACTGCTGTGCTTTTATTCTTTTTTGAAAATTACCTCTTCATTGCGATATCATTCAGTTTACTCATTCAAAGTGTTTATTCAGGGAGTTGCCATCGTGGCTCAGTGGTAACGAACCCAACTGGTATCCATGAGGACACAGGTTTGATCCCTGGCCTTGCTCGGTGGGTTGAGGATCCAGTGTTGCCATAAGCTGTGGTGCAGGTCGCGCAGACTTGGCTCGGATTCCAAGTTGCTGTGACTGTGGTGTAGGCCGACAGCTGCAGTTCTGATAGGACCCCTATCTGGGAACTTCCATATGCCTCAGGTGCAGCCCTAAAAAGCAAAAAAAAAAAGAAAAAAGAAAATAAAAAAAAAAGAAGTGTTTATTCACAGGTCTTTAGCATACTGACCTGTATCCAACCTCACTAATTCTAGACCATTTTCATCAGCTAAAAAATGAACCTCCACCCATTGACTGTCACCCCCCTAGTCTCCCAGCCCTAAGAAACCACTAACCTACTTTCTGTCTATAGATTTGCCTATTCTGGATGTGTTACATACTTGGATTCATACCATATGTGGTCCTTTGTAACTGGCTTTTCTCACTTAGAACATTTTCAGGGTTCATCTGTGTGGTAGCATATTTCAGTACCTCATTCCTTTTTATTGCTAAATAATATTGTATAGATGCACTTTTTTTTTTTTTGTCTTTTTAGGGCCGCACCCGTGGCATATGGAGGTTTCCAGACTAGGGGTCCAATCGGAGCTGCAATGGCGGGATCTGAGCTGCTTCTGTGACCTGCACCACAGCTCATGGCAACACCAGATCCTTTAACCCACTGGGCAAGGCCAGGGATCGAACCCGTGTCCTCATGGATGATAGGTTTGTTAACTGCTGAGCTATTACGGGAACTCTGGATGCACATTTTTATTCATTCATCTGTTGGTACATTTGAGTTGTTTCCATTTTTTTAACTATTGTGAATAGTGCTGCTATGAACAATACGTACAAATGTTTGAAAGGATCTTTGTTTCATTTCTCTTGGGTATATACCTGGGAGTGGAATTGTTTGGTCATATAGCAAGTACGTTTAACCTTTGAGAAACTACCAGGTTGTTTCCAAAGTGGCTGAAGCCTTTCTTACATCCCTCCCATGTCTCCACATCCTCACCAGCACTTGTCATTGCCTGACTTCTTAATTAGACTCGTCCGTGGGCGTGAAGTGGTATCTCCTGGTCTTGATCTGCATTTCCGTGATAACTATGTGTTTTTATCCAAATACCGCTCTTCAAAAGCTTCCCTACCTACAACCCCCAACCCAGGCTGTGGCTGTCACATTTTATTATTGCCAAGGTGCTCGCCTTACCTGAAAAGCCTTTCATTTCCCCTCTGAAAACCGCTTCTCATGTACTGTGGACTCGGATTCCATATAACTCCGCTTACTGGAATTATATACACAGTCAGATTGAATGGGTTCTGAATGAGCTCCCACTAATAAGTGAGATATGTGCTTGGACTTCGAGCCTGCTGACCTAGCAACTTTGAGACTGTTTCTGGTTAAAGCCAAGATTTTAATTTAAAAAAGGAGAAGGAGAAGAAAAAAGAAAAGAAAAAGAGAGGAAAGAAAGGGAGAAAGTCAGGAAGGAAGCCCAGCTTTCTGCTAGTTGTGTGACCTTGGGCTTGGCCCACGTTTGTGCAGGCGTCCTGCACCTCCCGCCTCTGCACCTTGAACTGCCTCAATCCTCTGTACCTTAGCATGTGCTCTTCCCTCTTCTTTTTTTTTTTATTTTTTTAATTTTTTTCCATTGCTTAATGAATTTTATTACAATTATAGGTGTACAAAAATCATCACAACTTAGTCTGATAGCATTTGCGTCCCAAACCCTCAATGCATCCCCCCACCCCCCAGATTGTCTTATTTGGAAACCAAAGGTTTTCCAAAGTCTGTGACTCATTATCTGTTCTGCAAAGAAGTTCATTGTGTCTTTTTAGTTTCCAGATGTAAGCGGTAGCACTGGATATTGCTGTCTAATCGTCTGACTGGTTTCACTTTGCATGATAATTTCTAGGTCCATCCATGTTGTTATTTTGTTCCTTTTAATGGCTGAGTAATATTCCATTGTGTGTATGTACCATATCTTCCCTATCCACTCCTCTGTCGATGGGCATAAGGTTGTTTCCC
>PVHT021183699.1:70625511-70687975 GCA_004024745.2 Catagonus wagneri | reverse complement strand
ACACTGGAGTACATGTGTCTTTTTGAGTCATGGTTTCCTCTGGATAGATGCCCAGGAGTGGGATTGCTGGATCAAATGGTAATTCTATTTTGAGTTTTCTGAGGAATCTCCATACTGTTTTCCACAGTGGTTGCACCAATTTGCATTCCCACCAACAGTGTAATAGGGATCCTTTTTCTCCACACCCTCTCCAGCACTTATTGTTTGTAGACCTTTTGTTGATGGCCATTCTGGCTGGTGTAAGGTTGTACCTCATAGTGGTTTTGATTTGCATTTCTCTAATGAGGAGCGATGTTGAACATCTTTTCAAGTGTTTATTTGCCATCTGCATGTCTTCTTTGGAGAATTGTCTGCCTAGATCCTCTGCCCATTTTTTGATGGGGTTGTTTGTTTTTTTGGTATTGAGCTGTAGGAGGTGTTTGTAAATTTTGGAGATTAATCCCTTGTCAGTCGATTCCTTTGCAAATATTTTCTGCCATTCTGTGGGTTGTCTTTTCGTTTTGTTTAGGGTTTCCTTTGCTGTGCAGAAACTTTGAAGTTTAATTAAGTGGCATTTGTTTATTTTTCTTTTTATTGTCCTTACTCTGACACATGGATCTGAGAAGATATTGCTATCATTTGTGTCAGAGAGTGTTTGGCCTATGTTTTCCTCTTAAGAGTTTTATAGTATCTGATCTTATATCTAGATCTTTAATCCATTTTGAGTTTATTTTTGTGCATGGTGTTAAGAAGTGTTCTAGTTTCATTTTTTTACATGTAGCTGTCCAGTTTTCCCAGCACCACTTATTGAAGAGGCTGTCTTTTGTCCAATGTATATTCTTGCCTCCTTTGTCCTAGATTAGTTGACCATAGATGTGTGGGTTTAATTCTGGGGTTTCTATCCTGTTCCACTGATCTATATTTCTGTCTTTGTGCCAGTACCATATGGTTTTGATGACTGTAGCTTTGTAGTATAGTCTGAAGTCAGGGAGCCTGATTCCTCCAGCTCCATTTTTCTTTTTCAGGATGTCTTTGGCTATTCTGGGTCTTTTGTGCTTCCACACAAACTTTAAACTATTTTGTTCTAGTTCTGTGAAAAAGGTCCTTGGTAATTTGATAGGGATTGCACTGAATCTGTAGATTGCCTTGGGCAGTATAGTCATTTTGGTAATACTGACTTTTCCAAGCCAAGAGCATGGTATGTCTTTCCATTTGTTCATGTCATCCTTGATTTCCTTCATCAGTGTCTTATAGTTTTCAGAGTACAGGTCTTTTGTCTCTTTAGGTAGGTTTATTCCTAAGTATTTGATTCTTTTTGATGCAATCGTAAGTGGGATTGCTTCCCTAATTTCTCTTTCTGATCTTTCATTGTTAGTATATAGAAATGCAGTTGATTTCTGTGTATTAATTTTGAATTCTGCGACTTTGCCAGATTCATTGATGAGCTCTAACAGTTTTCTGGTAGAGTCTTTAGGATTCTCTAGGTAGAGTATCATGTCATCTGCAAACAGTGATAGTGTTACTTCTTCCTTTCCAATTTGGATTCCTTTTATTTCTTTTACTTCTCTGATTGCTGATGCTAGGACTTCCAAAACTATGTTGAATAATAGTGGCGAGAGTGGACATCCTGTCTTGTTCCTGATCTCAGCAGGAATTCTTTCAGCTTTTCACCATTGAGAATGATGTGAGCTCTGGGTCTGTCATAAATGGCCTTGATTATGTTGAGGTAGGTTCCCCCTATGCCCACTTTCTGAAGGGTTCTTATCAGAAATGGGTGTTGAATTTTGTCAAAGGCTTTTTCTGCATCTATGGAGAGGATCATATGGTTTTTATTCTTTAGTTTGTGAACGTGGTGTATCACACTGATTGATTTGCAGATATTGAAGAATCCTTGCATCCCTGGGGTAAATCCCACTTGATCATGATATACAATCCTTTTAATGTATTGTTGGATTCGGTTGGCTAGTATTTTGTTGAGGATGTTTACATCTATGTTCATCAGTGAGATTGGCCTGTAATTTTCTTTTTTCGTGGTATCTTTGTCTGGTTTTGCTATCAGGGTGATGGTTGCCTCATAGAATGAGTTTGGGAGTGTCCCTTCCTCTGCAATTTTTTGAAGAGTTTCAGAAGGATAGGTGTTAGCTCTTCTCTAAATGTTTGATAGAATTCGCCTATGAAGCCATCTGGTCCTGGACTTTGTTGGAAGTTTTTTAATCACAGTTTCAATTTCAGAACTTGTGATTCTTCCCTCTTCTTGTAGTGACTGCCACCCTATTGGTCCACCCAGCAAGCTCTTACTCTTGATTTAACTCTTTATTAAGGATTTTTTTCAAACACTGTTCATAAGTGGATAGTGTAATGAACCCCAATAAATAGTTACCAAGTCATCAATCTTGCTTCATCCACACTTGCCCTCCACTCCCCCTCTCCCCTCAAACTGGATCCTTTGAAACAAATACCAGACAGCTAACATTGTTTGTCCTTTTTGATTACCTTTTTTTTTCTGGTCAAATAATCTTTTTATTAAGGTGATATTCACTTAGGTAAAACCACTTTAAAGTGGGGAACTCAGTTTCATTTGGTACATTCACAATATTGTACAACAACTGCCTCCAACTAGTTTGGAAAACAGTTCCATCACCCAAAAAGGAAACCCCATGCCCAATAAGCAGGTGCTCCCCTCTTCCCGTTTCCATACACTCCAGGCTCTGCTTCTATGGATTTGCCTATCCTGGAAGTTTCATATAAAGGGAGTCATTGAAAATGTGGCCTTCCCCTCCGCATAAGGTTCTCAGCGTTCACGCACATTATAGCACACCTCGTTCTTCACTCCTTTCTGTGGCTGGATGACATTCTGCTGTGGGGACAGACCACAGTGTGTTTATCCACTCAGCTGATGGGGACTATGGGAACTATGAGTAATAGCTGTGCATGTACTCGTTTGAGTGCCTGTTTTCCATTCTCTGGGGGCACACACCCACGGGTTAAGGGCTGGGTCACCTGGGAATTCTGTGTGTAACCTTCCGAGAACATAAGCAGCCTCTCCTGGGAAGCCTGCCCTGACTTCTCCACATGCATTCAGGAGGCCCAGCTCTGCCACCCACTCTGTTAGAGCTGCCATCTCACTGAATGGCCCCATGCTCTGGGGACTGAGCCCTTTTTCAGGAGACACCCTCCCCCATTCTTGTGCCCCATCATTCCAGTGAACTAATCCCATGATCCTGGCTCAGGAGATGACGTCAGAGAAGTCCTGAGGCTCTTGTTGGCTACGTTGGCAAAGAGGGTTTGCTACCCGCAAGCTCTGTGTCCGCAGAGCTATCAGGAGTGCAGCCTGTCCAGACATGAAGGAAAGAGGGAGGGAGGCAAAGCCAAGACATGGACAAGAGAACCAAGTCCTGATGAACCAGTTTGATTGCTGGATACAGCCACACTTGAAGCCAGTTTCATCTCTTGAACATCAAGTGTCATGAGCCAGTGAATTCTCTTTTTTGCTGAAGCTAGTTTGAGTTGGGTTTTGTCACTTGCAGCCAGGATGATCTGTGGACCCTGTGATGGTGGACCCATAGGGGACTGTCTGCCAGTACCCTCCCTTGCAGACCACATCTCCCCACACTTCAGCCAGGCTGTCGGCACAGAAGTGGCCATATTCTCAGTCTGGTACTGTCGAGATTGGGACCAAAAAGCCAGTCAGTCCTAGTCTTGAGTCATAGGAGCAGGTAAGCATGAAGTTCCTGAGAGCTGTTGCCAGAGAGAGACCCCAGGCAGCAAGGAGAGGAGAGACAGCACACACCCAGCTCCCCGGCTCCTTGGGCACTGGCCCAGCGGCTGCCGCAGCCGGTCCTACAGGCCTCGCCAAAGTCTGGTTGTGTAGGGCATGCCAACATACCTCCAACTAGTCCCCTTTGGAGCCCAATCTAAATCAGGCCATGTTTCTTTAATATATGCCGAGTCACATGTCACCCACACGCTCCTTCAGACTCAAAGTGCTTTTTCACAACTGCGACCTTCACACCTGTGTGGCACTCAGGACGCCTGCCTGTGTGGACACACGGCCGACTTTGTCAAGTGCTGCTGCATTCCAGGAGCCACACGAAGTTGTTATGTGAGTGTCTTGTTTAATCTTCCCAGTATCACTATTAGTAAGTGGAACCATGTGAAATTTCTGATATTTAACTGTCTTTTTTGTTTTTTTGGGGGCCGCACCCGTAGCATATGGAAGTTCCTAGTCTAGGGAGCTACAGCTGCTGGCCTATGCCACGGCCACAGCAATACAGGATCCAAGCCATGTCTGTGATCTACACCACAGCTCACAGCAATGCTGGATCCTTAACCCACTGAGCAAGGCCAGAGATCGAACCCTCACCCTTAGGGATGGATACTAGTCAGATTCATTTCTGCTGAAACACAGCAGGAACTCCCTCAGCTGTTTTTTGAGCTATAAAAACAGCCATTTCTTATGGGCAGTGTAATATGAATGGTATTTGGCTGATGAAGCCAGAAAGATAAGAATCTTGCCTGTGGTAAATCAGGTAAGAAATGGCAGAGCTGGTGGGCAAGGTGAGACCTTGACTTTCAGATGGTGGGGAGGGTGCGTGAAGAAGGGAGATGGGGGAGCAAAGCCCCAGAGCGGAGCCTCAGGCCGTGCCGCTGCCCTCTGTGCACTGGCCTTTGAGAGCAGAGGCCCAGGGCCGGCAGATGTGCTGCGGGCTCTGCTGCTTCCTGGAGGCTGGGCCCAGACAGGCTGCAGTGGGTGGCAGACTGTCCACACACACTCCCCCCACCGGGGACAGAGCAGCAGAGCTCTCTCAGGGCCTGCATCGTCCAAGTCGGACAGCCCGTGACCTCAGGGCAAGTCACTCCAGTCACGCCACCTCTCATTCCCTCTTTTTTTTTTTTTTTCTTCTGGACACTCCCATGACATGCAGAAGTAAGGATCAAACCCAAGCCACAACAGTGACAACACTGGATCCTTAACCACAGCATATGGAAGTTCAAGCCCAGGGATTGAATCCGAGCTGCAGCTGCAAACTACACCACGGCTGTGGCAACAGTGGATCCTTTGACCCACTGCACCAGGCCACAGATCAAACCCATGCTCCACAGTGACTCGAGCTGCTGCAGTCAGACCCTTAACACACTGTGCCACAGCTCTTCAACAGAGGTAGCAACAGCAGCCTTTGGAGGTAATTAAGAGGTGTCATGAGTTAACCATCCCAGGTACCTAAAACAGCGCCCACCCGACAGGTAGCAGAGGCCCAGTGGAAGGAAACCTGGCCTTGCTCTCAGGGGAAGCTCTGCTCCCTTGCATGCCCTCCACTGCACCTGACAAGATGCTGCCATTCCCGTGCTTGCTGTCACCTTTGTACCTTTGCACATGCTGTTCTCACTGTCCTTCCCTCCATCTGCTTCAGAAATTTCTATTCCTTCCAAGAGCACCTCTTCTCAGAAGTCTTCCTTGACCAGCCCTTCTGCCTTCACCACATCACCTCACAGACCAGAAAGCCTTCTTCACTCCTTTCTCTGTGTCCCAGCACCAGTGGGGCTGGGCCTTTGCCACAGCTGCACAGTGGCCAGTGGCCATGCATTTACAAGACTGTCAGCCCCTCTGGACTATGAGGGAAGCTTGAAGAGGGACCAGGTTTCTGTCCTCAGGGTCGTTAGACCCCCAGGGGTTTCACATGTGAAACAATCAGTGATAGAGAAATTCCCAGCTATGGAACTTGTGTCTGGAGGGGGGCCAGGTGGGCCCAGCTCCCTGGATCCATCGACCTGCAAACTGCAAACTGTTTATCCAAGAGAGCTGGCACTCTTTCACACATTTTGAAATTGTGACATCACAATGTTTTTTTTTCTTTTTTGGTCTTTTTGCCTTTTCTGGTCTTTTTGCCTTTTCTACGGCCACACTCGCGGCATATGGAGGTTTGCAGGTTAGAGGTCTAATCGGAGCTGTAGCTGCCGGCCTTCACCGCAGCCACAGCGACATGGGATCCAAGCCTAGTCTGCCACCTACACCACAGCTCACAGCAACGCTGGATCATTAACCCACTGAGCAAGGCCAGGAATTGAACCTGCAACCTCATGGTTCCTAGTCAGATTCGTTAACCACTGAGCCACGACGGGAACTCCCGAGACATTCATAATGTTAAAGCCTAAATGGGTGCAAAGGATGTACTTTCCAGGACATTTTAAAATCCTGACCTTGTAAGGATAAACCATTTCATCGCTCTCTGTAACACACGCAGTGAAGCTAAAGAGCGCGTGACTGGACACCCTCTGGCACCCAAGTAAACAGCACAGGAAAGAGAGCTCTTCTTGATTAATGAGGTTTTACCTCATTTCTTTCTCTTTGAAACTTGTATCCAGTGCCACTCTCCCCTCAAAGTTTTAGCTGAATGTAATATATCCTTATGCCTGAAAGTGTCTTATTGATCACACCATCTTTTTCTGTAAGCAAAACGATGGATGTAGACTGAAATATTAAAAACTTTAAATTTTCCCTCATCCTAAGTCACTAAGTGTTTTTAAAATGTTATTCTGGAAATATTATTAGTATGTAGTTGATCAAAACAATATACATATATTACAAATGTTGATAGATTTTGATTAAACAAAATGTTAATGCATTTTTATGAGTTGATTGGATTTCCCCCATTTTGTGATCCAGTAGATAAATATTCCTACTTCTGGCACTTTGTCTTTTCTTTTCCTTTCTTCTTTCTTTCTTCTTTTTTTTCGCTGCACCCGTGGCATATGGAAATTCCTGTGCCAGGTATCAAACCTGCACCCAGCAGTGACTCGAGCTGCACAGTGACAACGCTGGATCCTTAACCCCCTGAGCCACAAGGAAATTCCCTGCTTCTTCATTCTCATTTTTACAGTTATAAGCACTCAAAAATCTTGTCACATAAATAAGCAATGGAGGAGTTCCTGTCATGACTCAGCAGTAACGAAACTGACTAGCATCCATGAGGATGTGTGTTTGATCCCTGGCCTCGCTCAGGGTTGCCTTGACCTGTGGTGTAGGTCACAGATGCAGCTTGGATCCTGCGTTGCTGTGGCTGTGGTGGAGGCCAGCAGCTGAAACTCCGATTTGACCCCTAGCCTGGGAACTTCCATATGCCACCGGCGCAGCGTTCAAAAAGAAAAAAAAAAAAAAAAGCAATGGAAAAGAAAGGAGTATTGGAGCAATGTCACTCAATTACTTTAACTCCCTTTGAGCTTCATGCTAAAAATAAATAATAATCCATCATCAGTAATTATTTTTGTTGTAACTGGTTGATAGATAAATACGGTTTCTTATACTATTTGTGTATGTTTCCCTTTTCATAACAAAAATTAAGGAAATTATGTTTACTTTCTATTAGCCGACAAAAGGATTGGGCCGCCCTGCATTTTGTTGCAAGCAAAAAATAGAAACTACTTGACTTGTCCCCCAGTGTTTGGAGCCCTCAGAGCCCTTCTTCCTCCCCAGACCCAGAGCAGTACTTCCCACTGACCTTGCCAGTTGGGGGCCTTTGCCTTTCTTTCCCAAAGCAAGAAGCTGATTTCTCAAGGAGTTAGTGCCCCCATTTGAAGACTGCAGAGGGTGACTGTGCCAGACCCCTTGGCCAAGGACCTGGGGGAATGGTTCAGGCCAAGAAGGATGAAAGAAAGACTCCATCTCAGAAAGTAAGTGCATTACCTGCCCCTCTCCAGTCTCTCCCATGCCCCCTGCCCAGGATCTGACACCTTTCAGTGGAGAAGACCTGAGTGGGACCTACCAGGGTCCTGAGGTTAAGGGTGAGGCTGGGACTCTCTACATCCATCTTTTCCACTTCAGGAAAGTTTAGTGAATAAACTTCAATTAAAATAAAAATTAACAACTAGATGTGATCCTAGAGTGGATCCTGGATTTGGGGTGGAGGTAGGGGTGCAGTGGAGTCTGGGAATGACCTAAAAAACCTCCTTGGGACAACTGGCAATATTTGAATATTTTGCAGGTTAAATAATAGTGTTGCATCATGACTAAATCGCCTGATCTCGAAAACTCTGCTGCGGTTGTGTAATAGAATGTCCTTGTTCTTGGGAAATACACACTGAGGATTTAGGGTTCAAGGTGCATCATGTCTGCAATTTACTCTCCCAGTGCTTGAGGGGGACTGCAATGTGCAGAGAGGGGTCATAATGCCAACTTGGTGAATCTGAGTCAAGAAGGGGGTCCAAAAGTCCCCTGCACTATTTTCACAATTTTTCTGTAAATTTTTTTTATTATAGTTGACCTACAATGTTTTGTCAAGTTCTGTTGTACAACAAAGTGACCCAGTCAACACACATTTCCCTGTGCTGTACAGTAGGATCCCACTGCCCATCCATTCTAAATATAAATTTCCACACAGCCAGAGACTGCTGGGTGGCTGCACAGAGGGACGTTGGGAGCCGCTGCTAGAGGCGGGGAGTTTTAAAGACTCCAACAAGGAGAGTGTACTTCCCATAACAGCCACCAAGAGGCACCAGAGACCGTGTTTGCGGCACCAGCGTGTTTGCGCCGCAAACTCGGTCTCTGGCGCCGCCTGGTGGCTAATGCAGGAACTACACCTTCCCTGTTGGAAATTTTAAACGCCCCGCTTCTAACAGCGGCTCCAGATGTTCCTACGTGCAACCACCCAGCAGTTTCTGGCTGTTTGGGTCTGATTTTCCTATACGTCTCTGAACCGGTGCAGGTACATTTCTCGTGCAGTCAAGGTGAGGTGGCATTAATCTTGCTTTGAAAAGAATCCGAATTTCAGAGCTTCCAACCCGGATGCTTTCTACAACTAAGGCAACTAAGACCCAGAGGGAGCAAGTGACCGAACAAGACTAGAATGGAAGCCTTTCTGACTTTTTTTCTCAACTGCCGGCCCAAGCCTCGCCGTCCCCTCATTGGCTTTGACTCCTTGATGCATGCGTCCTCTCCCCTAAAGTAGTCTCCACAAGGCAGCTCTCTGGCCTCCCTCCCAGCCGCCACGTGCCTCACCCCCCCACCACCACCACCCCGCCGCGGGCTTCAAAAGTTCTCATCTCGGGGCCTTTGTCCATGTGGTCCCTCTGCCTGACAACCCTCACCCCCGCCCAGGGCTGCTCCCTCCTCCTTTGCTTTCTGCCAGCATGTCTCCTGCCCAGAGCCTTCGGGGACCACCCAACTACCTGCACCCTCCCTCACTGACTATGCCCTCAACTATTTGTCTACTTGTTGCTCTCTGCCCCTCTTCCCCGCCGGAATAGGGACCCTGCTGGTTTCCTGATGTGTCCCCAGTGCTTGGCACAAAGGGGCTGGGGCAGGAATTTTGGTCCCGTTTGATTCCCACAGATTTGCGCCCAGGCGACCATCGCCAAGGGAATGTGCGCCCCCCCCCCCCCACACACACACCAGCGGTGTCTGTGGTTTCTGAGGGGCTCAAAGCCCCAAGGGAGAAGTGGTGGCTGAAGTTGCAGTGGCCTCTGGAGACAGCATGCTGGTCAGAACCAGGAGCTGGACGACTCCTCACCCTGTGGAATGAGGGGTGCAGCAGGGGACGCGGGGCTCAGGTGACAGGGCTTGGGTTCCCTCCTTCCCGGCGCTGACCTCTCCCTTGCAAACAGGGAGGGGCGGTGTAGGCTGGGGGAGGCTCTACCGAGCAACCCAGGGACCCCACCCCGCGCTGGGAAGTGTCCCAAACCAGGAACAATGAGAGGCGAGGCTGGAGCGGACGTGTGGACAATGCCGCCCACCCTGCGCGCTGCTTCCGGCTTTTCCGGGTCTGGGAGCGCGGGACGCTGGACCGTGGAAGCTGGTGCTGCTTGGGTGGGAGCGCGGGACGCTGGACCGTGGAAGCTGGTGCTGCTTGGGTGACACACCCCGCGGGCCGGAATGGGACCAGCCAGTGCCCCCATGTGTGGCCCGAGCCACGGTGCCGCTTCTCCCCTGTGCCCTGGGCTCCCAACCGTGGCACCCTAGGGGCTAGTGGTCCACCCCCGCCTCGAAGAGGGCCGGCGAGGGGAGTGGTGGCTTAAAAAAAATTTTTTTTTCTATTGAGATATAATTTACATAGAAGGAAATGGACAGAACTCATGAAGTAAAGTCTAATGAATTTTTACAGGTTTATACCCTGTAACCAACCTTCAGAACAAGACAGAACATTCCCAGCTCCCCAGGTGACCCCCTGGTGCCTCTCCCTGGTAAATCCCTGCACCTAGCCCAGCCCCTCCTAACCCCGGCCTCTTATGGCCCCTACAGCCTGGCCTGCTCCAGAACGTAACTGGAATCCTACAGTTATGTTTAGAGACTTTAGACTCTGGCTTTGAGATTCAAGTATGTGTGTCCACAGCTCAGCTCATTCCTTTTGATTCTATGGTATGGTTTCACTTTATTTGTTAATCTATTCATGGGTTGTGAATATTCCAGTTATTTCCTGTTTAGGGCAGTTATAGGGATATGTATAGGTTTCTGTGTGCACCTGCAGTCTCACTTCATGTCAGTACCTAGGAGTGAGATCGCTGGGTTGCCCAAGTCCACTTTCGACTTTGTAAGAAACACCTACATGGTTTTCCAGAGTGTCTGCCCTGTTACACACACACACAGACCCAGCAGTGCATACAGGTTCCTGTTGCTCTGCTTCCTTGTCAGCACTTGGTGTTGTCAGCCTTACATTTCAGCCACTGGAGTGAGTATGGAGTTGTCTCAAGAGAGTGTTTATTAACTCAACAAATGAGCAAACCCTCAGACCACCCCTGCCTTCAGGAAGTCCTAGCAGGTCCCCATCCTTTCCTCATCCTACCTCCAGGCAGTGTTCAGGTACAGGGACCGGTCCTGGGGCTGGTCAGTGACGTGAACACTCTGGATAGACAGATGCCTGTCCTCATCGGTCCCTAGAACGGAGCCAGCACCAACCTTCCTATGCTCAGGTCCTTCCCAGACGTCCAGCCCCCAGGGGAAGGAGCTGGCACTGAATCCCCAGGTCAAAAGGGATGGGGTAGGGTTCTTCCTGCTGGGCCGGCCTCTCAGCCGTCCCAAACAAGGAACCTGCCTTGGTCCACTCAGGCTGCTAGAACAGGATACCTGTACTGAGTGCGTATTAACGAGGACTTTTATTTCTCACAGTTCTGGAGGCTGGGACTGCAAAGATCAAGGCAGCAGCAGATCTGGTGCCTGGTGAGAGCCCCCTTCCCATCTGGTATGTGGCTGCGTTCCCCGTGTGCCTTCACATGGCAAGAGGGACAAGCGAGTGCTCTGGGGTCTCTTTTATAAGGGCACTAATCCTATTCATGAGGCCTCCACCTTCATGACCTAATCACCCCAAAGCCCCCCCTCCTAACAATCACTTTGCATGTTAGGAGTTAACATACGAATTCGGGGAGGGGTGCATTCAGTCTATGCAGAGCCTCTGGAGGAGTCCTTGAAAAACAAATGAGGGGAGTGAACACAGGTGCTGTGTTTGGAAGCTGAGGATGTGGGAAGCCCAGTCACCTGGCTGGACCACTGGGGGCCACCGGCTGCATCCACCGGCACCTGGAAGCCAGGATCTGCCTCTGAAGCCCTTGTGATCTGAGTTTTGGAAGATGGGGAGGTGGTGCTAGGAGGGTCCTGCCTCCCTGCCTTCAACAAACCTTTACTGCACATCTGCCGTGCGATGCACACTGTCGGGCACAGAGCCCCTGGCCTGGTGATGGTCCCGGTCTAGCCAGGGTCGGATGACAGCTCCAACGAGCACTTTGGTCTGGGAGGGCCTCTTTGAAGGGGAACGTTTGAGCAGGGCCTCGAGTGATAAGCAGGCAGCCGCCCTGGGAAAAGGGTATAACAGGCAGAGGGCACAGCCAAGGCGAAGGCCAGGAGGACTCCAGCAAAGAGGAGAGCGACGGGGACAGTGAGAGGGAGCGCGGCTGGCGAAGGCACGGGGTCAGACACTGCCTTGGTAACATAGCGCCACCGCTCAACAAGAGGAATTTCTTTTCTCACGGTTCTGGAGGTCCGAAGTCCAAGATCAAGGCACCTGCTGACGGATCTGGTTTCTCCTGAGGGCTCTCTCTCCTCTGCCTGCAGATGGCGCCCTTCTCGCTGCGTCCTCACCTGGTCTTTCCTCACGTATGTACAAGCCTCTGTGCTCTTCTTGTAAGAGTCACTAGTCACTGGTCTGCTGGCCTGGGCCCACCCTCATGACCTCACTTTAACTTAATCACCTCCTAAAAGGCGCTGTCTCCAAGACTACATTCCAAGGTATGGGAGTTGGGAGATTCTGAATTTGGGGGGGACACAGTTCAGCCCATAACAGATGGCTTTTGCTCTCAGGGAGCTGGGGGCCTGGGTCAGTGTTGAGCAAGAAGAGACAAGATCAGATTTGCACATTAAGAGGATCTCTCTGGCACCGAGGCCAAGAGAAGAACAGACTGCAGCGGGCAGTGGGGGGGCCGGTGCAGCACCGGGCCAGAAAACTGCTGGACCTGGGTGGAAGGGTCGGTGGGGAGCAGGGCTCAGACTCTTGTTATGTTTGGGAGGTGGGGCCTGAAGTTTCCCAAAGGTGGAGGGTGGGGGGACGGGTGGGTGGGGGGCCAGCTTCTCCTTCCTTGCTCCATGATTCCTTATCCACCAAGTGCCTACCGTGTGCAGCCCTGACCCTGCGGGTGAAGCGGGCCAGGCCTGGAGACAGAGCCCAGGCCCCGGGCGTGCCGACCTGGGCCTCTGCTCCTCCGGCCCTTCCTCCTAACTCCTGGCGGCGGAGCCTGACCCCCACTTGGACAAACATCTTGCGGCCCGTTTCCTCCTCGCCTGCCCGGAGCCCCAGCCCAGCCTGAACAAACACTTGTGACCTGTGCTTCCGGCCTCAGATCTGGGAAAAGTCCAGCCAGGGGCTGTTGAGGTCAATCCCGTGGGGAAGTGGGAAGGAGGCACCAGGCCCCTGCGCGGGGTCCGCCAGGCCCGCCCCGGGGGCCTCCTGCTGCTTCTGTGCCGGGCTTCAGTGCCCCCATCCCTAAACTGGGCCTAATCGCACCCTCAGATGGCCGAGGGAGGCAGGCAGCTCTGCCTGGGCCTGGCATGGCGAGGCCTTGGTGGGGAGGCTCCAAGGGACACCCCCCGGGGACCGCAGTGCTAGAAGGAGCCAGATTTTAACTTCCCATTTGACTTCCCATTTTCTGAAAAGTGCCCCACGGGGCTGCACCTCCAGTCCTGTCCCCTTCACTGCAGAACCTCCCAGTGTCCCTGTCAGAGGTTAACCCGGCCAGGGTGGGGGCAGGAGTGGACATTCTCTCTCTCTCTTTTTAATGCATTTATACTTGTACAACCATCACCACAACCTCATTTTATTTTATTTTGTTTTGTTTTTTAGGGCCCTGCCCACGGCATACGGAGGTTCCCAGGCTAGGGGTCGAATCAGAGCTGCAGCTGCCAGCCTACACCACAGCCACAGCAACACCAGATCCAAGCTGTCTACACCACAGCTCAAGGCTACACTGGATCCTTAACCCACCGAGCCAGGCCAGGGATCGAACCCGCATCCTCATGGATACTAGTCAGGTTCGTTACCGCTGAGCCACAGCTGGAATCCGCCACAGCCTGATTTTAGAACATTTGTATCCCAAACCCTCAGTCCATCCCTCCCCTTAACCTGTCTCCGCAGAAGGGACGTGGACGTTCCTGCCACTGCAAGTGTGTGGACATGGCTGACTGTGAGGAGTGATCTCCCCGTCCTCGGTCATATGAGCAGAGGCGGCCGGACGTGCAGGAGGTGAGTTCGCCAACTTTTCCTCCTCATTAACTGCTCCCTGTGAACTGTAGCATGCAGTGGGCAAGCTAGTGGTTCTGGGGTCAGAAAGAGCCAGATTCAAATCCCAGCTCTCCCGTGTGACCAGCCCCTCAGGTTTATGGATGTGACGGGAGGCTGCCTGGGGCCCGAGTGAGCTGGTTAGGGGAGAGCGCGGACACCCGCCCGGGGCTCACTCACTGAGGGGCGTGAGGAGGCCCACGGTCAAGGGCCTGTGGGTCTCCTGTCTCCACCTCCCTGGGGGTCCAGGCCGGTTCACCACTCAACCCGCTACTTGAACGCTTTTGCCAGAGAAGGCCTCCCAGCTGGGATTTGATTTTGATTTTCTTTTTGTTTTTCAAGCAGGATCTGGGAGTGGAAACAATGGAACTAATATATGTGTGGGATTTTTTTTTTTTTTTCCTTTTCCTTTGGAGCAGTTTCTCCTCATCTGAGAGTTGTGGGGTTGGATTTCCACCTCATCTTCCGGTGTTTGGAGAAGCCACCAGGGCGTGGGCGGGGAGGTCAGGGAGGGGAGATGTGGGTGGGGAGGTGAGCGGAGGGGAGGTCCAGGCAGGGCCAGCAGGAGGGAGAGAAGTGGTGTGCTCCTCCTTGCCTCTGGGTCTTGGCACTGGCTGTCCACTCTCAGCCTCTCAACCTCTAACCCCCCCGGTAGCCCTGTGCCTCCCTGAGATCAGGCACCACCTCCCGCCAGAAGCCCTCCCTGACCTCCCCCGCCAGGGCTACACTGGTGTCAGCACCTTCCTGCTGTCATTAATCTGCGCTCCGTCTTCCACTGTGGGCTACTGGTATTGCTTTACAGCCCTCCCCTCTGCATGAGACTCTGAGCCCAGCAGGGACCTAAAGACGGCCCTCAGGGGACCTTAGCTAAGTAGGACTTGGAAAGGAGAACCCGTCCCTGCACAACGGGCCTCACCTGCTGTTCAAGGCTCTTGATCCGGGAGGGAGAAGGCAAGTGGGAGGAAAGCAGAGGGAGGGTCGGACTCGGATGTGAGGCCAGGGGGTCGGGGTACGGGGTACAGACACAGAGCAGGTACGGATGGACCACTGTACACGGGCTGGACTCCGACGACGCTGGCCCTGTGGCTTCCTGCAGTGAGTTCTCCCTGAGCCTCAGTTTCCTCCTCTGTAAAAATGGGGGTAACAGCACCACCTGGTGGAACTAATTTGAACAGCCCCAGCGCAAGGCCTCAGAGGTGCTGTAACCAGCTTAGCAAGGGCCGGAGCTGAGGCTGGTGCCCAGGCCGCAGGGGTCACTTGGCTGGAAGGGTCCAGGGCGTGGAGGCGAAAGCAGAGTGCAGACCCTGAACTCACATCAGTGCACTCAGTTACTGGTGCCAAAAATAGTTCGACTCCCCACCTCCTGCCTGCTCCCAGAATCCTCCGTGAGGGGGCCAAGGGTCCTGCAAATAGAAGTGAATTATGGGCGGGGGATGGATTCAAACCTGCCACAAATCACGCTGTGACTGTTGCATTTAAGCACCTTTTCTGAGACTCCTCACTGAACCTCTTGGCCCCTCTCAGACCTTGCAGGGACAGCCCTGGCTGGGCACGAGGGGGTCCAGGAGGTCAGGGCTCCAGCTTCCCGCCCAAGCCGGGAGTGGTGGGGAGCGGGCAAGAGGGGGAGGGATCGGGACAAACACCTGCACTTTCAGGCTGCTTAATAAATGGGTGGGACGCTTGCCTGTGGCCGTAGCAGATACTGGGCACCTTCGCAGGAAAGTACCATTCTGACCACGCTCATGCATGTGCATGGCACTGAGACCCCTGTGTTTCAAACGGCAGCTCCCGCGCATACGCACCCACCGTGTGTCTGGCGCCAAGCAGAGGTAACGCTCCATGACAGCCCGGAGAAACCGGGGCACAGAGCAGGGCGGTGACTTATCAGGAAGCTGCAGAGCTGGGGTTCCACCAATGCTGCCTTTCAAAGGGCACCTGCAGGGCACCCGGGTGAGCGGAAACTGTGTCTAATGGGGGGGGTGTGGGGTGAGCAGCCCTGTGAGCCCTTCCTGGGTAGGTGACCCCAGACAGATGGCCAGCTGTCCCGAGCCCCCGTCTCCCCATGGCAGTGGACCCAGGTCCCTCTGGGCTGAGTCCCTCCCACCCACCCCTGGGCCCCACCACCCCTGCCTTTATAGGTGCAGCTGTGCATTGGGCCTCTGATTCCCAGCAAAACTCCATCAGAACCCACATCCCCCAGCCCACAGCTCTTGCCCCATGTTATCTTTAACGCAAATAATACAAATTCTCTGATGAAACTTAGAAAACTCAAGATTCAAAAGAAAAACTTCAGCCCAGGTCATAACGCAGCAAAGCATCAGGGTTTGTGCTGCCTGAGTCTGCCTCTCCCTGACCCGGTGACCTAGAAGCACACTCTCCGTCGTGGCGCCTCAGGGTGCTGTCGGTAGCGGAAGGAGCCTCCAAGCCCAGATCCTGGGGCTGGACGTGGGCTGTGGAAACCCTCAGTTATTTTAGCAGCAGGGGATGCCCAGCTCCGCCCGTGGGCACCAAAGTGGAAGTGAGAATGGATGGGGGTGACATGGGTGCAGCTGAGAAAGTGAAAGTTCTCCTGTGTCTCCCCCGCCCCGGCCACATGGGCCAATGCCATCTCTTGTCCCAAACGGAGGTTCAAAGGCTGGTGCCCCCACCACCCAGCCAAAACCGTCCTTAGAGTCCCTGGAGCCCCGGGCAGTGATGCACAGAGGAAGGGGGTCCCCTGCCCAGGGAGCCCCAGCTCAGGGGCACCTTCCCAGCCTCCGACCCCCGACTTTGACTCTGTCCTGGCCAGCGAAGCCTCTCGAGTGGGGACCTGGAAATGGGGACCAGGGAGGGGGGACTTGATTGGCCCTGTGTCAGGTAGAGACTGAGACGCAACCAGAATCCAGCCTGCGCCCCGGAGGCCTGCCCCAAATGTTCTTGGTGGCTGCCTCAGGCCACTGCTGGGATCTCCCGAGTGTCCTGTACTCTGAGAGATCTCCGCGCTCACACAGAGTTGGGTTCAAATCCCACGCTGTCCTCTCTGCTGGCGGGGCCTTGGCAAGCCCTGCCTCTCTTCCGCCTTCTGTAAAATGGGCCAGTGAGACCCTGTGCTCATATGGGGAGTAAGTGCGATAAGGAGAGGCCTGCCCTGGGGGGCGGGGGCAGGATGGTGTCAGTTGGGTTGGGGGGGTTCTGCATGTGGCCGCCCCTGCCCCGCGGGCCCACCCCAGGTGTGTGGAACAATGGGCTGGTGGCTGCATCTGTGCTGACCTCACTGGCTTCCGCTGGGGCCCCACAGCGCCGCCTGTTTTGCTGGGGAGAGGGCCTCCCCTCCTATCCTCTTCCCCTGGGCTCCCTTCCCGCTTCCCTAGGTGCGGCCGGCCCTTCCGTCCAGGCGCTCATCAATCGCACCCGAGGTGCTGGGCGTCCAGCCGGCCTTCTCAGGCCATGACTCACTTCCTGTTTCCTGGAGCTGGAAATAGCTGCCCCTGGCTGCTGGGCTGGTGCTGGGGGCCCTCCCCGGGCAGCTGCTCAGTCTCCGCAGCGCGGCCCCCCCCGCAAGCCCGCGCACCCGCCACAAGCTTTGTTCTGCTGGACACCAAACCGGCCCGAAGACCTGGTCATTGCTCACTCGGGGCCAAGCACCACCGGGGGACGCGGGGCTGGGGCAGCAGCAGGGAACCTTCAGACGGGGGCCTGCCCGCGGCTGTCTGGAGGCATTGACCAAATAACCCAGCACACTGGGAGCTGCGAGCCCTGGACCAGCGTCACACAGACGCCTGTGACCACCGTGGAGTCCACAGAGGCTGTGGATGAGGGACACGGGAGCTGTTGCAGGCTTTCGAGGTGTAGAAAAAATGCAGGAACAGATTTGCAGTTTGAAAATCTCGTTCAGGCTGCTTCATGGAGAGGATTCTAGGCGAGGAAGGCGGAGGCCGCCAGGCGGGGGTTGGGGCTTGCTGCTGAAGGGGCCTGAGACTGATAGGGGGTGATTAGGGGGTGATCCCGGACCGGAAGATGGGCGGAAGGGACGGGTGCTGGGCGCCTCCCAGGTTTTGCCTCGAGCGCAGGGCAGTGGAGGCCGGGGCTGAGTCGGGCTGTGCCACACATTCCGTCCGTGACTCCGCTAGATGTTTGCCTCTCCCGTTTTTGCTTTTCCCGTTTCTAGTTGTGGCCTTTTCTTTTCCACCGAGATAAGTTTCTTTAGCATTTGTTGTAAAGCTGGTTCAGTGGCGCTGAATTCTCTTAGCATTTGCTTGTCCAGTAAAGCTTTTGATTTGTCTTTTGAATCTGAACGGGAGCCCTGCTGGGTAGAGTACTTGTGGTTGTACATTTGATTTTCCCTTTCATTACTTGAAGTACATTGTGTCACTGCCTTCTGGTCTGCGGAGTCTCTGATGAAAAATCAGCTGCTAACCTCATGGGGGTTCCCTTGAATGTTAGCTGTTGCTTTTACCTTGAATTTTTTTTTAATTACTCGATAAATTTTATTACATTGTACAACAATCATCACAACCCAATTTTATAGCATTTCCATCCCAAACCCTCAGTGCATCCCTCCCCACCCCCCAACCTGTCTCATTTGGAAACCATAAGTTTTTCAAAGTCTGGAGTCAGTATCTGTTCTGCAAAGAAGTTCATTGTGTCCTTTTTTTAGATTCCAAATGTAAGGGATAGCATTTGATGTTGATGTCTCATTGTCTGACTGACTGCACTTAGCATGATAATTTCTAGGTCCATCCATGTTGCTGCAAATGCTGTTATTGCTTTCCTTTTAGTGGCTGAGTAATATTCCATTGTGTGTATGTACCACATCTTCTTTATCCACTCCTCTGTCGATGGACATTTAGGTTGTTTCCATGTCTTGGCTATTGTATATAGTGCTGCAATGAATATTGGGGTACATGCGTCTTTTCGAGTCATGGTTTTCTCTGGATAGATGCCCAGGAGTGGGATTGATGGATCGGATTTTACTTTGAATGTTAACTGCTTGTTGCTTTTTATATTTTTCTTTGTCTTTAATTTTGGTTGATTTGATCAGCATGTGTCTTGGTGTGTTCTGTCCTGAATGGGACTCTGCCCTTCCTGGACTTTGAGTGTTTCTTTTCCCATGTTAGGGAAGTTTTAGGTTATTATCTCTTCAGATATTTTCTCCATACTCTCTCTCTCCTCCTCTGGGTCCCCTCAGTCCGTGACTTTGCACGAGCCACTTACCTCCACCATGCCCTACTTCCCACCTGCAAAATGGGCGCGCGAAGAAGTCCTCCCTCCTAGGTGGCTGTGAGGAATAAATGCAGTAATTCACATGAAGCCCTGGGAGCTGTGCTCCTGGGCAGACTCAATAAACTTTAGCTGCCTTTATTCCAAAAGTATTTTTCTGCCTTAGACCTTGTAGTCTTGACCTTCTGCTGTGTGCCAGGGACTGTGCGAGGGGTGATGAGGCTCCCCCAACTCTGAGAGGCAGAGCCTCACCCCCATTTTGCAGAAGGGAAAACAGAGACTGGAAGGGCAAAGGGCTTTGTCCAAGATTTCACAGTTGGGAAGTGGCACGGCAGGATGTAAACCTGGTCCCCGTAGCCTCCCATGCTGCATGGGGACCCCACGGTACCCTCCCCTGTCTGTGGCCCTTAGCTGGGGGATGGAGGTGAAGCTGGCACAATTGCCCTGCTTCAACCAAGTCATATCCTCATCTGAAAACTTATATTTTAGACTCACAGACTCTGCCCAGCCCAGGGGGAGTCAACCTTCCCTGGCAGGTGGATGAGGGCGGTTGAGGACATTAGCAGGACGCCAGGGGAGGGATGCTGGGAAAGAGGCCCTGGAGCTGCATGGAGTGGGTACCAGCCAAGAAAGTGATGGGAGGACGTTTGATCATCTCCTCCCCCATTCATTCATTCATTCATTCACTCACCCTCGTGAGCCTGCTTTGAGTCCAACCTTCTTGCCTGGTGATGCAGGGGACACAGCATGTCCCCAACAAAGTCCAGCTCCTGAGATGCTCCCTGGCTGGTGTGACAGAAACGTTGTCACCTGGTGTGGATGCTCTCATGCTGGCAGCACGGAGAGCCATGGTGGCAGCACGGGGAGTAGGTGGATTGACCCCGCCTGGGAGATCTGGGAAGGCTGCCTGGAAGAAGCGAAGACAGAGCTGAGTCTTGGAGGCAGTCTGGAGGCTTAGCCAGGGGGATAGAGCAGGAAGAGAAGTTCAGGGTCACAGAAGGACTTGATCTGCACACCAGGAACTCAGGGGCTGCTGGGAACTCTGGGACTCAGATTCTGACTCAGGGGGTGCAGCGGGGGAGTCCAGGCAAAGGATAGTGGCTCGTCCTGAGACACCCTGTGGTCAGCGGAGGCTGCTCTTGAGTAAGATGAGGGATGATGTCACCCAAAAGTCCCTAAAGAACCAGTTCCAAGTTCCTCAACAGAGGGGACTTTGGCCAGGCTGAGCAATTACTCACAGGCTGGCCTGCCCAAGGTTGAGGGCTGCACCATCCAAGGCCAGAGGCTGGACCACACAAAGCTGAGATCAGGCTGCTGAAGGTTGATCCTAAAAACCTTCCAGAGGAAACCCTCTAGCAGGCTTGGGGCAGCAGGAACAGGACCAGTGGCCTCTCAGGGCCGGACCCCCAGCTTGAACTGTATACCGTGGGCCACAGCAGCCCTCACATAAGCGTCTGTCTGACACATGCAGGCTTTAGCTTGTCCACTTGTCCCACATGTGTACCCGGCCCCCCATCAGTGTATACTTGACCCCAGCGTGTGTGCATGTGTGCACGCACACACAAGCACACACACACACACACACACACACACACACACACACACACGCAGGGCCGCGCTTGCATGCACATCTCCTCACACCTGTCTTCCCCCACTGAACCTGCCCCCGTGCACACATGCCAGGACCCACCTGAGACAGGGGCTTCTGCAGGCTGCCGTGGGCTTTGGAGACGCTCAGTACCAGGCCCCGTGGGGCCCCCTTGAGCTGGGCCGGTGAGCTCTGGTCTCACTTCCTGGGGCAGCCGTCCCTGCAAAGGCTCTCGCCCTAAGCCATCGGCCTGGAGTGCGATGCCACCTCTGTGAGTGCAGACAGGGTAGATGGAGTCTGTGGGACAGAGTCCACACCCACTGACAGGGCCCTTGAACTTAATGCCTCCCTGATGGGTCTGGGCTGCTCTCTGACTCCAAAAGAGGCAGCGCCCCCAGCCTGGTGAAGTCCATGACCTAGGACCTCCCGCTGGGACCCCCCACTCCCACTCCACATCCTGGTACCCAACCCTGGGAAGCCCACCTCCTGAATAGCCCTGGGCTGCCTTCCTCCTCCTCTGCCACCTGTCTGGGCCCCTGGGTCATCACCTGCCCAGACATCTGCAGAAGCCCCCTCCTGGACCTCCCTCCGCCCTTCGGTTCCTGCCCCTCTCCCTCGAAAGCACCCACAGCTTCCTGAGCTCACCATGCAGTCAGGGCTGCCTAGCCCCCAGCCTCCAGCCCCAGCTCAGCAGGGCCCCAGCTCACCCACGGGGCGTGCGTCCTGCTCTTTCAGGGCCGTGCAGCTCCTCACTCCAGCCTCTGCTCTTGTCCTCCAGCCGGGAAACCTCCCCCTTCAGCATCCTGCAGAGCTCAGCTCAGGGGTCACCGCCTCAGGGAAGCCCCCCCTGAGCCCAGGGTGGGCTCAAGTCCCCCTGTGAGCAGGCCTGGAACCACTTGGTTTTGCCCTTTGTAGCATCGGTGACCTTCTGAGATTATATGATTGAGTTATTTGATTAAAGACTGTCTCCCCCATGAGGCCTCGCTGAGGACAGGGATCGTGCCTGTGGGGTCCCCATAATATCCCCAGTGCCCGGCACATTGGAGGTGTTTGGTTAGGGGTTACTGATGAATGAATGAAGGACTCTGTTCTAGTGTTTTATTCCACCCAGGGTTTTGCCTGGAGGGGGCAGACCCTCATATCTACACCAGGAATCAGGTGTGAGGGGTCACCTTGAGGACCGGGGGGTCTCCTAGGCTGCAGGGCACAGGGCAGGATGGCCTGATGTGGCCTGGTCTTATGAAGGTGGGTGGTCAGTGTGGCCACATGGACAAAATGGGGGTCATGGAGGCAGCTTTGGCAGAGTCTGTCGGGCACTGCCCAGGAGGGTGTCTCCAGCAGCCAGCATGACCATCCTGTCTGCTTGGCAGATGCCCTGGGGTGGTGATACAGCCGTCCATCCATCCTAACATTTATTGGCAGTGACCATGTATCCCCGCCTGGCGGACCTCCCAGTCCACTGGGGAGGGCTAGCTGCCTTCATACCGTGTGGTAAGCAATGTGATGGGAGGAGCTTCTGGATACTGCTTCATGCTCAAGAAAGCCTTCTCAGGGGAAGGGCTATGTACACTAGGGTTTGAGGGATGCCTAGGAGTTCACTAGGAAGGACTTTTCAGGGAAGGTGACATTTGGGCTGGGTCTTGAGGGATGCATGCCAGTGGACCAAGAAAACAAGAGAGGAAACACACATTCTCTAGACACTAGTTTCTCTTTAGGGACTCATGCAGGCTCTGGGGCAGTAAGACTGGGCCCTACTCATCCAGGCCAGTCTCCTCCCTACAGCCTGTGTGCAAGGGCATCCCAATGGCCCTGTCCTCGAGCCCTAAGGCCTGTGAAGTTCTCATGTGTGCTCAGCATGTGGCAGGCATTCAGTCTTAGGCCAGGCAAGAGGTACCTACTAAGCAGCAGACTCCAGGGAGCCACGGAGGAAAGACCTGAGCAGATGCCAGTGTCACTGGCCAACTCTCCTGAGGGGCAGATGCTTTTTACAGAAGAGAAGACTGAGGCCCAGAGGAGACGTAATCTGGAGGGGACAGAGGGTCTTGAAATGACGGTCTGGCTGCAGGGGACAGAGGAAGGGAGAAGGAGAAGATGCCCCTGTGGGTACCAGCCCTGAGCTCCATCCAGTCAGGGCAGGGCAGGGGCAGAACCTTCCAGAGCAAGGGGCGGGGGGATGGTGGAGCAGCAGCCTCTCCTTCCCATCAGTGACCAATAATAAATGTCACTGATTATTTACTCAGGCCGGGTGAGCTAGAGGTGATCTCGTTGATCTCCACAGCTTGGAGAGCTGGGGACATGTAGACCCATTTCACTGGTGTGGAAGCTGAGACCCAGAGAGGTGAAGGGACTCACCCTGGGTCACGCAGGCGGGAGGCAGAGGGTTGGGATCTGAACCCAGGACCGCAGGATGACAGCTCCTTAGCCTCGGCTGGACCTGCTCCTGGAGAAGAGGGAACAGCCAGACCTGAAAGTTCCAGCTCCACCTTGAGCAGCTGGGTGGCCCCAGGGAAGTCACTTTCCTTTTCTGCGCCGTAGCCTCCTCTCCTATAAAGGGGCCTCAAAGTCCCTGCAGTGTGACAGGTGGAGTTTAGGAATTCCTGTCATGGCTCAGCGGTTAGCGAAACCGACTAGCATCCATGAGGACGTGGGTTCGATCCCTGGCCTTGCTCAGTGGGTTAAGGATCTGACGTTGCCGTGAGCTGTGGTGTAGGTCGCAGACACTGCTTGGATCCTGTGTTGCTGCGGCTGTGGCGCAGGCCGGTAGCTATAGCTCCGATTCGACCTCTAGCCTGGGAACCTCCATATGCTGCAGGTGCGGCCCTAAAAAAGAAAAAAAAAGAGAGAGAGAGAGAGATGAAGTTTATTTTGTTTATTTTTTGCGCTTTTTAGGGCCGCACCCACGGCATATGGAGGTTCCCAGGCTAGGGGTCAAATCGGAGCTGTAGCCCCCGGCCTACACCACAGCTCACGGCAACACAGGATCCCAGCCGCGTCTGCGACCTACACCACAGTTCACGGCAATGCCAGATCCTTAACCCACTGAGCAAGGCCGGGGATCATCGAACCCACAACCTCATGGTTCCTAGTAGGATTCATTAACCACTGCGCCACGATGGGAACTCGGAGATGAAGTTTATGTTAGATACTAACCTGTGCGGGCTCCCTAAACCTGTCTCAGGTGCCCCTTCCCCTGTGAAGCCTGCCCGGCTTGCTCCCGTGGGCTTGATTGCCGGAGTGCCCCCCACGGCACCATCAGGGCTGTGACCCAGGGCATATAGTAGGCGCGCACTCGATATCTGCTGGAATGAGCCCAGTCAGACAAACCTAGGTTCCAATCCAGCACCACGGCCTTGCCTCTCAGCCTCAGTTTCCCCATCCATCAGGTGGGATCAGTAGCACAGACCTTTCAGGGTTTTTAAAGCCTTGGCTGGGGAACATCTGGCGCACAGTAAGTGCGCAGCCCGCGTGAGCCCGGGTCCTCCTCAGCTGCGGCTTCCTGTCTCCCTGTGCCTCCATGCACGCAGCGCCCACCGTCTGCTCAGGGATCACCTGCCCCTGCCCGCCAGCCTGCCCCCCCAGCAGATGTCCCCTGGAGATGGCAGCAGCCTGGGAATGTGGGTGGGGTCCCCCGGGGTGGCCCTGCCCACCCCACCCCCCACCCCCTGCTGCTGCTGGACAGAGGCCTCAGTGTGGAGCCGCCGGGGTCCTTTCATGGGCCCAGACCCATGACTGGACGTCTGAGAATGCCGCCCATTATCCGACTCACAGAGCACAAAGGGGCCACGCGGGGGCTTGGCAGGCCAGGCGCCCGGGATGGGTGCATGGGGGCTCCTAGTCCCCACCCTGGGCCGCCGCGTCCCTCCACAGAGGGCGAGGATGTGCCCAGAGTCAGGAGAAGGCGTCTCTCACAACCAGGAATGAGAACCATTTCCTCCCGCCCCTGGGAGAGACAAAGACAGAAGCAAGCCAGGGCCTCAGTTTGTCACAGTCAAGGACAGCCACCCTCCCCCTGGCGGGGAGCCAGTATGGGCAGAGGAGGGAACATTCCAGAACTTGGAAGCAGGGTAAACCCCCTGTTCCTCCATAGAGTCCATGGTGGGGAAACGCTAACAGGTCACTCCAGCAGCACTGAGTGTCTAACGGAAACACGTAAGCATGATGTGTGCTGTTTCCTGTCAGCGCTGCCACTCAAGGGTCCCCCCACCCCTCCTGGGCCACTCCAGTAGGACTTGGTGGCAATGACAGGAGACTCAGTGTGGAGCGTCAAGGCTGGCTAGAGAGGGGGCAGAGGTCACTTTGGGCCACCTATTTGCTGTGTGACCTCAAGAAGGCCTCTAGGCCTCTCTGAGCCTTGGTGTCCATGTTTACAGGAAGAGAGGCGGGAGACTTGGAGGGTTAACTGAAGAGGTGGTCTTATGCATCCCAGCCCTTAAGGGCAGTGGCATTGACGATGCGTCTCAGATGCAGCTGCTGTGAGGATGACGTCATTATCTGGGTTGGGAGCTCTCCTGAGTGGGGCACAGATGATTGGTCTGAGCAGTCTGGGGGAGAGGACCCCGTGATTCAGAACTGGAATGTTCTTCCTGACATGACGGGCCTTTGACATGCATGTGTTTCCCATCCTCGCAGCAGCCTTGGGAGGCAGATTATGCTCCCCTTTTCCAGATGAGGAAACTGAGGCTCAAAGAGAGGTGGTGCCACTGAGGTCACCCAGGTGGTTGGGGCAGAGCTGGTCCTGGAACTCAGGTCTCTCACCTCCAAGGCAAGAGGTGGAGGGGCGCAGCGGCCCAGTGTGCCATGCAGCTGTGGGCAAGTGGCGGCACCTCGCTGACCCTCAGTGTGCTCGTCTGAAAAATGGGGCTGGTAAAACCCACCTCTCAGCTTGTTCCCAGGGGGCGATGAGAAGGGCAGAGCCCGTGAGGAGCTGCACGGGTGGCTCCTGGCACCGCTGGGGCCCACCCTGGGGCTGCTGAGCTGTCCCAGAGGACTCCATTCCTGTCACCAAGGCGGTGCTTGGAGCAGGGAGCGTGTCAGGAGCACTTCCTGCACGGAAGGCATTCGCCGAGGCCAGGCCCAAGGGACAGGAGGGCAGGGCCCCCTCCCCGCACAGCCCTGGCCCCACTGTTATTTTTTCCAATTGAAGAAGGAAAACATTTCCTCCTGCTCCTCACAGCTCGGCCCTGGGCGGCTGGAGAGCCTAGCGCAGACAGGCAGGATGGGGGAGGCCCCGCCCCGTGGCAGCGAGAGGCCCCGGCCGCCCTCTCTGGTCCAGCCTGGCCACCTACCCCTGGGTGTCCTGGCAAGGACCTGTCCCTCTGGGCCACCGTGTCCTCAGCTACAAAGGCACTGGATTAGATTAACATCTCCCAAATTTCAGGCATTTTGTACCACCTGCCTTATGACCTACTCCATATCTGTCTTTAAATTAACTCAGGTTTTAAAAACTTTGATTAAGTGCATTTGTCAAGCAAGCTTTATATCATTATTGTGCTTGGAAAGCCAGTCTCACTTGCCAAAACCAGAAAAATAACTGCAAATGTTATCAAGAAAACAAGGATCTATAAGTAAATTCCAGAATGCTGAGCCCAAGACGGTCTCTCTATTAAAAATGGACAATGACAAATGCTAGAGAGGCCTTAAAGACACACTAGTGCCAAACAAAGACCTTCCCCTTGATATAATCAGAAGAGTAAAGACTGAAAAGGGCCCGAATCAGAGGGTGAACCAGGGTTAGCTGGCATCAAGCAGGGGCTGGTTAACCTGGGTTAGTCGATTCCAAGTGAGTTGATGTGTGGTGCCACCTCCCCCCGCCTTCCTGGGTACCATCCCCCCCCCACCCCGGGGTTTCCTCTGAAATCCCTTCTATCAGGACACCCCACTGCCTCTTAGCAGGTGGGGGGAGATGTGGGTTCTTTCCTTCCTTCATGCCTGCCTTCATTCACTCGGCCCACAGTTATCAGCACTCTCTGCCTGGCCAGGGGGACGGCGTGGCCACCGCCATGACCCATCCTGGCCTGGGGGAGCTCCTGACTAATGGGCAGAGGGGAGCGAGTGCAGGATCTGGAGACAGATCCAGGTTCAAATCCTCACTTTGGTAATGCCCCTCAGTTTCTCCACCTGTGAAATGGGTTCAGTGACGCCCGCCTGCCTCGTCAGCTGGCTGTGAGGATGGCATGAAATTGTGCAGGGCAGTGCTCGGCGTAGTAGTTTGCCCCAGGTAGAAGGTGGCTCTACCAGTTGCCATGGGCCCTAATGGGCCCTGGCTCAGTGTAAGGGGAAAGGCGCCATTTGCCCAGTGCTGTGCTTTCTGGTACGTTCCATTCTTCACATTGTACAACCTCTCAGGGCCTGGTGTGCTAACATGATTATCTTCATTTTTACAGACAAGGAAACTGAGGCTCAGAGAGAGCAAGTGCCTAGCCATAGGCCACACAGCATTTCCACCTCCAGCTTACATGAGGACACTTGGACCCTGGCTCTGCCTTCTGCGGCTAACCTGGCCCTGCATACCCTCAGCTCCAGGAGGCTCCGAGTGCCTGCGCTCAGTTCAGCAGGTAGTTTGTGTCCAAGGTGCCCGGAACTAGAACCATTCGCTGCGTGCCAGACTGAGCCTCGACCACACAGAGCATTATCCTCAAGGCTCAGTGGGGGGAGCTCCAGGACGCGGCTGGAGGAGCCCGGAGACAGGAAGGAAGCTGGGAGGGGGAGAGGGGGAGACAGGGAGGGAGACAGAGGCAGAGACTCTGAGAGAGAGACACACAGAGACAGACGAGTGGAAGGGTGGGGGAGAGACTGGGACGAGAGAGAGACAAAGAGAGAAGCTGGGAGGAGCAAGAAGACAGACAAAACCAGAGATTGGGGGAGGCTTGAGAAAGATGAGAAAAAGATGGAGAGGGAGACAGAGGGATGCTGGGGCGGGCTCTGGGGAGGGCGGGGCAAGGGGCACTGAGGCAGCCTCCTGCGTCCCTGAGGGGCTCCTGGTCCCATTCCACGGGGGGCACAAGATGAGTCCACCCCACCCCGAGGTGGAGGTGGGGACATTAGTCCTATCAAGCTGTCCCCTGAGTGGCCTTGGGTCCTGGGGGTGGGGGATGGGGCACCAGAAACAGAACCTCGGATTTCCTGTGTTAAATACTCCCAGCTAGCAAAGCAGTGGCCAGACCGACAGAGGGGTTGGAAAAAGGCAAGCGTGATAGGCAGATGCTGACGGCAGGAAGGCAAGGGTGCTGGGGAAGTGGGGGCCGGCTGTAGGCCTGGCCTTTCCTGCCTACCCCCGGGGCACAGAGAAATCCCCTGTCCTTCCTTCCTGGCCAGGTGAGGACAGGTGAGGGAGGCGGTGCCACCCTCAGAGCCAGGACCACAGGTACCATGTGCACCCACCATGTGGGAGCCCCCCATTCTGAGAGCCTGGAGCTGGACTGGGGCTGGGAGAGAGTTGAGGGGTGTTCAGAGCCAGCAGACTTGGGCCTTCAAACATCATAGTTCTGCTCCTTGCACGCTGTGCCTCTTGGGCCGGTCCCTTCACCTCTGGGGCCTCAGGCTCTGAATCTATCAGGTGGGACTATAATAAATAGTTCCAGTCTCAGAAGGCGGCTGTGTGGGTGAAGGGCTTGGCAGAGTGCCTGGCAGGGGGCGAGCTGCACCCCCGCTGTGGCCAAGGCCATGCATGCTCCTGATGCAGGCTCTGTAGCCCTGTAGTCATTGCTGCCTCCCTGGGCCCCAAGGGCTCACCTGCTCCTCCCAGGTGAAAAGAGAAGCAGGCCCAGTGCCAGCTCACCTGTGGCTGATCTTCCACTAAATCTGGGAGAATTTTAGATCCTTCCAGAGTCCCAAATAAAGTGAGTGGGAGGGCAGAGGAGGCACCTGTGGGCCTCCTGGGGCCATCAGCCCCCCCCAAGACCGATGCCTCACTCTGGGTGGCCCCCGGCTTGGCACAGGCCTGAAACAGTTCTTCGTCTCCCCGTTCCCTGTTTCATGTCTGACGCTCGAGCTCTGGTCCCTCTGTCCCTGTCACCTGTCCAACCTCTGCTGGGGCTGGGGTTAGAAGGACAGATCATGGCATCAAAGGGGGTGGTGCCCCTTCCCCAGCTGCCCTTGGGGGTGATGGTGAAAGGGAGCGGAGAATGAGGAGAGAGGGGGAGGGCGGGGGAGAGGGGGGTGCACAGAGTGGGGTAGATGGATGCAGAGAAAGAGAGGAAGGGACACAGACTGGCCGAGGGCACCGGGGCAGGGGAGGTGGGAGGAGAGCCAGGGACAGAAAAAAACGGGAGAGAAGGGAGAGAGGATACAGGGGAGAAAGTGGGGGTGGGAGCGATGTAACACGGAGAGCGAAAGGGAACAGGAGGCTGAGCGGAGACAACACGCAAGGAGTGGGGGGAGGGGAGCCAGAGGGAAGCACAGAGACGGGGAGACACTGAGAGACACATCGAGAAGGGAAGAGAGACAGAGACGGCAGAAAAAAAGGAAAGAAAAAATAAAACAAGCCCGAGAGACAGGCCAAGCGGCCAAGAGGGAGAAGGAACTAAAGCAACCAGCGACCGAGGCAGAGGCAGCGCCAGGAAGGGAGCCTTGGGCCGCGGGCGCCGCGCGGGAGGGTCCTGGAGGGCAAGGGGCGTTGGGACACACCGACAGCCCAGCGGAGGCCCGGCAGCCGGAGGGCAGGGTGGCAGCCGGGGGCTGAGGCCCGGGATGCGCGGGGAAGTGGGCCCGGGGCGGGAGGGGGCCCAGGAGGCGGGGCGCGGCCGGGCGGGGCGCGGCGGGGGCGGGGCGCGAGGGCGTGTCCGCAGCGGAGCCGCCCCCGTCCCGCCCCCGGGCTGCGCCGAGCTGCTGAGCCCGGCCGGGGCGCCGGGGCCGGGGGCGGCTGGCGCGGGCAGGAAGCGCCTCGCGGCCCGGGCCCGCCCCCCGCCTCCTGCCGCCTCCGGACTCCCGGCTCCCGGCCGCGCCGCGCCCCATGCACTCGCCGCGCCGCGCAGCCCGCGCACGCCCGGATGGCTCGTCGCGCCGCGGGCGGCGCACCCCTCAGCGCCCGGGCCGCCGCGGCCAGCCCCCTGCCGCGGCGCCCGCCATTCCCGGCCCCGTCGTGTCCGCTGCTGCTTCTGCTGCTCCTGGGGGCGGCGCGCATCGACGCTCTGGAGATCCAGCGCAGGTTCCCCTCGCCCACGCCCACAAACAACTTCGCCCTGGACGGCGCGGCGGCGACGGTGTACCTGGCGGCCGTCAACCGCCTCTACCAGCTGTCGGGGGCCAACCTGAGTCTGGAGGCCGAGGCAGCCGTGGGCCCAGTGGCCGACAGCCCGCTGTGTCACGCCCCGCAGCTGCCGCAGGCCTCGTGCGAGCACCCGCGGCGCCTCACTGACAACTACAACAAAATCCTGCAACTGGACCCGGGGCAGGGCCTGGTGGTCGTGTGCGGTTCCATCTACCAGGGCTTCTGCCAGCTGCGGCGGCGGGGCAACATCTCGGCGGTGGCCGTGCACTTCCCGCCCGCCGCGCCGCCCGCCGAGCCCGTCACCGTGTTCCCCAGCATGCTGAACGTGGCGGCCAACCACCCAAACGCGTCCACCGTGGGGCTTGTCCTGCCGCCGGCCGCCGGCACCGGGGGCAGCCGCCTGCTCGTGGGCGCCACGTACACGGGCTACGGCAGTGCCTTCTTCCCGCGCAACCGCAGCCTGGAGGACCACCGCTTCGAGAACACTCCCGAGATCTCCATCCGCTCCCTGGATGCGCGCGGCGACCTAGCCAAGCTCTTCACTTTCGACCTCAACCCTTCCGACGACAACATTCTCAAGATCAAGCAGGGAGCCAAGGAGCAGCACAAGCTGGGCTTCGTGCGCGCCTTCTTGCATCCTCCGGACCCGCAGCCGGGAGCCCAGACCTACGCGTATCTGGCGCTCAACAGCGAGGCGCGCGCGGGCGACAAGGAGAGCCAGGCGCGGAGCCTGCTGGCGCGCATCTGCCTGCCCCGCGGCGCCGGCGGCGACGCCAAGAAGCTCACTGAGTCCTACATCCAACTGGGCTTGCAGTGCGCGGGCGGCGCGGGCCGCGGCGACCTCTACAGCCGCCTGGTATCGGTCTTTCCCGCACGAGAGCGGCTCTTTGCGGTCTTCGAGCGGCCGCAGGGAACCCTGGCGGCCCGCGCGGCTCCCGCCGCGCTCTGTGCCTTCCGCTTCGCCGACGTGCAAGCCGCAATCCGCGCCGCACGCAACGCCTGCTTCGTGGACCCCGCACCCGACGTGGTGGCGGTACTCGACAGCGTGGTGCAGGGCACCGGGCCAGCCTGTGAGCGCAAGCTCAACATCCAGGTACCCCCGGGCCACCGGGGCGAGGGGGCTCGGGGGACCATCCAGGGGAGAGCGTGCAGTAACTGGGCAAGTTGTGCGCTGAGCGGGTCGCAGGTGTGACCGTGCTGCGACCCAGATATGCGTATACGGGGACCCGAGTGTGTACTCTGGGCCGCAAGTGCATTCGCGGGGACCCAGGTGTACTCGCCAGGATACAGGCAAGGATACAGCCGTCAGCGGAGGTGGGGGGAGGGGCTTGGCATGAATATGGCTCAGGTGTGAGCATGAGGCACTTAAGTGAGTGCTGGGTTACAGGTAGGAATAGCTAGGTGTGTGGGAGTGATCTGGGTCTCAGGTGGGTGTTGGAGGGAGCCAACGGTGCAGGGAAGTCACAGGTGTTTCCAGGCTGAAGGCACAGCAAGTGAGTGCAGTGTCTGATCAAATGTGTGTTCTGGGCCACTGCCGTGAGCCTATCAGGGCTGCCTTTGGAAGTTGGCAGATGTGTGCACGGGTGTGGCAGGTGTGCAGGGAGGCAGGCAGCTGTGCAGCATGGCCCTGCAGTTGTGGAGGGCAGCAAGGACATTGGTGCAACAGGATGGGCCTAGGTGCTCAGCAGGATATGTGGCAGGGGACACAGGTTGGCAAACAGGCGCGTATCTGAGGCCAACTTTTATTCACCCATTTAACACAATTTACTGAGCATTTTACCTGCACCAGGCATGGGGGCTAATGGGCAAGGCAGTAGCAATTGTGGGATGCCCACAGCATGGCCTAACCCTAGATTTTTAACAGTAACCCAAAGGTATGCTCTGTTCTCATGTCCATTTTACGGAGGAAGGAACTGAGGCACAGAGAGTTTAAGGAACTTGTCCAAGATCACACAGCTTGGAAGCAGCAGAGGCAGGATTTGAATCCAGGCTGTCTGGCTCCAGTGTCTGTGTTCTTAATGCTGCCCAGCCTTTGCTGCCTCATAGCTCAGGGTGTGTGTTGGAAGAGTCCCAGTGGCTGGGTCAAGGAGTGCCGGCCTCGGGAGAGTGGAGGGGGGTGAGCAGGACTGCGTGCAGCGCCGAGTGCAGGAGAGGACAGGGAGGGCCAGGGCTAGGGTCACAGCAGCTGGGTCTGGGGCTGGTCGGGGCAGCGGCTAGTGAGCCAGGTTGGGAGATCGATGTGTCTGTTAATCTTGGGGGGACGTGACACAGGGGGTGCAGTACAAGAGGGAACTTTGTGTGGTTCCACTCAAGGGAGCGCATCAAGGAGGGAGTCACTCCTTCAGGGGGCCCTGGGAGGTGCCCCTGTGCCTTTTCCACACTGAGCCTTGGGAGACCTGGCCACTTCCTGAGGAAGCCTTAACTTCTCAAAAGGCAGAACTCTGCCTTCTCCTTCTTGGGGCCAGGCCCCCCGTAGCCCTGCCCCATCCCTTCTCCGTGATCCTCAGGCCCTGGCCAGCTCATGAGATTAATTTTTCCCCTGTGGGTGTGCCCAACACTGGGGCTTTGAGAAAACGCAGATTCCTTTGCCTGAAACTGGGCCCCCACGCTGCCCACTGCCCGGCTGGCCAGCTGCCCTGACAGTAAAGGTCATGGTGGTTGAGCGGGCAGACGGCCCCCCAAGAGCCTCTGTGCCACCACAGGGGCCAGCCTGGTCAGGGTGGTCCCTGCTGCTGTGGTTGGGACATCCACTCTTCCCTCTCCAGAGCCGCATGCCCCAGCGGGCTGTCTGAGGGCACGGGCTTTGTTTCTGGGGTCTGAGAACCTGGGGAGGTGAGTGGGGTTCAGTCCCTGCTCCTGGAGGGAAGAGCCTGTGGGGAGGGCCCTCCTCGCCCTTTCCAGGCCGCCTGTCCCTCCAGGCCGCGGTGTGGGATTCCTCAGGCCCCGCGGCCCCCCCTCTCCCTCCGGCAGGAACCGGCCTGGTTCCCACGGTCCCGGTCCCTCATCCTCAGCCTGGCCTGGTACAGTGACTCATTCTGCTGAAGGGGCTGGGGCCTCCCTTTCCTTAGCGGGGAGGGCCTTTCCAGGGACAGCCCTAGGGGACAGAGTAGCCGAGGGCTTCCTCCCCACCGCAGGGGTAGTGTGGGTTCCAGGCCCTCCTTGGCCACTTTGCCTCGTCCTCCTCACCCCTCTCCCCTTCCCCATGCCCAGGCCAGTGCTCCTGGCCAGTGTCTTCCAGATGTGTCCAAGGCCCAAGGGTCTCAGCCTCTAGCCTTGGATGGGGCTGGGAGGGGGGTAGTATACTTGCTCCAGGTTCCCCAGTTAGGCTAAGAACTTGGACTTTGTGCGCTGGGTTAAATCCTACTCCTTTCACTTCCCAGCTTTGTGACCTTGACAAGTGACTCAACCTCTCTGAGCCTCAGTTTCCTCATCTGTAAAGTGGGGGCAATAAAATCTCTAAGGATTGACAAGGACTCACTGAGTTAATTAACGTAAAGCACTTCATACCTGGCCATAGTGAGCACCTGGTGAGTGTCTGCTATTCTCGTTATTAGCCCAGGTCTTAGTCTGGTCCTGGACAGCAAACCATGACCCGTTTTGGTTTGTTCTACAACAGTAAAGACCTTGCCTGGATGCCTTAATCAACATTTCCTAAGCCCGTCCTGTGTGCCCAGCCCTCTGCTGTGCGCTAGGGACCTGTGGTCACTCCCTTACTTTGTGCTGTCACGGACCGCACAGGGGACGGGCATGCAGCGAGGCACTTATGGCCCAGAGGGGTTAGTGCTGTGGTGGGAGATCGGGGCAGAGGGAGCCTGGAGAGGGCCTGCCAGGCCTCGGGGGTCCCTCTCCAAGCGGAGGTATATGGGTGGGCAGGAGTCAGCCACGGGAGGCCAGCAGGAGGAGAGAAAGGGGTCCAGGCAGAGGGAACAGACTGTGCAAAGGCCTGGAGGTGGGAAACAGCAAGGTGGGCTGGAGCAATGAAGGTGGGCAGTGTGGCTGGGGGAGGCGGGCAGGCCTGCCGTATCGCGGAGTTGGGACTGTGTCCTGGGGGCTTGGGGCGCCAGGAAGGGTTTTAGCTGGAGAGTCTGAGCTGGACGAGCGCCTCGGTTTCCTTCTCTGTAGAATGGGAATGATGAGAAAAGTACCGACCTCTCAGGACCGTTGTGGGGTTAGATGAGATACTGCAGGTGCAGCACCCAGCAGTGTGCCTGGGACACGCGTTTGCAGGTGCTGTCGTTATCTTTAATGTAACTAGTTTAGAAAGTCCCCAGGCGACTGGCTGGTGGGAAGGAAAGATGAGAAGTAGGGAGCGTAGGCGGAGGCTGGTGTCATCTTGCAGGCAACAGAGTCACTCCTTCATTTGCAGATACTTCTTGAGCACCTACTGTGTGTCAGGCTCTGCGGTGGGTGCTGGGCACAGCAGAGGGGGCAGCCGGGACTTGTTCTTGGTTGGGGGGAGGTAGGGGTGTGGTCTGAGGACATGGAGGGAAGGGGGGGTTCAGGGCAGATTCGGATGCCAGGATGTAGCCCCAAAGGTGGGGGCGGACAACATGGAGGAGAAGGGGGCTGCCCGGTCCGGCCCGGCCTTGGGATGGAGGTGGGGTAAGGGGTGCAACAGGGGTGCCTCTGGGGCAGAGGGTGAGCTTGGTTGGGGTCAGGGTGGGTACCAGGGGCTGGAGTCCCAGCCCGCCCAGCCCAGTCTGGCCTGGCTGCTGCAGCACAAGGTGGTCTCGGCGCCTTTCCGTCTCTTCTCCAGGGACGCCTGCCCCCCTCGCAGGGTGGCTTAGCCTGTGGAAACCCAGCCTCCTGCTCTTGCTCCTGGGGTCTTGGGGCCTCAGCTCCAGAGCCCCGGGCAGGTGGTCTCGGGCATTCCAGCTCCTTGCCTGGCAGGCTTTGTCCTCTGCTCTCCACCTTTAAGATAATGGAGAGGCAGGAAGTCTTCAGAGAGCCCCAACTTTGTCCCTGATTATTTGGGGACATTGCGTGTAGCCCTTTCATTAATTCACCTATGAGATGAAAGTGACTTGAGAGGTTGGCCTGCGCTGTCAGTGGGGGAAACCGAGGCCCAGGGCCACCCAGCAAGCCCAGGGCTGGCTGAATTTCCCTGAATCTTCCCCATCTTGAATGACCATAATATTTGCATTTTTTAATCGAAAAGAAAACCAACAGGGAAATGTCAATGCTGCATTTTCAAGGTGTCTTTTTATAGTAAAGGTGGAAAAAAACCCTCAGGCGGTTTTAAACTGGCATGCAGTGGGTGGGTGCCCGTTGTCAAGAAGGCGTTTTCTGAACCAATTTAGGGGCTGAAATGCTGGGTGGAGGTGGAGGGAGATAAGCTTCCAAGATGGGCTTTCCATGAAGCTGGGCTGGGGGCTGGGAATGAGCTCCCCGTGGCTGGGGGTATAAGCAAAGATACTTGGTGAGACTTGGCAGAGCGGCTTCCAGGGGATGACTTTCTAGCCTAGAGAGACAGATAGGTCTAGGGCCAGGAGACGCCTAACCCACCTCCCTGCCCTGGGAGCATGACGGTAAAGCAGATGGTGGGTCCCCATCTCCTGCCCATGAGCTGTGTGACTTAGGGTGAGTCAGTTACCTTCTCTGTGCCTCATACTTTCTCATTGTAAAATGGGACAATGTCTCCTTCTGAGGATGTGGGCAGACTGAAATCTCACTTGAAGTGCCCAGGAAATGGCAGATGGGGGTATTAGTACCAGGAGAAGTACCTCTGAGAAGAGTATGCTCAGTTTGTGGAACAGCCAGCGGGGGGGCAGGGAGCGCGCAGAGGAGGGAGGAGATGGGACCAAACCTGCTCAAAGGTGAGCAGGTGTGGGAGAGATAGAGGGTGAGGTGCAGGTATGTCTGGCCGGGGGCGCAGGCTGAGATGGAGAGTGGGCCTGGCGTCACTGCCATTGATGATGCAGGCTCTGAGCATCTGGTGGGCCTGAGGGGTGTACGAGGCCTCTGTGGGGCTGGATAATAACCATCGCCAAGCTCCCAGCGCTGAGCAGGGGCGCCATGCGAGCCCTTCCCAAGCACCAGTGCATGTGCTCGCACAGCACCCACCCCCACCCCGTGAGGCAGGAGGTGCCCTCATCCCCAGTTCACAGATGGGGAAACTGAGGCCCAGGGTCTCACACAGCTGGTTAACAGGAGTAGGGGTCTGCAGATGGCCGTGGCTCTGGAGACTGCTGTGGGTGACCCCTGGTGTTAGCTGGGCGCTCTCAGCTGGGGTTCAGTTACCCCCAAATCCCCTGGAGATCTGGGTGGGGCCCTTTGTACAAAACCCCCTCTGTGAAAACACCTCCAAGCAGGCCCTGGATGGAAGCCTGGCGCTGCCACTGCAGTGACTCAGTTCCTCAGCGGGGTGAGGCTGGCTAGGGCCTCTGCAGAGGCCGGGCCATAAGTTGGAGCTAGGGCTGGTCGGGCCTCCTGAGGAAATTGGGGAGGCACCCGGTGGCATTCATCTCTGAAATGTGACAGTGAGCCCCCTGGCCCTTTGGGTGCACGAATGAGAGCTGTTTGAATGACTTGACAAATCTCATTCAGCACCTGCCCCAGCCCTGGCCCGTGCTGTGTGGTGGGGCCGGACAGGCCAGCGCCTCCCTGGGCAGCATTTGCTAGGAGGGTGGAGGATCGGTGTGGGCCTGGCCATGCCCGGTTAAGCCTGCCACACCCCGACACACCGAGTGGGGGGCGGGTCAGAGCTGGACCCTGGTGCCAACTCCGCGGATTCAGACCCTGGCTCTGCACCTTCTGCACTGTGGCCTCCGGCACGTCACTTCCCTTCTCTGGGCCTCCACGTCGCCATCTGTGAAATGGGCTCAGGATAGACAAGAACGGGGCTGCCTGGCATTTAGTGGAGGCCGTCTATGGGTCGGCATCAGGCCCTATAGAAACACCTTCTAAGGAGTCTGATTTACTCAGTGCCAGGGCTGTGGGTTTTCATGGAGAGAAAGCAAACAGGCCAGGTTCCGGGTTCTGGTTGCTGAAGCGAGGAGAGCAGACAATGTGCACAGATGAGGAGCGTGAGGGCCTGAGCCCCTGGGCCTGAGGGGTCCCTTCCCCTTTGTGGGCCTCAGCTTCCCAACCTGAGCTGGGCTGCGGGGTGCCAGGAAAGCCCTCACTCTGTCACCAGAACTGCTCCCATCAGCAAGATCATCATTATTATTATTGTTGCTTCCTGGGAATTTCTTCTGTGTTGGGCACTTGCAAAAGCAATTTATGTGTAGTGTGTATCTTTTAACCCAGAAATAGAATGGGGCAAGTGTCATCCCCAGTCTATAGAAAGGGGAGGCAGAGGCCCAGAGAGGAGAAGTGATTTGCCTGAGGTCACACAGCAGATGAAAGATGGAGCAGGTGTCTGGCTTCAGAGCCTGTGCTCATCACCTTTACTCCCTGGTTCCTCTGGAAACTGGGACCGAAGGGGTGTGAGCCACAGGGGCCCCTCAAGGTCACAGTGGGAAGGGGTGAGTGGGTCCTTTTGAAGGTGGAGAAACAGACCCAGGAATGTTCTTCCCCTGCTGGGGCTGCTGTGGGGAGAGTGAGAACTATCCAGCGACGCCTGCAGAGCCGCCGAGCCCCAGGGCTGGGCGTGGTCCCAGGCGAGGGCCGGGCCCCCAGGCGCGACACGCCTGTTCTCCAGGACTGCAGGTGTCTCCACCTCCACCCTGCAGAGCCCAGACCTCCTGGGCAGCATCTCCCGCCGGTCTCTGCCTCTGGTGGAGGGTTCTCCGACTGTTGGCTGGGAGGGGGCTCAGCTTTGTTACATGGCCACCCCTCAAAAAGGATGAACCCTCTGGGAGCTCCCAGACAGGCAGACAGTGAGGACGGGATATACACCGAAGCCAGAGCTACGTACTGACCAGCCTCATCTGAGGAGTCAGGGAAGGCTTCCTGGAGGAGGGGGATGTTGGAGCAGGACTTTGACAGATGGGGCTGGGGGTGACCTTCTAGGCAGAGGACACGGCAGGGGCAGAGGCCTGGAGATGTGGTAGAACGTGGTTTGGGCGGCAGGCAGAGATGCGCCGAGAGCATGTGAGGTCCGGGGTGCAGGCCAAAGATTCGGACACCTCCTGTGGTCTGCGGGGAGACTGAGACCTAGTCGATCTGGTTCCAGAAAGGACCCCGTGGCTGCCGGCCTCGTGTTAGTCCTGCCCAGTGCTGGTAGCAGCAGGAGGCTTTCTCCCAGAGCCGCTGCTGGGCTGGACCAGGTGACTCCCGAGGGCCCCTCCTGCTCTGCCAACGGTGTGGGGATTGCCATGGAAACCAGCCGGTCCCTGTGTGGGGACAGGCCCAGAAAGTCTCCTGGCGCCAGCCACGTGGATTTGGATCCTGGCTACCCCCAGAGCTCGGCCGTTTTCTTCTTTCTGAAGCCTGTGCTGGGCCAAGGCTGAACCGACAGGCCGCCCGGAAGGGCCTGCTCTCCCCACTCTCCCGCTGCTGTGCCACCGCTGGGCCAGCTCGCCCCGCCCAGCCCACATCCCTCACCCTGAAACGCGATAAATCATGCACTAGAGGAGGGAGGACGCTCACAGCTCCATTACGAGGCCCCGCGAGGCCCCAGTGGGGTGTTAATCACGGAGCGCTTTCTGCTCTGATCGGTAAATAATTGGGGGGGCGGGGGCATGGGCAGAGGCCTTGAAGTGGAGGCCAGGCCCGGGAAAGCAGAGAAATGGGGATCGGGGATCTGCCGTCCCCTCCACCCCTTGCCCCTCTCAGAGCTTGTCCCTCATCTGGGCCAAGGTGATGGGGCTCTCTAGAAGCAGCCAGCTCCTACACGGCCCTCAGTTTCCCCAGCTTGCAATGCAGGGCTTTTTCAGCTCCAAGCAGCCAGAATCCCACAGCTGTTGGCAGTGCCTGACAGAGCAGTGGGTGGAGAGACTGAGGGTTAGGAAGAGGGTTCTGGAGCCAGTCGGCCTAGCTTGGAGGCTCACGTCTGGCTGTTTTGGCTGTGTGACCCTGGGCAAGTCACTTTACCTCTCTGTGCCTCAGTTTCAGTTGCTGTAAAGTAGCAGCCACTTAGGAGGGTGTGGCTAGAGTTAAATGACGTTGCACAGGCAGAGATCTCTGCACAAAGTAAAGCATAGCTGCTCATTAGTGTTGTGTTTATTGGTTCTGCCGTGTTGTTATTATAAAGCTGTCCCTTCCCCACTTGGGCTCGGTCTCTGAACTGGCACATGAGCAGCTAGAGAGAGGGCCCCATGTCTCCAGCACATGGGACCCGGCCCCCCACTGAGCTCACAGGCAGTTGTAAGAGGACGCTAGGACCGAGGCCAGCATCCTGGGGGGCGGGGGAGGGGGGGGGACTGGGAGGAGGGTGTGAGCTGCAGTCTCCAGGGCCCCTCAGCCCCAGAAGGAAGAAGGCTCAGTGTCCCCGGGAGAGGCGGCTTGCGGCTCTCAGCTTCTCCTGGCCCGCGTCCCTTCAGGGCAAGAAGCTGGATCCAACTGTTCCCCGGGCCAGGAGGGGCTGGAGCTGCCCCCGTCCCGCCCCCGCGGGAACTGGGGGAGGGAGTGACTGCCCGCCCCCGCCCCCGCCCTGGCCCGGAAAGAGTCGCAGGCTGCCCATCCCACACTGTGCTCCTCTGGGACCCGGGAGGGAGAGCTGGAAATGCGGCCAGGCTGGGCCGGGATGGGAAACAGCTTCGAGAAGGGGGAGCTGGGTGTCTGGGGGGCCACGTCCAGCTAACAAAACAACGGCTGCTTGAGTCAGCGACTGCGGGCGGCAGCCCAGGCAGGCCCAGCTCCAGCTCCCAGCACCCCGTCCGGTGAGGGCCACGCTGCTGATCCGGGCTCAGGGACTTGATTTAGGGTGGAGGGGGGAGTGGCTGGTCCCCGAGCCACACCCCCGCCTGACGGCCCACAGGGCTGATTGGAAACATTTATTGAGCACCTGCAGTGCTCAGTACTGAGCGATGCTGTGAGCTGAACTGTAGGGTTAGTGCGGTCCTTGCCCCCAGGTTATAGGTGAGGAGACAGGCTCAGCAAGGATGGGGCCGGCTGCAGTGACTTCAGAGCCATGAGACCTGGCACATCTCTGGCTCTTAAATGGGAACAAGAACGTGTGTGCTGCAGGGCCCCTGACCTCAGCCTGGGTCTGCCCCTCCAGGTGTGTTCAGCTTTACGGCACTGCTGGCGGTAAATCGGTGTGTGTGGATAGGTGGACACATCGTGCTTGGGGAGGCCTGGCTTGCTGGTCCACACGGCCCTTTCAGATGGTGCCCCACTGGCCCAGACGACCTCAGCACCTGCGGCTGGGGGCTCCGCCCCCTCCAGAGAGTGGGGCAGGGAAATCGAAGCTGGCCTCGCTGAAGCTTTGGAAGGGTGCATCCAGGCTGTTGTGTCCATTGCTATTTGTTGGTTTCACCTGCCTGATTCAGGCAGCCTGGAGCAGGTAGGGAATTACCACGCTGTGTGTCCTGAGGAAGCCTCTGCCCCTCTCTGTGCCATGATTTCCCCAAGGCAGTGCTCTTCCCTCCGACTCAGAGCCAGGCCTCCTGACTCGTTCCCTGGCCTTGTCTGCTGTTCTCTCCCACCCTGTCCCCTACCCCTGCCCCTCCAGGAAGTGAAGTCTTGCTCTCCTACTGGGAGGTGCTGGTGTTTCCTTTCTCGGCAGCACGCAGCTTCCTCCTTGGTGTGGGGCCTGTTGCCAGAGACCCCCCAGAGCCAAGTCCATCCTGTGCCCTTCCCCCCAGGGCTGGGCGCACAGTAGGCCTGTGGCTCAGGAGGGGTCAGCTCAGTGGAGCTGCAGCTGAGAAGGTGCACAGGCTAAGCTGGGAGGAAGGAGTTGGGTTCAGGAGTCATGGGTGTGGGTTCAAATCCGGACCTGATCTGTGACCTTGGGGACCTTGAGAACCCCCTCCCCCTTTAACCTCAGCACTTCTCGAGGTGGGGAGGGGTTGCTCACCTGGGCTCTGTGCGGAAAGTGCCAGTCAGACAGTCATTACTGCCCTGCTGGGCCCTACTGGCTCCTGATGGATGGGGTGACTTCCTGGCCCCTCCTCACCTGTGCACGCTGAGGGAGGAGGAGCTGGCCAGGGCAGGAGCTGAGGAGGGAGCCAAAGAGGGGCAGGCCAGATGGAGCAGGGCCTTGAGGGTCCAGGAGCAATGTTTGGCTTTATGCTGAGGGTGCAAGGGAACCGTTGAAGGCTCTGGAGCTGTGGAAGGGACACAACCTGTTGTACATTTTTTTCTTTCTTTTTTAGTTTTAAATTATTTTTATTTTTTAAGGGGAGTTGCAATGTTTATTTCAGTTCCTCCCCCCCCCCTTTCTTTTTCTTGTTTTTTCCTTTTTTTTTCTTTTTGGCCACACTGGCAGTATGTGGAAGTTCCTGAGCCAGGGATCAAACCTGGTCCACACAGCAGCAACCAGAGCTGTAGCGGTGAGAACACAGGAGCCTTAACCTGCTAGGCCATCAGAGAACTCTCTCTTTCTTTTTTAAATAACTTTTTAAATTTTGAATAATTTTATTTTATAGTTTATTTTGTTTTATTTTATTTTTCCCACTGCACCCAAGGCATATGGAAGTTCCCAGTCCAGGAACTGCATCTGAGGTATAGCTGTGAACACCCCAGCTGCAGCAATGATCCTTAATCCACCGCACTGGGCCGGGGAGTGAACCCATGCTGCCTTAGAGGCAGCACTTGATCCTTAACCTGCTGCACCACGGCAAGGACTCCAGAATAATTTTGGATTAACAGGAAGTTTGCAAAGATGGTACAGATAGTTTCTGCATATCCTTCCCTCAGTTTCCTCTGTTGCGTATCATACATTATGACAAATAACAACATATTTGTCAAAACTAAGAAACCAACTACTTTACTCTCAACTAAACTCCAGACTTTGCTCCACGAATGTTCTTTTTCTAGTCCATGATCCCACATTGCATTTAGTGCTTTGCCGGTTTAAAAGCTTCTTTTGGCTGCCGTGGGAGGGGGCTCAGTCCAGCCCCCAGCCCGGTGTGGTGAGCGGCGGGCCACCCCGCAGACTGCTGCTTAATACCCCAAAGTGAGTGTGTGCTTTCAGCTCCTCGGCAGTGAAACCTCACTCTCCCAGGATCAGGGTTCGATAACAATTAAAAACTTGAGGCAGGAAAGCCCTTGCCTTCATGCTTCATTGCAAAGCATGAAGCCCCAACAGCTGGTGTGGTCTACACCTGGAACAGAACCACGGGGTCTTGTAGCCTGCCTTTGGCTCCTCACCCTCCTCCGAGTGCGTCCTGTGGTGGGGCTGAGGTTTTGGTGGGGTTTGCGGGCAGCAGGCGGAGGCCTGAGAAGCCAGGCTCTTGAAGCTCTTGCTCCAGCTGGCTTCCTGAGCAAAGTCAACAGAATTACAGTCGGTAGTGAAATCAGTATGTCGAAGTTTTAATGGGAGAGTGGGCAGAGCTGAGCTTTGCCCCAGGAGGCAGCCAGCCAGAGAAGGAGGGGCCGTCCCGCCCCTAGAAAAGAGCTGAGACCAGAGGCCGCCCATTGCTCATCTCATTTTAGAGAGGGATAAACTGAGGTTCTTAGAGGAGCCAGAGGTAGCAGCCAGGTGCTGCCTGGCCCCGAACACCTGCCTCCCCTGTGTTACCGCACACACAGTAGACATGCATTTGACCCATATTTTTCCTTCTGTTCTCTACCACACAGCACAGCAGTGTTGCTCTCAATATTTCTGCTTGGAAAGGAAGAAGCTGAATACAGTCCTTCACACTTTAGTCTAAATTAGCTTCATTTCTTTAGTAAACACTTGCCCCACAGTACGATCTCCACCCTGGAGAAACTTCTACATGCGCTACCATGAGGAATGAAAGTGGTGACCAGCACAGAGGAGGGGAGAGGTTTTTTGGGATTTGCTTTTTGAAGGCTAACTAAAAAAACTCACTGCCTGGGCACCTGGCAGAGGGAACAGCGTGGGTCAAGAGAAGGGGTACTGGAGAGCCGGGGTGGGGTGGGGGGGCGGCTGAGTGACTCAGAGGTGTGGGAAGGGTATTGGCAGCTGAAGGAACAACCTCGTGAAGGTTCAGGCACCCTGGTAGGAAAGTGTGGCCACATTTGGGAAACTCCAGAGATTGTTGTGGTCAGAGCAGAGGGTGGGGCAGAGAAAGAAGTGACGCTGCAGGCATGAGCAGCCGGCAGGAGCTGGATCACCAAGGCCTTGAACTGGACCCTGAGGACAGCCGGGAGCCCCGTGGGGGAGGGGCTCACCAGTCTCACGCCTGGGAAGGTGGCCCTGGCAACAGGAGGAGGCCGGCCGCTGGAGAGCCCAGCCCTCCCCCTGCCCTCAGTGGCCTGGGGTTTGGACAGAGTAATGCTGATGAGGTGGGAGGCGGGCTGGGCTAGTGGAGGGATCTCAGGCAGAGTCACAGGGTCAGGGCCGTGTTTGCGGCTGATGGCCCCTGGAGACTGAGTTCGGCTGAGGCTGTGCTCGGGACGGCTGCCAGGACCCCGAGCCCCTCCCCTGTCCCCTTTCTCAGGCTGCGTCCCTCACAGCCGAGGCTTTGCCTGCCCCCCGTGTCCTGCTTCCGTTTTTTTTCAAGTCAGTTGCAGCCTTATGATCTCCCCGCCCTGCCCCCCATCTCAGCACAGATCACGCACTGCAGCCAACACGGTACTTCTCCTTTAAACGTTTTTTTAAAATTTTATTTTTAGGATAGCAGAGAAAAAAGTCAGAGGAAAGGCTTTTTAGAGAATTCCTTTAGCGCAGGGCGGGCAGGCGGGAGCCGCATTCCCCAGGGCGGCCCACCTCGTCCTCTCCGCTGCCCGGCCCAGAAATCACTCTGATCTGGGTGCCTGGCCCCGCTGTTCCCAGAACCCCGATCCTGGCTGTCCGGGGACCCCCATCGCAGGGCCTGGGACAGAAAACCCCGAAGGTACCAGCCGGGCCTCCCAGGCCGCCCCTTCCTGCCCTCCCAGCCCTGGCGGAGCTCAGGAAGATCCTGTCCCCGGGGCAAGGGTTTACAATTTTAATTTTAGAACAACGTATTATTTAATGACGCACATAATCCATATTCAGTGAGGAAAATTATACAGCCCCTGGAAAAAGCGTCCTCATGGCAGAACTTGGGCCTGGGCACCCTGTCTCCTGCCTGCTTGCTGCTGACCTGCCTGCCTCGCCTCTTCCCTGCGGCAGCAGGATTGCCAGGGGGTCAGTGGGGCGGTCGCGGGGGGAGGCGGCTGGGGAGATGGGTCAGCAGCCTCTTCCCAGCTCCCCCTGACCCCCCGCACCACGACACAGAGGATGAAGCCGGGCAGGGTAGGTCGGAGCCCATGAAATGATGGTCTGGCCGCTGACACTGCAGCAGAGGGAACAGGCTCCAGGCAGGACCCAGCTTGGAGTGTCAGAGGAAGAGAAATGATGCCCGTGTGGCTGGCGTGGAGGAGGGAGGGCAGGGAGGGTGTGCGGGGGGCTCGGAAGGTCCCAGGGGCCCAACTGGACAGTTTGGGTTTTGAGGCTTCTGCTTAGTATCATCTGAACAGTTAGAGGGTTTTAAGCATCAGAGACCTTGTATCATCTAATCCTGTGCCTGTGCGGGAGGTGCACCCATCTTACAGTTGAGTAAACTGAGGTCGGAGGAGTGAAGTGACTTGCCAGGTCGCCACTAGCCATCCTTGGAAGGCCGCCCAGTCACGGGTCGTGGCCCAGGGCACCCCCAGCCCTGCCTCTTCTCTGGGCTCCGGGCTCAGCTGTGTATATTTTCCCAGGGATGAGGGACCCAGTATTTATGGTTTGCTTTAGAAAACTAGCTGAGATTTTGTGCAAAATGCATGTAGGCACCTCATCAGTGGCTTTGGCTCATAGAAAGCCCAGATGAGGTGAAAACCTCTAAAGCTGTGCCCTGAAGCCAGTCTGCTGCCCTCTTCAATCCTGGTGGCATGACACGGCAGCCTGTGACCTTGAGCAGGCCACGTCCCCTCTGAGCCTCAGTCTCCACGTCTGTGATGTGGGACCTCAGAGAGCTGCCAGGATTCAGGGAGTGGGTGCACAGTCCTGGCACAGGGTCAGTTCCCAGTAAATGTGGCCTGTGATTGTGTTTGCTGTCGTGACCGTACACCAGTTTTACCAAAATGGCCCCATGACATCCTGTGACTTTTCTCAGCCAGATATCTTTCTTCATAATCAATACAGATTTGTGGTGTTGCCAAGTGGGGGTGGCTGTTGGCTCCCCCGGATGCTGTGCTTAATCTCGGAGGCACTTCCTGGAGGCCTGTGTTGTATTTTTATGCAAATTGCAGAGGAAAGCTTTGAGAGGACCAACAAAACTCAGAGAAAGGGGAGAAAGGTGGGCGCAGGTCCAGGGAATGGCCGGGGACTGGGGTCCCGGTCCTGGAGGTGGGACTGACGTGGATGACCCCTTTGGACACAGCTGGCCTCGCCCGTCCGAGATGTGGAGATGTGGGCCGGTTAAGGGATGTGTGCTGAGGAAGGAGAGAGGGGCCTTAGTCTGGGGAGGCCTCAGCCTGGGTCCGGAGCGGCTGGGAATGTGGGTGGTCCTGGAGGCAGAGCAGGGGGCCTGGGAGAGAAAATACAGCCAGGACAGGACAGGAGCGACACCTCTCGGGCGTCAGCAGGTAAATGGAGGCAGAGGCTGGCCCCGCTGGCCCTCCTTGCCTCCCTCACACCCCTGCCCGGTTCCTCCGCACCCCAAGTGAGCCCGTCTCCTCGGGGCAGCTGCATGACTGAAGCCGAGGGCAGGGGTTGATCTGGGATCGGAGACAGGGTCCTGCTTGTGTTTAGGCCTGAGCCCAGAGCTGGCCGAGTGAAGCAGCAGCAGGACCTGCAAAGCTCCGATTCTGAGGCCTGAGACACCAGCCGGCCAGCTGGGCCGGGAGCCCAAGAAGGCTCCTGAGCGGAGGTCTGACGTGCCTTCTCTTTTCCAGCTGCAGCCGGAGCAGCTGGACTGCGGAGCCGCCCACCTGCAGCACCCGCTGTCCATCCTGCAACCCCTGAAGGCCTCGCCCATGTTCCGAGCCCCGGGCCTCTCCTCCGTGGCCGTGGCCAGCGTGGGCAACTACACGGTGGTCTTCCTGGGCACAGTCAGTGGGCGGCTGCTGAAGGTAGGGCTGGGGCAGGGGCACCCGGCAGGCGAGGGCGCTGGGTGGGGGGAGGGCCTCTTTCCACATGTTTCTTCCATGCTTGCTCACAACAGTAAGTGCCCATCATGCAGAGAAGGGAGCCGGGCTGATCCTGGTTGCCAGGACTGGGGATCTGAAGCCAGAGGATCTGAGTTCAAATCCCTGGGCCCTGTCCCTTGCAGGCTGTTTGACCTTGAGCAGCGAGCTCTCTCTCTCTCTCCCTCCCAACTTCGAAGTTGCCCCATCTGATAAGGGCTGCAAGTTTGGCCTCTCAAGACCCTGGTAGGGCTTCGATGGGGCAGGAGGGGTGGGGGGAGGCCACGCGGGGCTCTCCCTGCCACTTCCTCCTCCGCGTCGGCTGCCCTCTGCCGATCCCCTCAACCGCCCAGTCAGGGTGACTGGTTTCTGGAGGCGGTGGTACCTGGCCCTGAGATGCAGAGAGCTGGGGAGGGATGAGAGGAATATGGTTTTCCCACGGTGGGACCCACAGGTGAGGGCGTGGGCCCGCCCCCTGGCCACCTCCCACTCCTGCTGGCAGGAGGTCCAAGGCCTGGCATGGCTCCAGCCTGCACCGGGCCCTGGCCTCATTGATTCAGATCCGGCAATCCAGTTCCTTCAGCTGCCCCAGCAGATGTATGCAGTGGGGTTTAGGGTGCAGCCCGCCTGACCCTGAGACGCTTGCCCATCCCTAACATCTGGGGGAGTCGCCAGGCATGGGAGCAAGGACGGAGGGAGTCCTCAGCCTGCAGAGCTTCTGTTGAGGGTCCGCAGACAGTGGGGCTTGTGTTTTAGGAGCAGATACTTGCCCGTGGGTCCCGGCTCCTCCGCTCCCAGCTGCGGTGTGTGTGGCCTGGGGCGGTTACTTCTTGTCTGAGCCTCAGCTTCCTCATCCGTCCAGGAGTCTCCCCCACCCCCTGCCCACGAAGCTGCAGTTATTAGGTACCACTGTCTACCCAGGCTCAACAGGCACATCAAGGGCATCACCTAGTTTAATGCTCACACTCCTTCCAGGGCGGCAGCGCCATGGTTCCCATTTCACAGATGAGGACACTGAGGCTCTGAGAGGGGACTCCACTGTCCCAAAGTCACACAGCGAGAGCTGGTGTTGAATTTGGGTCCAGTGAGCCTAGAACCTGTCCTGCCTCTCAACCCAGGCCTCTTCACCCGCCACCCTGCTCGGTGCCGGGTCATCTCCCTGCTTGGGTCTTAGCTCACAGGGCCCAGCCCGGCCCTAGAGCGCGCGAGGTGCTCAGTAGACTTTTGGAGGAGTGGAAATGAATTGAGTGTCTGCTGGATGCCTGGGGTGGAGTGGGGCCAGGCTGCCTGGGACAGACTCCACCAAGAGGCCACTTGGGAGGACGGATGGCTTGGGACTTGGGGGAGCGGCGGGACCTGGGGGAGGGGACATAATTTCCATCTGGTGTGGAGGGCATCTGGGAAGCTTTCTCGTTGGAGACGTGGGGAGGACAGATCTTGGCCCAGAGGGAGAGGGAGGTGTTCCAGAAGGGAGCACAGCATGGGAAAAGGCCTGAGGCTGGAATGCCGAGTTGGGTTTAGTGGGTGGAGACGAGGCTGGAGAGGAGGAGTGAGCTGGGGTGGGTAGTCAGGGCCTTGAATGTCAGACCAAGTTTATTCCGTAAGCAGGAGGAGCCACTGAAGGTTTTTGGAGCCCAGAGAGGAGGGCTGGGCAGGAGGAGGCCCCCCAGGGAGGCATCTAGACCCTGGCCCCCGCTTAGGGCTTGACAGGACCTTGATCAGGCAGCGGTTGGGAATGTGAAGCCGGCTGGAAAAGAGCAGAGTTTGATGGGCCTCTGATCAGCATTGTTGGTTCGGGGGACAAGCAGAGGGGCCCTCAGCCAGAGAACCTTCCAGGCCCCAGCTAGTCCTGGTCCTTCTCCTGCCTGGATGTTGGACCCACATCCCTGCCCCTGCCCTGGGCTCTGGGGTCAGATAGTCCTGGGCTTGCGTCGTGACCCTGAGGCATCTTTGCTTTATGACTCTTTGCCAAGTCCTGTGGCTTCTTTGGGCCTCAGTTTCCTCATCTGTGAGATGGGAGTGAGTGGGGAGGAATGAGGCTGGTGGCCCTTCAGCCCCTCCTGGGCCCGGCCCATCAGCCCACATCTTCTCCTTCAGTGGGCCCTGTGGTGGTGCGGGGCAGGGTCCACCGTCTGTCCCAAGAACTTGGAGGCGGAAGTGACTTGGACAACTTGTACACTGGTTCACCTTGTAAACGTCAAGGCCGGGATTCGACCTGCTCTTTGGCATGATGCCCAGCAGCTGCCCCAAGAATGTTTAGTAAATTCTGAAGCCCAGATGCATTCACAAGCTTGGACGTGCTGCTTAAGGGCAGAGAGGGAGTTCCTGGTGGGGGCGCAGCAGAGGCAGAAGCGTAGAGGCTGGACCTGCTGCCCTTACACGGCTGTGATTTCCCACTAGTCCTGGGGTGGGGGGCAAGAGAGGAGAGGGAGGCTGAGCCGCCAAGCCCTCCTCCGGGGCAGGTCCCGCCCCCTCGTTTGGCCTACCCCTGCCACAGGCACCCTCTTGGCACGACACCCCCTGACGCACCCCCCCATCCACAGATCAACCTGAACGAGAGCATGCAGGTGGTTAGCAGGAGGGTGGTGACGGTGGCCTACGGGGAGCCTGTGCACCACGTCATGCAGTTTGATCCCGCAGACCCCGGTTACCTCTACCTGATGACATCCCACCAGGTAAGGCCCGTGCCCCGGCCTGACCAGGCGCCAGGACCTGCTGGGCCCTCTTGCTTTCGGGCTCCTGCACGCGCTGCTGCCCCTGCCCTTCCCCTGCCCACCGGCCCCCTCACCATTCACCTCCCACCGCAGCCACCACTTCTGCAGGGAAGCCTTGCGTCCCTGCGGTTCCCATCGTAGCATCAAGCCTCAGTTCTCCAGCCTCTGGTGGCCCTCGCATGCTGACTCCTGGGGAGGGGCCAGCAGCGCCACAGAGCTGAGCGCTCCCGTCTGCCCCCAGATGGCCAGGGTCAAAGTCGCTGCGTGCGCCATGCACGCCACCTGCAGGGACTGCGTGGGTGCGGCCGACGCCTACTGCGGCTGGTGCGCCCTGGAGACTCGGTGAGGCCCCTGGGGTGTGGGTGGGGCCTGGGAGGCCACCGAGGGCCAGGGAGCCCACCTGGGTCCTGACCTGCGCCACGCCACCCCAGGTGCACCCTGCAGCAGGACTGCGCCAACTCCAGCCAGCCGCATTTCTGGACCAGTGCCAGCGAGGGCCCTGGCCGCTGTCCCAGCATGACTGTCCTGCCGGCCAAGATCGACGTGCACCAGGAGTACCCGGTGAGTCGCAGGGGCGCCAGGACCCGGCTCCAGGGTCAGGGGATATGGGGTGCAGCGCTGCCTTCCCCTGGCACCTAAACCCTGAGGGGTGGAAACTCCTGCACGCAGCACCCCAGGGATTTGGAGGCAAATGGTGAAAACAGTAATGACCAGATTTTCTCTCTCTCTTTTTTAATTACACAATGAACTTTATTACATTTATAGTTCAACGATCATCACAACCCAATTTTATAGCATTTCCATCCCAAACCATCAGTGCATCTCCCAGCTCCCCAAGCTGTCTCATTTGGAAACCATACGTTTTTCAGTCTGTGAGTCAGTATCTATTCTTCAAAGAAGTTCATTGTGTCCTTTTTTAGATTCCACATGTAAGGGATAGCATTTGACGTTGGTGTCTCACTGTCTGATTGACTGCACTTCACATGATAATTTCTAGGTCCATCTGTGTTGCTGCAGATGCCATTATTTCTTTCCTTTTAATGGCTTAGTACTATTCCATTGCGTATATGTACCACATCTTCTTTATCCACTCCTCTATCGATGGGCATTTAGGTTTCCATGACCTGGCTATTACAGAGAGTGCTGCAATGAACACTGGAGTACATGTGGCTTTTCAAGCCATGGTTTTCTCTGGATAGATGCCCAGGAGTGGGATTGCTGGCTCAAATGGTAATTCTATTTTTAGTTTTCTGAGGAATCTCCATACTGTTTTCCACTGCAGTTGCACCAATTTACATTCCCACCAACAGTGTAATAGGGTTCCTTTTTCTCCACACCCTCTCCAGCACTTATTGTTTGTAGACTTTTTGATGGTGGCCATTCTGGCCGGTGTAAGGTGGTACCTTATAGTGGTTTTGATTTGCATTTCTCTAATAATGAGTGATGTTGAACATCTTTTCATATGTTTTTTTGGCCATCTGTACGTCTTCTTTGGAGAGCTGTCTGTTTAAATCTTCTGACCATTTTTTGATGGGGTTGTTCATTTTTCTTGTTATTGAGCTGCAGAAGGTGTTTATAAATTTTGTAGACTGATCCCTTGTCAGTCACTTCATTTGCAAATATTTTCTCCCATTCTGTACTTGTCTGTTTGTTTTGTTTAGCGTTTCCTATGCTATGCGGAAACTTTTAAGTGACCAGATGCTCTTAACATCCCCATTTTACCAGGAAACTGAGGCATAGAGCGGGACAGTGACTTGTTCAAGGTCATGCTAGGGAGCAACAAAGCTGGGATTTGAATTCAAGTGGGTGGGCTGCAGAGTCCCAGGAAGGGAAGGCAAGTTGAATGAGAGGAGACCCAGCCCCCTCCCATATCTGCCTTTTAGTAGCCCTGGGGTGGGGGGCCCACCAGTGCCAGGCTGCTGTTTCTCATGCTGAGAAACATGAATCTGCAGCGTGGGGGGGTGTAGCGCCCCCGCCCTGTGTCCAGGAAGGCCTAGAGCTGCCCAGCCCCCTGCTTACCTGTAGCAGGCGGCCTCGGGGCAGGGGGCTCTAGGCCCTGGCAGGGGGCAGGGGCCGAGCGTCCCACACAGCCCCACCCTCAGTGACTTCTCTGAGCCTGGTGTCCTTATTTATCACCTGTGGGGGATGATGGTTCTGAGACTCTGCTGCACGCTTTCCCCCACTGTTACCCGTCCGCGTCCTGTACGTGTTTCATCTGGTCAGGCAGACAGGCCGGAGACTTGTCCATCCATCCATTCATTTATTCATTCGTCAAATATATTGTTGAGCCCCTACTGTGTGCCATGCACAGTCCTATACTCGGGGACATAGTGAACAAGACACACAAACCCTCGGCCCTTGAGGGGCTGACACAGTTGTAGGAAAATGAGAATAAGCAAGATAGAATGCTAAGCTGGAGCTGAGAGCTGTGTAGCAAAAAGAAGAGTTCCCTTGTGGGTCAGTAGAAATGAACCTGACTAGTATACAGGGACTGTGGGTTCGATCCCTGGCCTCACTCAGTGGGTCTAGGATCCAGCATTGCTGCAAGCTATGGTGTAGGTCACAGACATGGCTCAAATCTGGCATTGCTGTGGCTGTGGTGTAGGCCAGCAGCTGCAGCTCCAATTCGACTCCTAGTCCGGGAAACTCCAAATGTTGCAGGTGCAGCCCTAAAAAGAAAGAAAAAAGAACGGGGTGGGGGTCCAGTGGGTTGGGGGAGAGTATTCACATTTTAGACCACGTCAGGTAAGGGGCTGACTGCAAAGGTGACATCTGGGCAGAGATATGAAGTGGGTGACCAGGATATTTGGGCCAAGGGAACTGCAGTGCAAAGGCCCCGAGGTGGGAATAGGACTTGCAATTTGAGAGTTTTAGAGGCCAAGGTTCAAGGTCGTGGGGGCCAGATCATGTAGTGCCTCTTTGCTGCTATAAGATGGTCAGTTTCATTTTGCAGATGCAGAAATTGACGCCCAGAAGGTCACATGTAGGCTGCAGCCCTCTGGCCTGGAGTCCTGGCCACCCACCAGCTCTTCTCCCAGCTGCAGGGTGGAGGTGGGACTGTGAGGGCGCGGTCTTCCCCCCACCCCCCGCTAAGGGTCTGTCGCCTCCAGGGTATGATCCTTCAGGTCTCAGGGAGCCTGCCAAGCCTCAGCGGCATGGAGATGGCCTGTGACTATGGAAATAACATCCATACTGTGGCCCGGGTCCCAGGCCCTGCCTTTGGCCACCAGATCGCCTACTGCAACCTCCTGCCGAGGGACCGGTTCCCACCCTTTCTGCCCCACCAAGGTAGGCACCTCACCCCTGGGCCGAGGGGGCAACCAGGTGGGGCTCTCAGATGGTGGCATCTCAGGCTGGGGGTCCCGTGTCACAGCGTCTGATGTCAGTGGAGGCCCCCTGCCCCCTTGTTCTTCTCTCTCTGGCTCCCCTGCTCCTTTCCAGACCACGTGACCGTGGAGATGTCCCTGAGGGTCAACGGGCAGAGCGTCGTCAGGGCCAGCTTCACCATCCATGACTGCGGCCGCGTCGGACAGGTGTACCCCCACACCGCGTGAGTGGGGTTACGCTTTGCTTCTCGGTGGTGGGAGGAGGTTTTGCTCTTGTGGGCGAGTGCTTTGGAAGAAAAATGATGGTGTCCTAGATGCAGACAGGATGCTTGCCAGCTTACTTTTGCAACTTTTGCAACAAACTCTCATCACCCAATTTGACGTCTGTGAGCACGCAAATTGTGAGAGCGGTGCATTGATTACACTTAATATGGTCTCCTAAAGACCCCGATTTGCCTATTTTCTCCTTGCATACCTCTTGCAATGGGGAGCTCACTACCTTACAAAGGATCCAACCCGTCTCAGCAGCTCTGATGTTGAGAAAGACCTTCTTTCCCTGTGCTGGGATCTGCATCCTGGATCCCAGTCCCAGGGCACAGGAGTTGGCAGCCATGTAGCTGAGGGCCCCCCCTTGTCTTCCAGCTGCACCAGCTGCCTATCAGCACAGTGGCCCTGTTTCTGGTGCACCCAACAGCACGCCTGCGTCTCCAACCAGTCTCGCTGTGAGGCCTCACCAAATCCCACGGTAAGCCAGGCCCAGGCATGCCCTCTGCCTCCACTCCTCCTTTTTTCCATTTAATATGTTGAGAACATTTCCGTGTCATTAAATTTTCTTCTTTGGCACCAGATTTAACAGCCATGAGGGGCTCATCACATCACAGCGCATTTAACAGTCCCCTGTTGTCGAACATACCGATCGCTTCCTGTTTCTTCTCTGGGCTCTCCTCCGTCCAGGGCGCTGTGCACGGCCTTGATCGTTCCCAGGAGGCCAGTTCTTCAAAATGGCATTTCAGGGTGAAAGCCTGGCCATGTTTTTACACTTTTAGCTAAAGCCTGAGCCAGTTTGCACGTCCAGCTGCAGGAGGAGGTCCCTTTCTGCACATCCTGCTGGTTTTCGATTTTACCTTCAACATTTTCAGCAACCCTAGAGGGTCAGGCAATGCCAGCCAGACTTGGGCCTTCAGTCGAGGACCCTCTGGCTTAGAGCCCCTCTTTGCCCCACTTCCCTGAATCGGGCTGGGTGAGGAGGGCCAGCGGCCTCCAAGGCCGCACGTTCCCAGGTCCTCTTGCCGGTGCCGGGCCCGCTGCATGTGATCGGTTCCATGGGGCGTGTCGGGGAGGGCGGGGAGCGGGAGGAAAGACAAGTGGAGGCGCCACATACCTTGCCCCTGGCTGGTTTCTGGGTGTGTTCGCTTGTAGGGTGGCCTCTCGCCTTTGTCCAAAGAGCCTCTAAGGCCATCCCAGCCTTGTACCGGGGATGACCAAGCAGGACTCCTGAGACCTTGGTAGGGGAGTGCTGGCTGGGGCGGGGGCAGGGGCCACGGGTGCCAGGGCCCTGTCACTGCCCGTCCTCTGTCAGGCCTGCCTGCTGGACCCTCCGTGTGGTATCTGGCTTGTGAGAGGCTGAGCTGAGGTACCAGGTCCTTGCCCGGAGCTCATTTTTCCAAGAAAATAATGTTCGCTCCCATTTTGCAGAGGGCGCAACTGAGGTGGTCGCTATGGCCCCCGAGGCCCTGGCCCCCAGCAGGAGGAAACAGCCTCAGTCCCAGCGCATCTGAAGCCCCAGCTTCTGGGCACTGGCCTCAGATGATCTGGTCAGGAATCCTCAGATCCTTGTCTGCCCCACAGGTGCCTTGAGCGGTGCTGAGGGGCCCGCGCCTGGTATCCTCTGGTCTCAGCCCCTCCCGCCTGAGCCTCAGAACGGGAAGAGGTGTGGGGCAGGGATGATGCTTAAAGCCGGGACTCAGAAATGCGGGCTTGCCGGCATTGGAAGGGAGGCCCAGTAGAGGCGGTGTGGCCAAACCCTGCAGGGAGTGCCGAGCCTCCACAGTGGACGCTGGGACTCCAGTCTGGGCAGCCAGGGTGGTTGCTCTCATATGGGGTCCATGTCGCCTTCTGGTCCCAGCCACAGGCTGTGTGCACAGCGGGGACCAGAAAGTCAACACTTTTCAAGCATTTGGGCCAGTAGCCCCCCTCCGGTGCTCTAACCTAGAGGAGTGGTGGGGCGAGGAGGGCCCAGCCTCAACACAGTTCATTCAGCATTTATTGAGCACCCATAGTATGCCTGGGCATGTACTAGGCACTGAGAAAGCACCTGGTTAGACAAAGTTCTGCCCTCCCTGTCGTGAACTGAGAACCCAAGGTGTGAGTTGTGGCTGTGTGATCCTGGGCAAGCTGCCAAACCTCTCTGTGTCTATTTCCCCATCTGTAAAATGGGGCCTATTTCGAAGACCATGGTGGGGAGCTGGACTTCCACCTGTAAGGCACCAGCTTCATCCTGGATATGCAGTAGGTACTCGCTAAAAGGCCACTGTGCTTCTCGGGAGCTGGCAGCCACTCTTCTGGGTGAGACAGGGACTTCTCTGCAGGGAGTGGGGGGAGCCTTCTGCTGGGTCCTGCCGGTTGCATAGGAGTTCACCAGCCTGGAGCAGTTTTTGTGGCAGCGCCCTTGTACACCTCTCTCCCCCCAGTCTGTGGCTCAGGGGTTGGGGTAGGGGCCCAGGGAGGGCCTGTCTCAGAGGATTACGGTAATTTAGCCGGAGAAGAGGCAGCCCCTCCCTGGGCCTGCAGGAGCTTCTGAACCCATGCTTAATTTGGCATTAAATTAAGTGCCAGTTAGCCATAGAGGCGCCATGCCTCTGCTGGGGCCATGGCCGTGGGGTCTGCACACCGTTCTGGGCCCCTGGAGCTGGAGGAGCTGCGAGGAGGCCGTAGGGCTTGGGCCGGTGGGGAGGGGACTCTCTCTGGGAATGCGGGTGCTGAGGGCTGAGTCTTCTCTCACTTCCGGTTCCCTCGTGGCTCCAGAGGAAGGAAGTGGGGGTGGAGGATGCTGGCAGGAGAGCTCCGGCTTTTCCACAAGGTGGGGAGAATAGGGGAAGGTGGCTGTGCCCTTACTTTCAGAGTCTGAGGAGGCTGTGGCCACTCTGAGGTGGCTTCCCCAAGGTGCTGTGACTTTGGGTCTTAGAAGGAAACTGGGGCAGATAGGAGGGCGGGCCCCCTGGGTGGGCACCTCCCTGAAGGTGGAGCCGGGAGGTTTCTGGGTGCCGCGGGGGTACAGAAAGTCAGCGGGAACAGGTCCGGTGGGTTCAGGGTCCCTGGTCTACTCAGTGCTCTGCTGGATGGGGACACCAGCTCTCAGCCCTTGAACTTGGAGAGACCTTGGAGAGTCTGAACAGCAGCGTGGAGTTCAGTGAGGCCCCGGAGAAACAGCATACGCTGGGCTCACATCTGGGCTTTCCGTGGCTCCTGCGTCGCTGCCCTGGCATCTGTCCCCGCCGAGTCCTGGTTTCCTGCCTTCTCGGCTCTGCCCCAAGCTTGGTTGATCGGCTGTGATTTCCTGAGCTGCAGGCTGTCCTTTGGCAAAGGGGAGGAGCCCCGCGGCCTCTTTTGGAGGCAGTGATGGCTCGGCTTGGGATGGGACTGGGAGGCCTCGATCCTCTGGTTTTGAGCAGGGAAGCCCTGCCTCAAGCTGGCCTTGGCCCCAGGGGGTTTGTATGAGTACAGAGTCCAAGGAGCGGCATCTCCTTCAGGCACAGCTGGATCCAGGGACTCCAACTGTCATCAGGGCCTCCCCGCCCCTCTGAGAGGCTTCCGTGCTCAGGCAGGCCCTCCCCGCTTGGCAGCAAGATGGCCCAGCGGCCCCAGGAGACCGCTCTTTCTCAGTTCTGCGGAAGTTCCAGGGGAACTGGGTCAGAGTCACTCGCTGAGCCAACTGCCGAGGCCGTCCCTGGGCCCAGGGAGTAGGACCAGCCCTCCCAAACCACAGCCTGGATTGGGGGACATTCCCCAGAGGCCCAGGCCGATCTGGAGGCTGTCCCCACGGAGCATTAACTGACCCTGGGGAGGCACTAAAAGAAGGCAGACACGCCAGCACCCTCTGCCTTGGTCCCACTCTGGAGAATGGGTGCACACACCCAGGTGGCCGTGGCTTAGAAGGATCCAGGGGAGCAGGGCCCTCAGGGAGGGTCCCACGTCATTTCCTCTGGGGGGTGCCTCTTGTGGAAACTCCCTCTTCCCCAAACCTCACCCTTCCAGCCCCACCCCATGGGCCACCTACCCTCGGGTGGGGCTGAGCTGGGAGAAGAGAGCCGCAGGGCCCTCGCCAGCTGTGAAGCAGACTGGCAGCAGCTGTGGAACCCGATTAAAAACATGTGGGTTCCATTCCCTGAAATTCCATGGGCTTTGCACATGGGACGGCGCAGGGCAGCGGCTCAGAGAGGGACAGGTTTGTGTGTCCCACAGCGAGCCGGACTCCAACTCCTACCTCCTGGCTCCACCTAAGGGTCCGTTCAGAGGGCCCCACTGGGGCCCTGCCATGTCACCTCTGGCTAAGGCCCCCATTTGGGGCACTGGGCACTGCTTCCAGGGACACTGACCAGTCTGGGTGAGGTTTCTGGTCTGGGGGTCAGCCCGGGGTCTAGACAACTAGAGCCCGCTGTGCTGCCCGTACTGTCTTGGGCAAACCACGTTGCTTCTCTGTGCCTCGGTGTCCTAGTCTATAAAATGGGTGTAATGACGTTACTTAGCTCACCGGGTCACCGGCGGAGGATTTGGTGAATCGGTTTAGTGTGAGGTGCTCAGAACTGCCCCGGGGCACAGTGTGGGCGGCGTGAGCTGGCCGCCACCACCCTGGCCAGTGCTCGCGGTTGATTACTGTTGGCACTGGCATCTCTTGGGCTCTGGGTTTACACGGGCCCCTGAGTTTCCCTCAAGGAGCTCCCTGCGTGTTTCACAGTGGGGAGAGAAGACCCCTCACCCCAGCCTTCGCCCTGGCCCTCAGTTCCAGACTTCAGTGTCTGACCCGAGTCTCAGATGGGAGTTGAGAGACCGCCTCTGCCCTCTGACCTCGGGGAGCTCCCCTCCTCCCTGAACCCAGGCTCTTGCCGCTCCCCTTCCCTCTCCCTAACTTTCTTCCTTTTTTGAAATAGCCCCAGCGGCTCCACCTCTGAAATGGGAATGCAGAGTCCCAGGCTCTCCCCAGGACGCCCTGGGAGCTGGCGCCTCCACTCAGAGGCCATAACTCTCGCCTGGGGTGTGGCACCAAGGCCCTCACAGCCTGCTTCCTGTGGGCCCTTCAGAAAAGGCTGGGTTTTCTCTTTTCTGAATCATTTATCGTGGGTCATTCTGGAGACTGGCATTCCAGAGCTGGGTGGAGTCTCGGAAAGTGGGTGCAGCCCCTCACTTTACAGCCAGGGAAGGCGAGGCCTGCAAGCTGAGAGGGGCTGACCCTTGACCTCAGCCTCCTGGCCTCCTCTGAGAGGCACCCCCAGCTCCACCGGGCAGTTAGTGCATCTTTCTGTGCCTCAGTTTCCTCGTCTGTAAAATGGGGTCAGTGAACTCTGCTCATAGGCTTGCGTGAGGTGGCGTGTGGGAGGCAGTGGGCACGCTGCCCTCGGTGGTTGTGGCTGTTAGGTTTCGTCTGTAGTGTTTGCTCACTCCACGGGCAGCCTGGTTCCTCCCTGGGGAGCAGGACTGCATAGGCTGGCTGGGGTGGCATTGCCTCCTGTCTCTTCTGAAAGGCCCCGGCGTCACCCCTCCTTGTGTTTGACCGCAGAGCCCCCAGGACTGCCCGCAGATCCTACCCGCAGCCCTGGCTCCCGTGCCCACGGGCAGCGCCCAGAGCGTCCCGGTGCATCTGGCCAATGCCGCCTTCTTCCAGGTAAGTGGAGGCCGGGCCTGGTCGGGGCAGGCCGGGGGTCTGGGGAAACGCAGCGCCAGGTGGGGAACCTCTGCTCTGGGCCTACCTCCATGCTTTTGTTTTCCTGCTCTGCGTTGAAAGCCTCACTCTGGTTGCACGGAACTAGGGGAAAAGAAAGCGGGCGGTGAGGGCCAGGCCGTGGGGCCATCCCCAGCTCCTGTGAGAAAGCCTGGCCAGGACCCACAGATTCCTTTTCCGCTAGAGCTCCCTTGACAGAGCCAGGCCCAGCTCCCACCCAGCGTCACAGCCCACGGGTGACACGATCCACGCTGTGACCGCCCTGCCCCCAGGCTAAGTGATGAGCCTGGACACACCTCCCCAATTCGTGGCTGACATGTCTTCCTTGGAGGATGGCTGGAGGACCCCTCGGCTGCCCCTTTCCCTGCAGTCCAGGCGGGGAAATAGACGCTTCCGGGTCACATGGCAGAGGGCTGGGCCTGCCACCTAGTCCTGGACTCCTTGTGGACTGCTCTGCCCACAGCCGGCCTGCCCCTCCCCCGTCCATCTGGGCTGGGGGAAGGGCCGCAGCCCCTTTCTGGGTCCCTCCTGGAGCAGCGTCCTGGGTGGGAAGCGCTGATGAGTCCTGGAGGCGTGCCAGGCACCCCCCCCTCCCCAGCTCCTGGGGACTCGCCATCTGTCGCTTCCACGGGGGAGCTGAGGCCCGTGACGGCTGTCACACGTGGGGGCCACGTGCTGGGCATCTGGGACGTGTCAGGCAGCTTCGTGGCAGAGCTGCAGCGCAACAAGGGGCAGGGCCCTGCCCGCGGCCTTCACGCTTCTCCTGGAAGCGTTGGGCAGAGCTTCTAGGAACATCAAGGGGCCCGGGCCCGAGTGGAGAGCAGCCACCGCCCTGGGTACCGGAGCTTGGCCTGGGAGACCCAAGCCCTGGGTTTGGGTCCTGGCTGCTGCTATTCAACTATGTAATCAGCCGCATAAGGCTTCAGGGATCCCAGCCCTCCTGCCCCCAAGCCTACTTCTAGAACACTGAGGGTGAGCAGAGCCCCCGCCTAGGCTCTCCAGCAGCCCTGTTTGTTGAGCCCATACTCTTCAGAGCCTAGGACAGTGGACCTGCCGTCCTGAGCTCAGGGACTCAAGACAGACCGTCTCCCAGCTCAGCATGGCAGGGCACGAATGAACTTTCAGCCCTGTCAGCAGCCACTTTCCTGTGTTAGTTTCAGAGTGAAGGGGGAGAGGGAGCAGGCAGGGGGGTTGCTGACCTGCTTTCTCCTCAGGGTGTCACATCTGTCAGTGACAGGGACATAAACAGGAAGTCTTGCCACAAGGCTGGCCTGTTACTCACGAAACCCGGTTTTGTTCACTCAGCAAATATTTACCGATGCTGTCCCCAGAGGCCTGTGCTGGGCTGAGGGCAGGATGAGAATGGGGAATTGGCCTGTTTAGTCATTCAACAAATATTTATTGAGCACCTCCTGCATACTAATAACAGCCAGCATATATTAGGCACCCACAGTGTGCAACCCACTAAAGATAAATGATCATATTTCCCTAGAACCCTGCAGAGTAGGGAAGCCTCTTTCTGTTACAGAGTTTAGAAACCTGAGGCCCAGAGAGGAGGAGCCACTTGCACATGGTCACACAGCTAGGAAGTAGCAGACGTGAGATTTGAACCTATACAAGTGTGAGGTAGAACCTATACACTTTTAAGTGCCACCTGCTTCCAGAGGTATCAGAGGGGCTGAGACCCAACCTGACCCTCCCCAGCAGGTGCAGAGACAAGTGTACACAGAGCCTGGGCAGGGAGTAAGGGTGGTCCTGGGCACACAGGGTCAGGCACAGGCCTTAGGAGCTAAATAGAGCTCCTGCACATACCCCAGTATTCACTGCCAAATATGTGAATATTCAAATCCTGCGATTTGTTGGGGGGGGGTGTCTGGAAGGGCTTTGGAACTTGTGACATTGGTGCAGATTTGGAGGCTGTGTTGCATTTTGCTGGGCGCAAGAGTGGGCTTGGGCAAAAGACAGCCTGTGCTATGTCAAAGTAGGTCCTGTGTGGCTGGCTCCTGGGCCTCGTGGGCCAGAGGTGGGAGGTGTTGAGTTTAAAGAGCAGGATGAACCTCGAATGTCAGTCATGCTGAAGTCAGGACTTTCCGAGCTGAGTGAAAGGCTCCGGGTTTAGGCCCCTGGAAGATGCTGGTGAGGCTTTTAGTGGCACAGGGAGCACAAGGCCGTGTTCTGGGTGTTTGTGTGTGCCCTGCCTCTGTCAGATGTTAGACATGGAGGCCAGGGAGGGCTTTTGGGAGGATATAGAGCCCGGGTGAAGGCCTGGTGGTAGGGCTGCACCCACTCTTAAGGCCGCGGCCCTTGACGTCCTGGTGGAGGCCGAGGGCACGGGGTGCTGACCTCACTCTCCCCACCCCACGTCCCGCAGGGCACAGCCCTTGAATGTAGCTTTGGGCAGGAGGAGATCTTCGAGGCCGTGTGGGTGAATGAATCAGCCGTACGCTGCAACCAAGTGGTGGTGAGTGGTGTGGCTTTAACAGGGGGATGGGGGAAAGGGCAGGCCTGCACAATCCAGACACTGCACTCCTCCCTTCTTCCTCCCCCTCTTGGTCCCCTTGTCCCCAATAGCCCTGCCCTCATCTGTCTTCCTGACATCCCCTCTCCGAGCCAAGACCCAGGCACCATTCATACCCCTCGTGCTTTTTCCTGTCCTTTTGCAGCTGCACACGACCCAAAAGAGCCAGGTGTTTCCACTCAGCCTCCAGCTAAAGGGGCAGCCAGCCCGATTCCTGGACAGCCCTGACCCCATGGCAGGTGGGACCCCCGCCCCCCTCACCTGGCCTCAGGGGACTCCGCCACAGTAGATGGGACTCAGCCTTGGGGGACTCGTTCAGTGTTGGGTGTCCCACGTCGCTGCTGCCCAGCAGAGGGTGTCTGGGGCACAGTCAGCGTCCCCAGATGCTGGCTGCTGTCCTTACTCTTATTATACGTATTGACTCAGCTCTCCAGGTGCCTGTTCACGGGGAACCTCAGACATCCCTGTGGACATGGGGGCTCCTGTATCCATAGCATGAATATCCCAGACAGAAGCCCCAGGGCCAGTCTGCACAGCCTGAGGCCCCACAGGGCCTGCCCTGCACTCCTTAGGCCACCCTGGGGGGTCTGAGGCCCATGGAGGCCGCATGGCTCAGTAGTTCCCTAGCATCCTGCACCTCCACTCGGGGCTCAGGGACCCATTCAGTCCTGGTTATGAATCCAGCTCTGTTACTCACAGGCTGTGTGACCCTGGGCAAGTCACTCTACCTCTCTGAGCCTCATCTCTTATCTGTCAAATGGGGCTAATAAATAGTTCGAGGTGAGGATGAATTGAAATGGGGCTGTGGCTGCACTGTGCTTATGGGGAGGTTGGAGAAGGTGCCTATAAGAGGTTCATGGGGTCCTGACCAAGAACCAGGACCCTACTGACCTGTGCCGCCTCCGTGTCTCCCTCAGTGGAGGTCTATAACTGTGCCATGGGCAGCCCCGACTGTTCCCAGTGCCTGGGCCGGGAGGACCTAGGCCACCACTGTGTGTGGAGTGATGGCTGCCGTCTGCGAGGGACCCTGCAGCCCCTGCCTGGCACCTGCCCTGCACCTGAGATCCGGGCCGTAAGCACGACCCCACCCCTTCCCCTCGGAGGCCTGTGGCACCCACCACGCACAGCTCAGCACATGTGCTTGTACAAACACGTGCGCACACTTGGCTCCCTGCTGGGTGCCAGGCCCCACGTGGTGCTGGAGACATGGCAGTGAAAAAACAAGCACCTGCCTTCCTGGAGTTGATGTCTTGGTTGGTGAGGGGGGATAGTAATGAGAAAGGAAGAGATTTCTATCAAGAAGGCGAGAAGGCGGTAAGTGCTGCTGAGCAGGAGCAGGGCAGGGGCGCCGGGAGTCTGGGGTGGAGGAGATGCCTAATTTGTGTAGTGAGGTCAGGGAAGCTTTGCTGAGGAGGGGAAAATCAGCACAGCCGGTAACTCCCAAGCCTTGGGTTTTTTTTTTTTTTTTGTATTTTTTGCTTTTTAGGGTCACACCCGCGGCATATGGAGGTTCCCAGACTAGGAGTCGAATCGGAGCTGCAGCTGCCAGCCTTTGCCACAGCCACAGCAACTCGGGATCCAAGCCACGTCTGCAACCTACACCACAGCTCATGGCAATGCCGGATCCTTAACCCACTGAGCGAGACCAGGGATCGAACCTGCAACCTCATGGTTCCTAGTTGGATTCATTTCCGCTGTGCCACAGCCTTGGAAACTCCAAACCTTGGTTTTAATTAAGAAAAAAAAAAACTCAGGGAAGGATTTTAATTGCCTTAGCCTGGTCAGGTGCCAATCCTGTCAGCTCTGGCTGGGATTCAGGAGCACGTGGTCAGACGTGGGAGTGGACCTCAGTGTCCCCAGGAGACCCCCCTCAAATAGCACTGACCCTGTCCCTATGCACTGGTGTCCCCAGATCCGAGCTGGCCCAGTGACCTACCCAGCAACTGGCAATGCCATTGCTCTCAGAGCCTCCCCCATGTGGCGGGTCTGTGTGGCCCTGCCTCCCAGGTGCCTGTGACAGTGGTGGGGAAGCCAGCCAGCATCCCAGCCTCAGAACCCCAGTCACCCCTCTCTCTCTGGGCACCTGGCAGATCGAGCCCCTGAGTGGCCCCTTGGACGGCGGGACCCTACTGACCATCCGTGGCAGGAACCTGGGCC
>PVHT021183699.1:70541007-70625411 GCA_004024745.2 Catagonus wagneri | reverse complement strand
CCCCCCCGCCTCCACACCCCCCCCCCCCCGCACCCTTCTGCACCAGAAGTCGCTCGCTCCGAGGTCTTCCGTACTTTGCTTAAGGCATTCCCACCAGGCGAGAAGACACCACTCCTTATCCTTCCGGTCCCCCTGCAGGCCAGCTCCTCTGCGAAGCCCTCTCACACTCCCCTAGACCAGCCCTACCTCCCCAGAAGCCTTGCTCTGATGAAAGGAATTGCAGTTCAGAAGGTGTAGGGGCTGCTGGGGCAGGGGGGCAGAGGTCGGGGCCTGCAGCAGTGGGGCCTGGCCCCTGGAGCGGGGGGTGCACCGATTTCCTTTCTGGCCATAAGTCAGGCTTGTAGATAAGCCATGGGTGTACCAGCCCAGCACGTGTTCTCATGGTTGGAGAACTTTCAAGTGTCCCCAAAGTCCAGCCCTCTTGTCTTTGTTTGCGTAATTGTGGGAAAGTTGGGCAGGGGTGGTCCCAGCGAAGAGCTTGGCACCAGGGCGATGCTTGGGAGGCTCGGTGGCTACTCTCCGGCTGACAGGGTGTAGTTTCGGTACTTTGACATGAGTAGTGCTGCTGGGTGTCCTGGCTGTGGGGTGCGGGACCCACCGTGAGTGGAGTTGTGCATGGCTGAGTGCAAGGGTGGGGCGGTCACCTGCCCTGGGGTGTCACCGGGGAGGAGGGGCCTGCTGTTCAAGGGAGCAACCGAATAGCGCCTGCCTGAACCCCTGGGGTCCTCTGGCTGCTCCTTGACCCAGGTCGCCTCCCGCAGGATCGTGTGTGCCACGGGGCCAGCCCCAGGGGCGTTCTCGGACGTGGTGACGGTAAACGCCTCCAAGGAGGGCAAGTCACGGGAGCGCTTCTCCTACGTGGTAAGGGAGGCTGCCGCCTGCCGCCCTGCCCACCCGCCCGGCGTGGCCCAGGCTGGCCCGAGGCCTGACCGCCTGCGTTTCTCCCCACAGCTGCCCCTGGTCCACACCCTGGAGCCAACCATGGGCCCCAAGGCAGGGGGCACTAGGATCACCATCCAAGGGAGCGACCTGCACGTGGGCTCCGAGCTGCAGGTGCTGGTGAATGGCACGGAGCCCTGCACTGAGCTGGTGTAAGTCCCTGGGCCGGGCGGGGGCGGGGGGGCTGGGGGGTCCTCCTCTAGGCATCACCGGGGACCTCACTGGCTCTCTCCTCTTAGCCAGGCCCCCCACCTCTCTGGGCCTCAATTTTCCCTTCTGGAAAGAATAGCACCAATGAGTTTGGGGAAGTCCCGTGCCCAGCATACAGTAGGTGCTTCATAAGTGCCCTTAAGCTGCAGTGAAAATGGAGAGCTTCCCTTGGGCCAGGGACATGGTCTAGAACCTCTTGGTGGAATACGTATATGTTATTATGCACTTAATATATACCGGGTCCCATTGATGGGTGTTGCTGTGAACACCAAGATGAGCCCAACGGTCTCGGTCCTTGGGGGACAACACAGTCCACCAGAACTAAGGACATCCAGCGGGGTCAGCATGGGTAGAAGTCAGGGCCTTCAGGGCCATGGGGGCAGAGTCCTCAGCGGGGCAGGAGCCGGGAGTGGATCTCTGGGAAGGCTTCCTGGAGGAGGGGGGACGGGGCAGGTCAGAGAAGAGAAGGGAGGGTGTTCAAAGTGGGCGGCCAGCCCGAGCAGAGGTGTGGCAGTGGGAACCTGGCAACAAGATTTAGTTACAGGTGGGGCCAGGTGAGCAGGCCCCGTGTCCAGGCGATGGGACATTGGGCGGGGGGAGCAGGGGCAGGCGGGGCCCTGGTGACGAGGCCCGCTGTCCTCCCGCAGGCGCACGGACACCAGCATCGCCTGCACGGTGCCTGGGGGCGCCCTGGTGGCCCCCGTGCCCGTGTGTGTGCGCTTCGAGCGCCGCAGCTGCGTGCGCGGCAACCTCACCTTCTGGTACATGCGGAACCCGGTCATCACAGCCATCAGTCCTGGCCGCAGCCATGTCAGGTGAGACCTGGCCCCAGGCCCCAGGCCCCAGGCCAGGGCAGGCTCTGGGGCCGCAGGTGGGCTCACAGGGCTTGCTGTCCCCCACAGCGGTGGCAGGACCATCACAGTGGCCGGTGAGCGTTTCCACATGGTGCAGAACGTGTCCATGGCCGTGCACCACATCGGCCGCGAGCCCACGGTGAGGGCCGGGCGCCCGGGGGCGGGGGCGGGGGCGGCTGCGGCCCTGACCGACCAGCCTCGCTCAGCGGCATCGCCTCTTCTCTCTCTCCCCTTGTCTCCTGCCTCTCCCTCCCTCCCGCTTTCCCCATTTTCCCTGTCTGCCTGTCTGTCCCCGTCTCCCACCTCTGGCCTCGGCCCTCCCCCTCCAGCTCTGCAAGGTTCTCAACTCCACCCTCATCACCTGCCCGTCGCCCGGTGCCCTGAGCAACGCGTCTGCTCCCGTGGACTTCTTCCTCAACGGGCGGGCCTACGCGGACGAGGCGGCCGTGGCCGAGGAGCTGCTGGACCCGGAGGAGGCCCAGCGGGGCGGCAGGTTCCGCCTGGACTACCTCCCTGACCCGCAGTTCTCCACGGCCAAGAGGGAGAAGTGGATCAAGCACCACCCCGGGGAGCCGCTCACCCTGGTCATCCATGTGAGTGCCCGGGGCGGGTGCCGGCGGCGGGGAGGTGGCCGGGCTCAGCCTCGGGCCTCACGAGTAGCCCCCGCCCCCCTCTGCTCCACAGAAGGAGCAGGACAGCCTGGGCCTCGAGAGCCACGAGTACCGGGTCAAGATAGGCCAGGTGGGCTGCGACATCCAGATCGTCTCCGAGAGGGTCATCCACTGCTCCGTCAACGAGTCCCTGGGCACAGCCGAGGGGCAGCTGCCCATCACGGTGAGTGGACCGGGCATGAGAGGCAGAGGTGGGTTTGGCCCCCAGCCCTGCCCCAGGTGCCTGCACGTCTCAGCTGAGCATTTCCAAGCTCAGAGGCTTAGACAAGAGGCACCAAGCAGAGCTTCACCTCCCCACTTGGCAGATGAGGAAACAGACCCAAGAGCTTAGTGACCTGTTCAAGCTGACTGGCCCCAGCTGGGCCTGATGGGGCTGGACTCTCAGAGGCCACAAGAAGTGTTGCTTCTACCCAGAGTCTGGACTGCCAGTTACCGTGTAGAGTCATGGAGGGAGCGACACAGGAGGAGAGGAGAGGGGGCCCAGAAAGTGGGATCTCTTCTGCCTTGTACCTGCTTACATGCCTCCTGGGACGGGTAGCTCACTCTCTTACAGGCAGCCCATGCCACCCCAGGTTGGCTCTGACTACAAAGGCTCCCTTTCACCCACAGCCCAGTCCACTTCTGCCCTTTGAGTCCTAAGAACTCACAGGCTCCCCTGGTCCTCAGGCAGCCCTGCGGCTACTTGAGGACAGAAGCCAGGCTCTGGGAGCTGCCTCACCTCTACGGACTGAGTCCCCCTTCTGTGCCAGGCCCAGGACTAAGGGGCTTAGCAAGGATGCTGTCATTTAGCCCTCACAGAGTCCCCGGGAGATGGCGTTATCTCTGTCTCATGGTTGGGGCATCGGAGACTTAGAGAGGTTAGGTGACTAGCTCAAGACCACAGCTAGCAGGGGCGGGGGTGGCGGGGGAGCCAAGGCCAAGGTCCAGGGTGACTACAGCCCCCTCTCCCACCTCCCTGTGCAGATCCAGGTGGGGAACTTCAACCAGACCATTGCCACGTTGCAGCTGGGGGGCAGCGAGACCGCCATCATCGTCTCCATCGTCATCTGCAGCGTCCTGCTGCTGCTCTCCGTGGTCGGTAAGGACCCCCCCACCTTCGTGACAGCTGAGAGGGCAGACCCGGCCCACCTCGCCCCGCCCTCTGCAGATCAGCGAACAGCAGAGGAGGCCTGGCAGGCCGGGGCACCCCGCACAAAGCATGGAGGTGGGAGCGGGCTGGGCCCTCCGAGGCGGGTGAGAAGTGTGTGCCTCCAGCGATGGCACAGAGGGTGGGGACACAGCTGGTGCCACGTGTGCTGGCCCCAGGCCGGGAGCCTGGGTGCCAGGCCCAGGGGCTCAGAACCTGGTTTTCCAGTCCACAGGGAGCTCCTAGAGGTATTTAGAAGCGGCTGGTTCAGGGAAGGTTCGCCTCCGTCTTAGGCAGCTAGACCACTCTTAAAGTAAAGGTTATAAAAGTGATGTATTCAGTGGAGGGAGAAACCAGAGCCTCCTGCCCTGATGGTGGGAATTAAAAGAATTAAAATGGTAGAAAACTTTCTGGGAAAACATACATGATATACATCCCAGAAAGGGATTGTTTTGTCATCTTTTAAAAGGTTCTTCATTCACAAATGAGGCCCGGCCATGGTAGAATTGAAAATCCTCAGAAGCAGAAAAACAGAAAGCACCCCTGCTTCTCTCATCTAGGGAAATCTACTTTTTACCAGTAGCTTACACACACACATTTTTTATTGTAAGAATAGGACACGGGAGCCTCATGTTCCTGGCTGTTTTCCAGGCCCACGACCTGTAGTTTTCAGCCCACTCTGGGGTGGGGGTAGCAGCAGGCGGGACCCCCCCCTTCAGGCCAGGCCCCGCACACGCCGGGCGCCACCGCACACCCTCCCAGGGGCCTTCAGGGCCTGACCAGCCCTCCGCTGCCCACAGCCCTGTTCGTCTTCTGCACCAAGAGCCGCCGCGCTGAGCGCTACTGGCAGAAGACGCTGCTGCAGATGGAGGAGATGGAGTCCCAGATCCGAGAGGAGATCCGGAAAGGTAGCAGGCAGGGGCCCACGCGGGACCCCGGGCCTCCGCGTCCTCCGCTGGTCCGCTCACGGCCACTGCCTGTCCGCCAGGCTTCGCTGAGCTGCAGACGGACATGACGGACCTGACCAAGGAGCTGAACCGCAGCCAGGGCATCCCCTTCCTGGAGTACAAGCACTTTGTGACCCGCACCTTCTTCCCCAAGGTCAGCTTGCACCCGCACCGGCTCCCTCGGGGGCTCCTCAACCCTTCCCTGGGCCCCAAGAACCCAGAGGGCGTTTTCATCCCCTGTGGGAGAACTTGACAAGTGCGGCGTGGGCCGTGGAGCAGTGCGAAACCTGCCCACCCGGCCATAGCCGCCTGCCCTGCGCTGCCCGGCAAGCAGACCCTGTTTCTCCCCGCTTTCCTTCTCTGCTCCCTTAATGTTTAACTGTCCATACACAAGCTGGCTGCCACCCTGCTTTCGCCCTGCAGAGCTGGGCCTGCTTCTCATGGAGCAGAGAAACAGACCCGGCTCACTGCCACCCTCTCACCTCTGGCACCTGCCAGCCCAGCCCTGGGGCTCCGCCTTCCCTCCGCTCCTCTGGACTCTGCCCCACCCGCCCCCCCGGCCTGTTGAGGGTATTTGGGCCCGTGACCGGCACCTCCTCTGGCTCTGTCGACACCCTTCTGCACGCAGCAGCCAGAGCGAGCGCGTGTAGTGTCCCTACGGCCCTTTTCGCGTCGGTTTCCCTCCTCCTGCCCAGAGCTGCTTTGCTTCCTCTCGAGCCTCGTGTGCTCTTTCTGCTCCTTTTCCTTCCCTGGCATCCTGGGGCCCACGGCCTCTCCCCTTTGTAAACTGGGCTCCTGCGTGTGTTGAGCGGCCCCTGCAGCAGTCAGGGGAGCGTGCAGCCCCGCTGAGCTGCTGGGCGTCTGCCCCCACAGTGCTCCTCCCTCTATGAAGAGCGTTACGTGCTGCCGTCCCAGACCCTCAACTCCCAGGGCAGCGCCCCAGTGCCGGAGACCCACCCACTGCTGGGAGAGTGGAAGGTGAGTACCCCCGCCCGGCACACACACAGGGGGCTGCCCCACTTTCCAGCTTTTCCATTGATTCTAATCCTGGGGAGTGGGGAGGAACTTGCCATTGGGAGGTAGTGAGCTCTCCATCCCAGAAGGTATTCAAGTGGCATTCAGGGTGCCTGAGTGCTGACCTCGAGGCCGGGTAGTGGTGGGGGAGGGCTGGGTCCCCGGACATCCCCCTGCACCTGCTGCTTCGAGACTGGAAGGTGAGAGGGTCCCCCACGCAGGGACGCTGGGTTACCTACTGTACCCTACCCCTGCTGAGCCCCACTTTTCAAGTCAACCGAGCCATGGTTCCCAGCGACTCACCTGTGAAAGGCGATGAGCTCCCCATCCCAGGAGGCCTTCACGGAGCCATTCCGGGCATCGTGAGTGCCGACCCCCTGTGCACGCATCGCCCCTGCAGATCCCCGAGAGCTGCCGGCCCAACATGGAAGAGGGCATCGGCCTGTTCTCCTCGCTGCTCAACAACAAGCACTTCCTCATCGTCTTCGTCCACGCGCTGGAGCAACAGAAGGACTTCGCCGTGCGGGACAGGTCAGGCTGCGGGCTCCGGGGACGGGGCGGGGTGCCACTCCTGGCCCTGCCTGGCTGGGTCCAAGACCAGGCCGGTTTGCAGATACCTGCGTCCCCTGCGCGGCGGCCCCATCCCCAGGACCAGGCCCTGGGTCTCAGGACTCTGGATGTCCTGAGACACCCACCCCGTGCTTCCCCTTCCTGGTCCTGGGTGCCCAGGACAGGACTCGTGGTTGCGGTGCACGTTGGGAGAGGTGGCCCTTCCTTCAGCCTCGCTCACCCTTCTGCGCCCCGTGGCGAGGCGGACCGCCCCGCTGTGAGGTCCTCAGACCCCAGGGCCTCATGGTGCGGCCGGTGCCGACGCCCCGCAGGTGCAGCCTGGCCTCGCTGCTGACCATCGCGCTGCACGGCAAGCTCGAGTACTACACGGGCATCATGAAGGAGCTGCTGGTGGACCTCATCGACGCCTCTGCTGCCAAGAACCCCAAGCTCATGCTGCGGCGCACGGAGTCCGTGGTCGAGAAGATGCTGACCAACTGGATGTCCATCTGCATGTACAGCTGCCTGCGGGTAAGGCCGCTGGGACGGGCGCCCGCGTGCAGGGCAGCCATGTCACTGCCACCGCAGGGACCAGCTTCGCCAACAGATCTGACTTCATTTCACCCTCATGCCAGCTCTGCCAGGAGTTGTGTGGATGAGGAAAGGGCAGCTCAGAGGGGGTAGGGAAAGGGCCCCAGGATCCACTGCACAGATGGGGGAACCCAGGCTCTGCAGCGGTCAGAGCAAGCCTGGGACGGGAGCTTTGTTTCAGGAGATTTTTTTCCCCTCAGTCCTCAGACCCTCCCTAGGTGCCTTTGGGTCCCTGATCTGGGTTTAGGGGATAAATCAGACCTGGTTCTGGCCCTGGAGGCCGTCCCAGGCTTAGAGGAGACAAGTGTGGAAATAAATGAAGATACAGAGTAATAAATGCCATAGGCCAGTGCTCCACCCTGAGGCTCCTGACCTGGCTGGAGGGTTCCAGGTGGCTTCCAGAGCAGGTGACTTTAAGGTGAGATCTGAGGGCTCGGTAGGAACAAGGCAGGTAAAGGTTGAGTGGGGAGGGTGTCCAGGCTTTGGAGTCCAGGCAGGAGCAGAAGCAGGAGGAGGGAACATTCACAAAAGAAACTGAAGGAATCCAGCAGGTCTTTCTGCGGCGAGAGGAGGCTGGTGGGGCCCGGGAGCCAGGGCCTTTCCCTTTCTGCCAAAAGGATCCCATCAGGATTTTTCTGCAGAACAGGAGTGGCTCAGCCCCTGGTCTTGTCCACGGTCAGCTAGCTGCCCTGTGGTGGCGAAGCCAGGGAGATGTCTGAGGATTGTGGGCAAGAGGCACAGGCCCGCTGGACCAGGTCTCAGATGGCCTGGGTTTTGGTCCTTCTTTGGCCCAAACCAGCTATGCGACCCTGGACAAGGCATTGCTTTCACTTGATCTCAGTTTCCTTCTGTCAGATGGGGCTTCTGCCTCTGGGCCTGGAGCTGGTGAGCCTGGTGGGCGCCGTGGGGGAGGCTGGGGAATGAGGGTGGAGCTATGAAGACAGGGCCTCGTTCTGGGAGGAACCACAGGGGCTGCTGTGGACTCCGGACCCAGCGCCTCACGCTGTGTGGCTCAGCACGCCTTCCTGGGTGTCTGCTTCCCCCTCCAGAAAGTGGGGCATCAGTGCAGACCTGGATCAGGCGGAAGGTCTTTGCCAAATCTGCCTGATGCTCCGATGACTTAATTTTTCTTTAACTCACCTTTTTAACCTAAATATCCACCATCAATGGAACCCAGGGTCACTTGCTATAAAATGACCATGAAAATTAGCTCAGGGCTTTGGAGGGCAGTCGAGGCCCTTTCCAGCTGTGTGTGCTTTATCAAAGGGAGAATCGCGAGGGCAGGGGTGTTTGGGGCTCCCCAAATGCATCAGGCTGTGATTTTGGTTATTTGAGGCTACATCTAGGTTCTGGTTCTATCTAAATGAACCCTGGAGTCTTAGCAGCAAGAGTCACAGGCTTGTGAGTCAGCTGATCTGGGGTTCGAGTTCAGCTCTGCCACTTTCCTGCTCCGTGACCCCGAGCAGGTCGCTTGCCCTCTCTGAGCCTTGGCAGTGAAGACACCCCTTGTACCTGGAAGGGTTGCTGGGATGATGAAATGAATGTGGGCCGGCGCCTGCAGCCGGTGGTGTTGGACCTTGGAGTCCGTGGAGACACTCTGGGTGGGGGTGGCAGCAGGATCAAAAGAGAGGATTAAGCCGCAGCTGTGCAGTTGGTGGGAGGGAAGGCCTTGAAGGTGTCCTGGAGGGTGGGCTGCCGGTGGCAGGCGCTGGGCCTGAAGGCCGGGCTCAGCCTCTGACGGCCCTGCTCATCCCAGGAGACGGTGGGGGAGCCGTTCTTCCTGCTCCTGTGCGCCATCAAGCAGCAGATCAACAAGGGCTCCATCGACGCCATCACGGGCAAGGCCCGCTACACGCTCAATGAGGAGTGGCTGCTGCGTGAGAACATTGAGGCCAAGCCTCGGGTGAGCCGGGCGGGCGGGCGGCCGGGCTGGGAGGGCCCCCGCCTCCACCCCGACCCGGCAGCCAGGGCCGTGCCCGCGGGCGCCCACTGACTGACCTGCTCCCCCCTCTTGTGCAGAACCTGAACGTGTCCTTCCAGGGCTGCGGCATGGACTCGCTGAGCGTGCGGGCCATGGACACGGACACGCTGACGCAGGTGAAGGAGAAGATCCTGGAAGCCTTCTGCAAGAACGTGCCCTACTCCCAGTGGCCACGCGCCGAGGACGTGGACCTCGGTGGGCAGGGCGGGGGTGGCCTCGGTGGGCTGGGCCCCTCCTTGTTCGGCCAGTCCTCCGCTCATGCTCTGGGGGCTGTGGGGACCATCAGTCAGGAGCCCCTGTTCTGGGGGGGGGCATGCACTGTAAGGACCTGCAGGTGACAGCTACGGCCACCGTGGTCAGGAGAGGCCACCCCAGCAACTCTGACACCCCCAGGGACGGCCTGCAGCTGAGCACTGTCCAGAGGTCCTGCTCTGCACCCACCACCCTGGCCCCCCGGCCCTCTTGGCCTGACAGCGGGGGAAGGAGACAGGGACGGGTGCCCCTGGCCTCTCCCCACGCCCGCAGCTCCCCGCCCTGACGCCCTGCTCCCGCCCCCAGAGTGGTTCGCCTCGAGCACACAGAGTTACGTCCTGCGGGATCTGGACGACACCTCGGTGGTGGAGGACGGCCGCAAAAAGCTCAACACGCTGGCGCATTACAAGGTGGGCCCCGGCCCCACCCAGCACCCCCGCTCCCACCCCCACCCAGCACCCCCGCTCCCACCCTCTCTGACCTCCAGCCTCAGACCTCCGCCTCTCGCCTCATCAGATCCCTGAAGGTGCCTCCCTGGCCATGAGCCTCACCGACAAGAAGGACAACACCCTGGGCCGAGGTAGCGCTGGTGCACGTGGGGAGCGGGGGGCGTCTAGGCTGGGCCTGCCGCGGCCTCCCTGCAAGGGGCAGGAGCGGGTGCCCCCGCCGCAGTGCTGCCTGGGCAGGGCCTGTGGCCGGGCCTCCTCAGGGCGGGTTTCTCCCAGGCAGCGGTGGGGGAGGCCCGGGACGGGGATGTGGTTCTAAGGGGTCTGGGCAGCCGCCAGGCCAGCAGGGCTTCAGGTGCTGTCCCTGCTCAGAACCCCCTCCACACCCTCAGATGCCCAGGCCGGGGTCCTCGGCTTCTCTGGATCCCCCCCACCCCCACCCCCTACCGCCACCCCTGCCGAGGTGAGGGGCAGGGGCTCGGGTCTCTCCCAGCAGCTCGGGGCCGGGGTGGAGTGGGTGAGCACTGCCCCCGGCCCACCTTGGGGCCTCACCCCTCCCCATCTGTGCCCGACTCTCTTCTGTTTCTCCTGTCACCCTGTGATGTCTGTCTGTCTCTCTGCCTCTTCTTTCTGTCTCTGCTTCATCCTGTCTTTTCGGATCTCTCTGCTCTGGCTTTGCGTTTCCCTCTGTGCCGTGTTCTCTCCACGTGTCTGTCTGGTTCTCCCCATTCCGCTCTGTCTTTTTGTCTCCATTTCTGTTTCTCTCTTCCCCCACCTCCTCTCGCTTGTTTATTTTTTGTGTTTTTTTCTCACAGTGAAAGACTTGGACACGGAGAAGTATTTCCATTTGGTGAGTGCCCTGCCTGTGGCCGTGGGGGTGCCCGCCCCTCACTGGGTGTGGACTTGGCTTCCACCAGCCTGGGCCTCTGGGGGCAGAGCTCCCAGGCCTGGGAAGGGCTGGGGGTTGGGGAGCGGGAACGCCACCCAGGGTCGCCCCGGTGCACCACAGAGCACACTCGGAGCCAGGGGCCCACGGGTGTGGGATGGGACCTCCCATAGGACGGCCGAGGATGGCCCTGGCCGTGACCACTGCCCTGGCCTCCCAGGTGCTGCCCACAGATGAGCTGGCTGAGCCGAAGAAGTCCCACCGGCAAAGCCATCGCAAGAAGGTGCTGCCCGAGATCTACCTGACCCGCCTGCTGTCCACCAAGGTGGGCCCAGCCCCGGCTCGGCGTCTCACTCACTGGGGCAGCTGGGAGCACTCTTCGGGTGGGGGGGTCCTCCCCCCGTGGGGCCAGACAGGCCATGGGGTGAGAGGCCGAGGAGGGGTTTGCTCCCAGCATGAAGGGTGCCGGCGACAGCTTCTCTATCAGCCAGTGTGACAGAGACAGCAGCAAGGCCCAGCAACATCCCCAGGGCCACCCAAGAGTGCAACCCCCCCCCCCCCACACACACACAGCACCAATTCCCTGCTCTGTGTCCCAGTCCTTCTGACACCCGTGGGTGGGGGTGGGGGTGGGGGGGTAGGCGTCACTAACCCATCTCACAGACAGGAACAGATCCACAGAGGCTGGATGACCAGCCTGCTGCCACAAAGCTTCCCTTCACCCCACACACCTCAGTCCCAGCCCCTCAGCTCCCACAGCCGCCAGAGGGGCCTGCTTAGCTGCTCCCTGTGGTCCTGGCTGACGACCGCCACCACCCTCCCATGCAGGGCACGCTGCAGAAGTTTCTAGATGACCTGTTCAAGGCCATTCTGAGCATCCGTGAAGACAAGCCTCCACTGGCCGTCAAGTACTTCTTTGACTTCCTGGAAGAGCAAGCCGAGAAGAGGGGCATCTCAGACCCTGACACGCTGCACATCTGGAAGACCAACAGGTGGGGGGGTGGGCACTGGGAGGGCGGTGCTGCTTCATCACATCACTGGCGGCAGCAGGGGTTCAGGGCCTGGCCTCTCAGCCTGTCTGCCTGGGTTCAATCCCGATATGCCATTCCAAGCTGTGGACCTTGGTCAAGTGACTTACCCTCTCTGTGCTTTAGTTCCCCTCAGCTGTAAAACCAGGGCAGTGAAAGTAACTCACCTTTTGCAAGTATTAAGTGGCTATTGTATACGTTTTGCCCTTATCATCACTCCCCACCACCCCTCTTGGGTGGGCACCGTGAGCTCTGTTTTACAGATGAGCACACTAAGGCTCATGGAGACATGCCTGACCCCGATCATGTCCCTCCTGGGGACACATTTTAACTTTTTGGGGTCACCATCCCTAACAAGAAGTTGTCAAAAACCTCAGCCTGACTCTCAGGAAAAAAAATGCCTCAAAGCCAGAAGTTTCTGTGTAGTTGCCAGGGCTTCTCGGAGCCCAGGGAGTGGGGTTGTCTATATAATCCAGGCCGCCGGGGCACTGGGCGGGGGGCGTTTCCAACACCCTGGCCTCCTGCGGCCAAGGGTCCAGGGATGGCCGCCCTTCAGCCCTTGCTGGTGGCCCAGCTGGCAGAGACTTCCTGTGGCCAGGCAAGGGCCAGAGGAGGAGCCAGGGCTGGAGGCGGCGTGTGCGGGAGAGGAGCGTCCGGCAGGGGGGCTTGTAATGAGAACCATGACCTGGCTTGAGGCTCCTTTGCAAGAGTAGGAGGCCCTACCGGGGGTGGGAACTGGAAGCGAGGGTGCACTCAGGCCCCTGTGCCCCCCAGGGAAACCTGGCTTCCTCCCCCTACGCTGCCGTGGTGCCCTGGGACGGTCGTCAGCCTCATCTGTGGGTGAGCAGACGGTAGTGCCTGGAGGTGACCTCTTGCGACAAGTTTCCAGGGGCCACAAAGGACCAAGTCGGCCTGTCCCAGCCCCCTCGGTGGTCGTGTGCTCTGCTGCGTCCCCTCAGAGTGGCTCATGCTGCTCTGTCGCCTCTTGTCCCCAGCCTTCCTCTCCGGTTCTGGGTGAACATCCTGAAAAACCCTCAGTTTGTCTTTGACATCGACAAGACTGACCACATTGACGCCTGCCTCTCGGTCATCGCGCAGGCCTTCATCGACGCCTGCTCCATCTCGGACCTGCAGCTGGGCAAGGTCGGTGGCCTCGGGCAGGCCGCGCCGTGCTGTGGGGGTGGAGCCCTTCCTAGGAGGGGAACGGAAGGAGCTCGGCTCTGAGGCACACGGGATGAATGGGGTCATGAGACAGGGGACTTCCAGGAACTGGTGCCCAGAGTCAGAAACGTCATAGCGGCAGCCTGGTTGCACAGGCCTCAGGTGTGCCCAGTGCCCGCTCTCCACCCTGAGGCCTAGAGCCAGGGGGAGCGTGGGCAGCCCGCTTGGTCCCGCACAACCTCAGAGAACCAGCCAGGCTCCAGGCGGCAGCCTTGATGGTCAAGAGCCATCCAGTGGGCGCTGAGAGAAGGGTGGGCAGAGGGGACAGATGGCCGAGACCTCCAAGTACACGCAGGAGAGAGACCCCTGAGGCCTCTGCAGGGACAGGACCAGCAGGCATGGGAGGGCGGGGAGGGGTGGTGCAGGCAGAGGGGAGAGCCTAGGCCAGGGCGGGAGGCACGAAAGGGCCCTGGCGCTGTGAGCATTCCCGAGTGGGGCGTTAGACCTGGCCCTGCATTTAGCCTGTGACAGAGACACACAAGCGGCAGAAAGTGCCATCACCTTTCTCATACTATCTTGGAAGGCAGGATGCCTGCGACAGACAAAGAACTGGGAGCGTACTTGGCACGATTCACATTCCAGCATAGGAAACATGTGGTGGGAAATGGTCCCCTGAGACTGCAGTCAGGCCTCCAGAAACCTGAGCCACCAAGACCCATAACCCTCAGCAAGGACAGGAGGGCCTGTGTGTCAAGGAGCTGGTGCAAGCCCTTGCACTTTCACCCCGAAGTGCAGGTCCCCCTTGAGGTCACCACCCTGACGGTCCCTTGGAAAACGGGGCAGGGGCTCCACGTCCACGGACAGAGGTGGGGGAGCCCCTGGCCCAGAGCCTGCGGGGTGGAGGCGCCGGTTGTGTGGCTCGTCTCCACCTGTGTCTTACCCCCTCGCTTCTCCCCCACAGGATTCCCCAACCAACAAGCTCCTCTACGCCAAGGAGATTCCCGAGTACCGGAAAATCGTGCAGCGCTACTACAGGCAGATCCACGACATGACCCCACTCAGCGAGCAGGAGATGAACGCGCACCTGGCCGAGGAGTCGCGGGTGCGGCCGGCTCCGAGGGGACCTCGCCGGGCGGGGATGGGGAGCCGGGACCGGCAGAGGCAGCGAGGGGCCGTGTCTAAGCGGCCGCCTTGGCTGGCCTGGCCTGGCGTGGACCGTGGAGTTAACCCCCTTCCCAGCTCCTGCCTTGTCTTTTCCTCGTAGAAATACCAGAATGAGTTCAACACCAACGTGGCCATGGCAGAGATTTATAAATACGCCAAGAGGTATCGCACCCAGGTGGGTACCCCACCCCCAGCCCCGTGTGAGGCCCCTGCCCCCGGGGCCGCCTCCACCTGCTCAGGTACTCACACCCAGGGTGCTGGGGCTCTGGGGGTGGCCGGCAGCCTCGGAAATCCAGGCAGCGCGTCGGCCCCACCATGTGCAGTAGGACCTGGCGCGGTGCCCGGGCCGTGGCCCAGCTGCCCTTTGCTGTGCCCTCCCCCTCAGATTGTGGCCGCCCTGGAGGCGAACCCCACAGCCCGGAGGACGCAGCTGCAGCACAAGTTTGAGCAGGTGGTGGCCCTGATGGAGGACAACATCTACGAGTGCTACAGCGAGGCCTGAGCCTCAGCGTCCGGGCCTGGGTGCCCGCCCTTTGCTTCCTTTTGTCCCCCTGCCTCTGACTCCGGCTGGGAAATGACTGAACAGAGGCACGGCGGTGGGGGGTTGCGGAGGGACGAGGGGCCCCTCTGAGCCCGGCAGAGGAGCCCCCAGTCCTGGCCCGGTGGGCACCGTCCCTTCCTACCCGCCCCCAGACCCAGGCTCTGGAGTGGGGACTCGAACGCACGGCCTGGACGGCGTTCCCACTCGTTATGCTGCGACCCAGAGCCCTGCCCCACGCGGCCCCCGCGCCAGCGAACCGACCCTACAGGCAAAGGAGCCGCAGCCGGAAACACTACCTCATCCAACCTGTGGGAGGGGAGGCCCCGGGAGCCAGCCCTCGGTTGGTTTCTGCTTCAGCCACCAAAATGTCCCCGTCTGCCCTCACCCAGCGGGTACCTCGGCCACTCACAGCATCAGGCAGCGTCAGATTTTTGTTGCTTGAGCGACCGCCAGTGGACGAGGCAGCGCCCACCACCCGTGGAGGCTCCTTGCCGTCCCGGGAGCCGGCGGGCAGAGGACGAGGGGACAGGTGCTGAGTGGTCCTGGTCTCAAAGGAGGGGAGGGCAGGGGACGGAGTTGCACCAAGGCTGTAGCTGGGCTACTTGATCTTGCTGGAAGTGTTTCTAAGGATAGATAGCACCACTTTTTTGTTTTTGTTTTTGTTTTTTAAAAAAGCTTTTATATATATAAAAAAAAAAACTTACCACGCGCCAACTGTGAATAGCTGCCGCTAGTGCAGAGGACCCAGGAGCGGTCCCCGAGGGCTCCCAGCACGACACTGGAAATGATGGTGCCAGGGGACGGGCAGGCCTGGCGGAGACCCCCGGCGCCCGGAGAAAGTCGTCCTTGCTGTTGCCGTTAGAATCGGCATCTGGCGGACCTGGGGCCCGTGCAGACCTAGCCGGGGCAGGGACAGGCTCGGGGCCTGCAGGGCTGGGCTGGAGGGGGAGGCTGGGATGCTCTGGAACCTTCTTTATAATAAAAGCCTGATGGGAAAATGTGCTGTGGGCTCCAGGCTTTATCCTGAGATGCCAAGGCGGGAGATGGCCGTGCTTGTGGCAGAAAGCAGGGAGGGAGGCCTCACTCGGGACCCTGCCCTGCGCCCGCTGGTGCGGTGTGGGCCGATACCAACTGAATCAGAGACGGTTCAGTGGGTAACAGGGGCTGCCCGCTTGCTGGGGGCCTGGCCCAGCGCCGATGTTCCCTGGGCTCTGAGGGTACCCACGGGACCTCCAGGAAGATGGCGCAGCAGCTGTGAGCTCCTAACCTACTCACCTTTATAACAAGCCTGGAAGGAACAGAAAATTGTCCCCATTTTACAGATGTACAAACTGACAGCCCCGTCATGGAATTTCCCAGGTCACAACAAAGTGAGGACACAAAACAGGTTGCATGAGCCCCTTGTTCCTCTGTTCCGTGCTTCCTCCAGCCCAGCAGGGGTCTCCAAGGTGACCACCCTGGAAAGAGAGCTGGCGTTGATACACTCGCCTTGAATTTGTCATCTTTCTTGAAAGATATGGACCATCAACCCACTGCTGACGAGGCAACAGGCGGTTTCCCCCAGGCTGGTGTAACCCTGGACTCTCCCTCCCCACAGCCCAGGACGTGGGATCAGCGATACCACAGAGAACCCTCCCCAGCCCACCTCGCTGGGCCTGGGCCTGAGCTGAGGCTGAGGTTCATCCCTGACCCCCGGGAAAGGTCACTATAAGACCCCCTCCCAATTAGAAGAGGCTGAGGTCTGTTTTTTTCCTTTTATGAAGGACAAATAATCACACAGTTATCAGGAGTAAGAACGAGGACAAATATTGGAGTTCCCGTCATGGCTCAGCAGAAATGATTCCAACTACGAGCCATGAGGTTGTGGGTTTGCTCAGTGGGTTAAGGATCCGGCGTTGCCGTGAGCTGTGGTGTAGGTTGCAGATGCGGCTCGGATCCCGCGTTGCTGTGGCTGTGGCGTAGGCCGGCGGCTACAGCTCCGATTAGACCCCTAGCCTGGGAACCTCCATTTGCCATGGGTGTGGCCCTAAAAAGACAAGGAACAAAAAAAAAAAAAAAGGCTAGGACAAAAATTCATACAATTTAAACAAAATCCCAGAAATACCAGTTCTAGAATTAATGAGAACAGAAAAGTGAGACGAGAAAAGTAAACAACTTTTAGCTTTAAAAATAAGCCTTTTCCTGTAGTGCCTTCTGGGTGGAGAGAGATTCTTTTCAAATTTTCTCTTCTGATCACTGATGCCTTTTTATTAAGCAGATTTTTCTAATTTAAGTTACTGACACATTTGATGGTTTTTTTTTTTCTTTTGGAGGAGGGGTGATTCTAAAACGAATACATATTTTTCTTCCAAAAGCATGGAGACGGTAAAAGCTACCCTAAACCCGCCCTGCTTAGCATCTCAGAGGAGCCCATGTGTGGCCCGGGGTGGGGGCTGAGGAGTGAAAAGCGGGTGAGAAGGCACTCACCGTCTCGCAGCTGCCTTTCCCTCCATGCAATGGTTCGTCAGGAACCTCTTTCTATGCCATTAAATATTCCACAGGCTGTTTTAGTACCTGATTAACATGCAGTTCCTTCTTGAAATTTAAAAAGACATCTGCAAATGGAGGAACGCTCTCGTTTCCGGGGTCCTTTCTCAGCACAGAAGGTGGCCAACCCCTGTGAAGCACCCCGAGTCCTGAAGCCTTGCCTTGGCTCTGTATGAGGGTCCCGGGTGGTGGGAACTTCGCAAGCCCAGGAGGAATTTCCCCATCTCCTGGGTGCTGGACGCTGTCCTGCTTCTGCCCGTTCAGGGCTACTGGCCTGCGCCCCCCTCCCCTGCTCAGGAAGGCGAGACGCCCACCCAGTGATGTGGGTTGGGGGGGACAGTTCCCACAACCAGAGCCCCCTTTGTGGGAAGTGCCAGCCCAGCTCCCTGCCATCTGCTCAGTGTCCCTCAGGCTCTGCTGGCAGCCACATGGCAGGTACCCGGAGAAGCCAGGAGTCCGTCAGCACAGCTAAAGGAAGCCTCGCGTGGGACTCAGGGAGGCGAGGGAGGTAGCAGTGGTGCTCCAGGCTGGGCTGTCTCAGTTGCCATTTGTGTCCCCTCGGCAAAGCCCATCCACCTTGATTTAGCCTCTACCCAGAACCCACCGCTTCTAACCCTTCGCTCCGTGGCCACCCACCCTTCAGGGGACCACGGCAGGGGCCTCCTCACTGGCCTTTGCTGCTGCCCCAGTCCCCCCGCAGCGAGTCACTCTGCTCACTGTCCTCTAATGGCTCCTTATCACAACGGAAACAAAACCCAAAGTTCTTCCCCGGCTTACAAGGGCCTCCAGAATCTAGCCCTTGTCTACCCTGCAGCCCTTGTTACGGCAGCCTGCTGCCACTTAACAAACCACCACGACACAATTATGTGGCTCGTGTATCTGTGGGCGGGTCTCAGCAGGGAAGACTCATCCGTTTCCAAGTGGTGTCAGTGGGGCAGCTGACTCAGGCACAAGACCCACGCCCGACCTGGTGCACTCCCGTGGCTGGCAAATTAGTGCTGGCTGGTTGGGGAGCTCGGCTAGGGTGTCTCGGTTCTTCTCCACCAGCTGTTCGGGCTCCCCTAGCACATGGCAACTCTGTTCTGAGCGTAACTGTTAAAACAAAGACCACATCTATACACAGGAAGTAGAAGCTGCCAGTCTTTGAAGGCCTGGGCCCAGAAAGTGTCCTCATGTCCTGTTTGCTGTACTCAAGTAATCAGAGAGCCCAGATTCACGGAGCAGGGACACAGAATGCACCTCTCCAGGCAGAGTGGCAGCCCAGACCTCCCCTCTGGCTACTGTCTCCATCTGGGCTTTAGCCACGTGGGCTTCCCCGTAGCTCCTCGAGGCCATCAAGACTCACCCCAGGGCCTTTGCACTTTCTGCTCCTTCTCAGGCTCAGTGAATCATTGAACGGTCTGCAACTCCTCACTGCTCCTCTGATCTCTTCTCTGCAGCCACAGGACACTTTCTAAACACACACCCTGCCTATAATCCTCCCAGGCTCCCCTCTGCCCCCAAGAGAGAGTCCGCCTTCCCTAGTCCTCCACTCCCTTCTGCCCATCCCCCAGGGCCCAGGGGCTCGTGCTGCCCCCCCAACCCGTGCTCCTCTCAGAACCACAAATCCCCCTCCTTCCAACCCCACCCCATGCACTAGGTCCTCTGCCTGAAATGACCTTCCCCTGTCTGGCAATTCCTGCTCATCCTTTAAGACCAAAAGCTGCCTCCTCCAGGAAGCAGTCCCAGATCTCAGGCTGGGTTAACCTCTCCTGAGCCTCCCCAGGCCCTACGTGCCCTCGGATCCCTGCTGCAGTCTGCATCGCCCGGGGCAGGAGCTGCTATCCGCATCCTAGGCCTGGATGGCCAGATCCTTGGACTTCAGACTCCTCCCACACAAATTTGTGAAGGAAAAGTCTTTATTGATAAATAGGTTACAGTGAAATAAATATAGCAATAGTTTTTAGGAGAATAAAAGAATAGAATCTCAGTCTCTCTCCACCCCAGCTCTAGTTCTTGGTTTCAGCCTTCTTACTGGCCACCTTGGAAGAGGAGGCTGTGGTGGGAACACCAGGCCTTCTCGAGCCCTTGGGGACCTCTGCCTTCCTGGCTGGTGGTTCAAGCTCCATTTTGGACCCACCGCCCTTGGCAGGAGGAGGGGCCTTGGCGTTGGGGGCCTCCCGAGTCCCCTGGGTGACAGCCTCTTTAGGGACCTTGTTCCCCATCTTCATCTTGGCTGTACCGTTCTCGCCCTATAAGAAAGCAAACCAGGAGCAAGGTGACAGAACTGGGCAGGACTGGATGTGCAGCTCAGAGCCCACCAACCGGTTCAAATCCCAGCTCTGGGTTGCTTTCAACAAGTGACCTCCCCTAAGCCTCAGTCTCTGAGATGGGGACGGTGATCCTCAGGCTACTGGAGCAAGGAGGGAGGAACACATGAGCTGTACTTTGTAGGACAAAGAGTTAGCCCCTTCTGGAGTTCCTCTCATGATCAGTGGTTAATGAATCCGACTAGGAACTATGAGGTTGCGGCCTCGCTCAGTGGGTTAAGGATCTAGCATTGCCATGAGCTGTGGCGTAGGTTGCAGATGCGGCTTAGATCCTGTGTTGCTGTGGCTGTGGCGAAGGCTGGTGGCTACAGCTCCGATTGGAACCCTAGCCTGGGAACCTCCATATGCCGCAGGTGCAGCCCTAGAAAAGGCAAAAAGACCAAAAAAAAAAAAAAAGGGAGTTACCCCCTTCCCCGCTGACCCCTCTGGGGTCACTGGAGACCCAGACCAAAGAAGTCACGCAGGCACTTACCTTGATGACTGTGGGTTTTGAATTCCGACTCCCAGGATTGGTCTTCCTTTGGGCCTCAGCCTTTGCCGGAAGAGGGGATGTTGTGTGAAAAGGACCCCTTTGCAGAGGAGCTGTGGATGGGCGAGAAAGTTCAGAGCCCCCGCAGTCCCCATCCTGCCCAGGGCCCAGTCCTCACCCTCATACTAGCAGGCTGTGTGACCTGGGGCAAGTTGCTTAGCCTCTCTGAGCCTGGGTGCCCCCCTCTGCAGACTAGGGGCAGCAGCCTCTCTCCCACAGGCAGCTGGAGGGTTAACCGGACCCTGGATGGCCGTCACTCACTCCAGTCACAACTCGACGCCCACCCAGCCCAAGCCCACCCCACCCCACCCCGACTGGTGTTATCAACCTCTAGCCCTTAGCCAGTTTTCCACACGGCAGCTGGAATACGTTGTCACCAACATCTCGGGCCCTGGCTGTCCCCTGCTCAGCGCCTTTCCAAGGCTCCTCCTCACCCTCCAGATAAAGCCCTGACTCCCCTGCCCTTCACAGCCCCTCCTCCCCTCCCCCACTGCACACAGACCACTTAGTACTTCCTCCACCTTCCTCAGGGCTCCAGGCCTTTGTACGAGCTGTCCTCCTGCCTGGGCCACCTCCTCCAGGAAGCCTTCCCTGACGCCTCTGAGTCAGGCTCTTCCTGTCTCTGAGCTCCCCTTCCCCAACCCACAGCAGCTCCCTAGGTTCTCTGTCTCTCCAGGTCAAGGTGCTCGGGGCACATTGACTAGACACCCCCTTCTCCCCACCGCTGGCCGCTCCATCCCACCTCACGTCCAGTGGCCTCCAGAATCCCCAGCCCCAATCCCTCCTCTCACCCCGTTCATACCCCTACCTTTGACCTTCGACTTCCTACCGGGCCCAGTGGCGCTGGGAGGTGCCTGCGCGGGCCCGTCTGTCCGTTGGGAGCACTTCCCGGCCTCACGCAGTCTTGCCTCTGGGTCCTGGGTCTTGCCTTTTCGGGGGGCCTTCTTGGCTTCACCAGTTTTGGGGGGGCATGACCTCCCCGCTCCTGGCTTCCTGGATCCCTTTTTCACCTCGCCTGGGTTGGGAGGGTCCTTCTTGGCCTTCCTAGCTTTCTTGGATTCCTTTTCCTCGGCTTGACCTGGCCTCCTGGGGGCCGTCATGGTGGCTGTCTTCCTGGGCTGGATTTTCCTTTTTTGCTTGGGAACCAACTGGCGGAGGAGGGAACGGGGTGGGACTGAGAGCAGAGGTTCTGGGGGTCTCATGCACTTATACCCTCTGTGAGGCTCCGAGATCACCACATTCCCAAAGAGGGGCTGGGAAGGTGGCCACGGGCTTGGGGAGACGGAGCACTACCGCCCCCCCACCTCGTCCTGCCCTTTCATGCAACGTGAGGGGGGAGCTGCCCTCTAGGACAAGGGACCCAAGTCTCCCAAAACTCACCCAAGACTCCCCGCCCTTCCTGCGCAGGTGGCGGCATGCTCCCCAACCCCTTGGTCTAGAAGCCTCAAAGCCAGGCTTCTGGGAGCACATTGTGACCAGCACGAGCTCTGATCGCTTCCTCTGAGATGCTAAACTATGAGTCTTTTGATCCCCCCAACCCTCCGCCTGCACTGCCACTCGCACTCTGCCTCCCAGCCTCATACCTCCCCGGCCACCCACCCCAGCCCCAGGCCTCCCTGCTTCTCCGATGAGCAGCTGAACACAGGCCTGGAGTCTGACAGCTGAGAGGTCACGGTGTCCTCCACCTCCCCCCCCCCAGCTGTGCGACTCGCCCAAGTCTCCTCCCCTACCCCAGCCTCAGTCTTCCCTTCTTTACAATGGGGCCACTGGGGAGGTTATGAGTGGCAGGGGATGCAGGGGCCCCTGGCAAACCGGTTGACACTGTCTCTCTCTAGATCCCCACTCCAATGACATGGCTCCCTGCCATCTCCGAAGCCTCGTGGCTCCCCGTTACCCACCCAGACCAGAAATTACCCTCTCTCCCAGCACAAGGCATTCCTGACTCCGTGGTACCATGCCCCTGGCCTGTGATCCAGACTGTCTCCCAGTCACACGTACCGCAGCGCCCTTTCTCGCTGCCCTCTGCCCCACCCTGCGCACCTGGCCTTGCCGTGGCTGGTGTCTGAGCTCTGACCCACACCCCCACGTTCCAGGAGGGGTTCTCCCCATGCTCAGCCACCCCACCACCACATGTAGGTTGAGAATGTTCCATGGTGACTCTCAGAGCAACAGACACGTGCTGGGGAACGGCAATGACAAGACAGACCCCAGGTCTGGGTCCCCAAGATTTCCCTGGTGGCAGCTGGTAGTCAGGATGCTGGGGCTTGATTCTGGGCCAGATTTGCCCTTAGCCCTGGGGCATCTTCGACAGGTAGCCTCCGGGACCGTCCCCTTTGAAAGGGGAGGATGCGGTGGCTCAGGGAGGTGTCGGCCCCACAGCCTGGAGACCTTGGGCCTGGAGCCAGAGAGCCCGAGGAGCAAACCCCAACTATTGACCTTCTATAGCCCAAGGCTGGGTCTGCACCATCCATGATAAGGAATTCTGTCCATGCGCTGTCCCGGGGGCGCCAAAGGCCCAGAGTGAAACAGTTCCGGATGGTGTCTGGTCACTAACACATTCAACAGGGATGGAGCTCCCATTGTGGCTCAGTGGTTAATGAATCCGACTAGGAACCACAAGGTTGCAGGTTCGATCCCTGGCCTCACTTAGCGGGTTAAGGATCTGGCGTTGCCGTGAACTGTGGTGTAGGTCACAGAAGCGGCTCGGATCCCGTGTTGCTGTGGCTGTGGCGAAGGCCGGCAGCTGCAGCTCTGATTGGAACCCTAGCCTGGGAATCTCCATATGCCGCGGGTGCGGCCCTAGAAAAGACAAAAAGACAGGAAAAAAAAAAAAAAAAAACAGGGATGGAGGCGAATGCAGCAGAGTGACCAGGGCTCTGGGAGGGGCTCGGACCAGGAACGTGGGTGCATGCACACACCCTTCCCGGGGGAGGGGGAGTCTTGGCGAAGACAGAGGAAGAACAAGGACAGTCAGGAGGAGAGAGGGGGACAGGGCAGAGGAAAAGCATGCAGAATCTGCCAAGAAAGAGCTAGAACTGGAGTTCAAGCCCTGGGGCCAAGCCCACCCACACCAGGCAGCCTCTCACCACCACCCCCCAACCCCAGCAGCTCACTTTGAAGCTTCCAGTGGCCCCCTTGGCCTTGGAGTTGATGGGCCTGACAAGGAGGCCACGGTGCATGCCCGTGGCCAGGGCCTGCTTCAGCAGGTACTTGAGCCGGAGGGCATCCACTGTTGGGTAGTTCTGCAGGATATAAACCTTGATGGCCGCCACCGAGGTGCCCCGGCGCTGCTCCCCTGCCTGCAGCGCCTCCAGCACCATGCGCAGCACCGGAGGATGGCGGCGCGGCACTCGGATGCCGCTCTGGACCAGGCCTGTGGACAGACAGCCAGACGTCACCTGGAGCCAGGACAGCACTCAGGGCCCGGCCGGTGACAGTCATGCCCAGTGAACGGCCCATGAGGTGCCGGCCAGGGCCCATGGTGGGTGGGCAAGTGGCCCTGGGGATCAAATATACACCCCCACCCCACACCGGGTCGGTGCCACTGCCCATGGCCTGGGAGCAGAGGGTGGGGTGCACTGTTTGGCCGGCCACTGTCTCCCAGTGTCTGTAGTGGGACTGGGCACACACATCAAGGCACACACGTCAAGGCTCTCTGAAAGCATTAAAATGTTCTTTTTCTTTTTTCTTTTTTAGGGCCACACCTGCAGCATGTGGAAATTCCCAGATCAGGGGTTGAAACAGAGCTGCAGCTGCTGATCTACGCCACAGCCACACCAGACCCTTAACCCACTGAGCTAGGCCAGGGATCGAACCTGCATCCTCGTGGATACTAGTCGGGTTCGTAATCCACTGAGCCACAGCAGGAACTCCTAAAATGTCCTTTTAATAAACCAGTCTAAATCAGGTCACCTGTCTAGCTCTAACTACCTATCTGCAGGACCATGGGCATGAGATCAACAAAAGCCCGACTGTGAGGGAATCTCCAGGACACAGAACTTAGTTTCTTCTACAAATGAACAAGGAGGGTGAGGAAAAGTGGGAGAGGCCCCAGAGAAGAAAGATCCGAAGAGACCCTTCAACCCAGTGCAACGTGGGGGCCTTGCTCAGACTCAGACCACGATTTGAGCAATCCAGCGGGGGGAAAAAGGGCTTCTCGACAAATATAAACACTGGAATATTTTATAATATTAAGGATCTCAATATATAAGGCAAACGCTAACAGCCATAAAAGCAGAAACAGACAGTAGCACAGTAATACTCTAATCCTAACCCCAGTTATTTGATTATATTAAGGACAACATTTTCCCTCATGTGCTAATGGTATAGCAATTTTTTTGTAAGAGGTTCTTAATTTCCGAAGATAAATACTGGACTATTTACAGGTAAAATGGTAAGTCCGGGAGTTTCTGTCATGGCTTGGCAGAAACGAATCTGATTAGTATACATGAGGATGCAGGTTTGATCCCTGGCCTTGCTCAGTGGGTTAAGGATCCTGCATAGCTGTGAGCTGTGGTGTAGGTCACAGATGTGGCTTGGATCTGGTGTTGCTGTGGCTGTGGTGGGGGCCAGCAGCTACACCTCCAATTTGACCCCTAGCCTGGAAATCTCCAAATGCTGTGAGTGTGGCCCTAAAAAGCAAAAAAAAAAAAAAAACAAACAAACAAAAAACAAACCTAAAGTCTGCTCTTTGGACCAAAACAACACAATAGGTAAGAATAAAACAGCTGTGAGATGCTGGCTGCTGTATGATGAGTGCATGGGTAGGGAGTGAGGGGGTCACTGTTCCATTCAGCCTGCTTTTGTAACTGTTTGAAAGTTTCCCTCATAAAGAACAACAAAACAAATTTCACTCCTAAAGAAAATATATGTCACACAAAAAGGTGTACACAAAAGTTCATAGCAGCATATTTATAATAGCCAGAAAGTATAAACAACTCCAAAGTTCATAACTAATGAATGGACAAAGGTAATATGGTAGATCCATACAATGGAATGTCATCCAGCCAAGAGGAGGAATGAAGTACTTCCTTGAAAACGTTTTATGTAGAGTGAAAGAAGCCTGTCAGTAGAAGTCACATATTGGATGGTTTCCTTTATATTTTTTTACACTTTTGGGGGGGGGGTCTTTTTTCATTTTAGGGCCGCACCCGAGGCATATGGAGGTTCCCAGGCTAGGGATCTAACAGGAGCTGTAGCTGCCGGCCTACACCACAGCCACAGCAACGCGGGATCCAAGCCACATCTGTGACCTACACCACAGCTCATGGCAATGCCGGATCCTTAACCCACTAAGCAAGGCCAGGGATCAAACCCACAACCTCATGGTTCCTAGTCAGATTTGTTTCCACTGAGCCACAACGGGAACTCCAGTTTCCTTTATATTAAATGTCTAGAATGGGCAAATCAGAGTCAGAAAGTAGATGAGTAGTTGCCGGAGGCTGGGAGGTGGGTGAGGATGGGCAGTGATTGCTAGTGGGTCTAGACTTTCTTTTTTTTTTTTTTTTGCCTTTTGTCATTTTAGGGCCGCACCTGCGGCATGTGGAGGTTCCCAGGCTAGGGGTCTAATCGGAGCTGTAGCCGCCGGCCTACGCCAGAGCCACAGCAACGCAGGATCCGAGCCGCGTCTGTGACCTACACCACAGCTCACGGCAATGCTGGATCATTAACCCACTGAGCAAGGCCAGGGATCGAACCCGCAACCTCATGGTTCCTAGTCGGATTCGTTAACCGCTGCGCCACGACGGGAACTCCTAGACTTTCTTTTTGAAGGGAAGAAAACACTCTAGAATTGACTGTAGAGACGGGTATACACCTCCAGAGTAACAAAAGCCATTAGATACCTTAAATGGGTGAGTTGTATGCTAGGTGAATTATTGAGGTATCTCAGTAAGTTATTTTTGAAAAGGCTGCAAAGGAGGTAGAGGAGGCAAGAAGGCGTGTAAAAAGATTCAAGCGCACCGCTCATGAAAACACCATGGATCCACCTCCCAGAACAATGAAAAGGGAAACAAAAATAAACAAATGGGACCGAATTAACTTAAGAGCTTTTGCACAACAAAGAAAACCACCAACAAAAACAAAAGACAACTCACAGAATGGGAGAAAATCTTCACAAAAGTAGCAAATGACAAAGGATTGAACTCTAAAAGAGACAACTTAGGCAGCTTCCAAAAAAATAAAATAAAAACTAAGAACGGGCATTTCTAAATAGACATTTCTCCAAAGGAGACAGGCAGATGGCCAAAAACAGGTGAAAAGATGATCAATATCACTGTTATAGAAAGACAAGTCAAAACTACAATGAGGTACCATCACACACCAGTCATTAATAGCCATCTGTCACAAGGTCTACAAACAATAAATGCTGGAGAGGGTGTGGAGAAAAGGAAACCCTCCTACACTGTTGGTGGGAATGTAAACTGGTACAACCACCATGAAGAATAGTATGGAGGTTCCTCAAAAAACTAAAACTAGAATTACCATAGGATCCAACAATCCTAATCCTGGGCACATACATGGAGAAAACCCTAATTTGAAAAGATACGTGCACCCTAATGTTAATTTCAGCACTCTGTCCAATAGCCAAGACATGGAAGCAACCTAAATGTCCATCGACAAAAATGGACAAACATGTGATACATATACATGATGGGATATTATTCAGCCATAAAATGAGTGAAGTAGTATCATTTATAGCAACATGGACGGAACTAGAGATTATACTAAGTAAGTCAGACAAAGACAATCATCGTATGATATCACTTAAATGTGGAAACTTAAAAAGTGATATAAACGAACTTATTTACAAGACAGAACAGACTTATTTACAACACAGACTTTAAAAACAAACACGTGTCCTCCAAAGAGGACAAGTGGTTGGGAGAGAGGGGGGATTGGAGGTTCGAGCTGGCATATGTACTCTATTGTATATGGAGCAGATGGTCAATGGAGGGCTGCTGTATAGCACAGGGGACTCTACCCTCGAGTAACCTTATGGGAAAAGAATCTGAAAAAGAATGGACATGTGGATACGTGTAACACAATCACACTCTAGAACAGCAGAAATTATCACATTATAAATCAATTATATTTCAATACAACTTTAAGAAAAATCCATAGAAGGTGGGATCAAGATGGTGGAGGAATAAGACATGGTGCTCACCTTCTCCCATAAACATATCCAAAGAAACCATCTACATATGGAACAATTCACACAGAAAATCTACTGAAAGCTGGCAGAAGACCTTAACCTCCAAAAAGGTTAAGAAACCCTCCATATACCTGGGTAAAGCAAAAGGAAAAAGAGAGAAGAGGGAATAAGGATGGAACCAGCACTTTTGAGAGGAATCTGTGAAGAAGGAAAGCTATCCACACCCTGGGAAGCCACCTAACTGACAGGGAGATGAGCTGATAACAGAGGGGATTCAAAGCCTCAGAGAGAAAAGAACAGTAGCTGGACTGAAGAGGGCAAAGCTGAGCTAGAGAGCTGCATAGACCACTGGTACCACCACCAGGGCACTGCAGCCTGAGATGCTCAGGTAGGGGCTGCGCACTGAGACTCAGGCTCTGGAGGTCAGTTCTGGGGAGAGGACTAGGGTTGGCTGTGGGTAGAGACAGCCTGAGGGGCTAGGGAGCAGGATGCCCTGGGCTGGAGGAGAAGGCCTGAGCCCACAGGAGAAGCAAGCTGTTGTGGGGGAGGGTGAGAGGAGGAGGGGTGGGACTGCCATAGAAATATCTTTCTCTGTGCATGTATGGGTTCTCAGGTGGCAGGGTGCCTCTTGTGCAGGTTACAGGCAGCAGGGACAAACTACAGCAGCCATCTCAGACTCCAGAGGTGGGAGTGGCCTGCCACCACTAGGGATCAGTGAGCAGGTACCACCTGTTCCTTTTTGCTCCCTTGGGAATGCACACTGTTGCTAATGTCAAAAGGCTCTGGGCCCTGCTGTTGCCACTGCCAAAACTCTGGGCACCACCTACCTATGCCTGAGGGTCACTGCCACTTCCCAGGGCCCTGCAACCAGGGGTGGCCTGCACCATCTCCCCTTGGGTCCTGGTCACTGTCAAGGGCCCAGTAGCCAGGCACTGCCTACAGGCCCTGCCCATTTCCTATAACACCCTGGAAGCACTTGTAGGTCATACACCAGCACACACCCTATCAAGGTGACTATCAAGATGATAACAGCCTACACACAGCCTACACACACTGAAGAAAGAGTCAGCAAGCATCCAAACCAAAAGTAGCCCTCATGACCAAAAAAAAAAAAAAAAAGTAAGAACTAACAAACTACCCAGGGGCACTCTCGCATATAAATAGCCGTCTAAGATCACAGGAGTTGTGTTCCCTAAACTCAGAGAATAAGAAAAATATAGGAGTTCCAGTTGTGGTGCAGTGGTTAACGAATCCAACTAGGAACCATGAGGTTGTGGGTTTGATCCCTGGCCTTGCTCAGTGAGTTAACGATCCAGTATTGCCGTGAGCTGTATTGTGGGTCGCAGACACAGCGCAGATCTGGTATTGCTGTGGCTGTGGTGTAGGCCGGCAGCTGGAGCTCTGTTTTGACCCCTAGCCTGGGAACCTCCATATGCTGCATGTGCAGCCCTAAAAAAAGCAAAAAGAAAAAAATATATAAGCAAAATCAAGAAGCTAAGGAGCCACTCCCAATTAAAAGAACATGTGAATTCCCCCAAAGGAGCAAACAATGAAACTGACCTTTGTGTGTAGAAGAAAATGTCCTGAAAAAGGTAAAAAGGAGATACCCCGGCCATGATGACTAAGCAAGTCCATCCAACTACCCCTCCCCCACATATCTGCTTCTGTAAACCTGCTTCCGCATCTGTTACCTTGCCTGTCCTCACTCCGGTCCACCAAGCATGGACCCGCAAGAGCTAGTCCATAAAAGTCTTGTGAAACCCTTCTTCGGGATTCAGACTCTGGAGAGCGATCTCCTCTGAGCCCACCGGCGTAATAAACCTGAGTTCTCCAACTCTCTGAGGGCTTGCTTGGTTTCTCGCTGGGTAGAAGAGCTGATACACTGCAGCCATAGGGCTGCTGGGCAGCTACCATAACACTTCTGGAGGCCGCAGCGAGATTCCAACCATTCTGGCCCCTTAAGCCACCGGAGCAGCGGTGAAGCTGTGCGGGGGCCAGGGAGCCATGGACTGAACGAGGCAGCGTGCCACCCGCCGGTATTCCGGGTCCTCCTTCGTGAGCGGCATTCCTGACTCCTGGGCTACCAACCCCGTGGAGAGAGGGACCAACCCACCAGGAAGGCGTCTGGACAAGGTAAGGCCCAGGGCCAACCCCAGTCAAGTCCTGCCCCGTTGGGCAGAAGAGGGGACTGATCATATGCTTAGCGAGACTCTCCGGTCGGAAGCTGTGCCTGACTGGGGCAGTAGTCCTGATGCTCCACATCAGAAGAGGAGGAACCTCCTTGCCTGGGCGGAGCAGCTGTCAGGAGTAGCTGATGGGAAGTTGTGCCTGATCGAGCTACTAGTTAGGGACTCCTGGGGAGTGGGAGGCATTCTGATAACCTCTGAATGTGTGTGAGTCTAAATGTGCGGCCTGATTCACTTGCGCTTCAGGTTCGAGTTTGTGGCTCCATGGCCTTAGCAGTTACGGAGTCCGAGTGGGTCCTAACCTGCAGTTCCGCGGTGACCTCATACGGCTTATGGCTGCATCGGACTCTGAGGGTTCTCTTCCCTCCCTGCAAGTTCAATCCAAGTTCAGGGCTTATACGAACGAGCCAATTGCTAAGAGGCACCTAAACTCAGGAGGGGGGGGGCGTCCAGGCAGACATCCGAGAAAGGGGCACCCTCCCTTGTTTTGTCTGTGACACCAACGCAGGGCGGCCGCAGGGTGTGGGACCTAACCCAGAAGCCCATGAGGCAGAGACCCCTATGCTTATGCTGTCTGAGCCAGAAATTCTTCAAGGAGATGTCTAATTTGACTTTGCCCCCGGACCTCCAGGAACTCCTGTCCCAGATTCTAAACTGGCTGTGGGACTGCCCATTTTGCCAGTTCACGGAGGCCCAGGATCTGAGTCAGGGAGACTTTCTGAAGTTTGGGTGCAACCCCAGTTGGAAGTTGCTCTATTGGTACACCTAATTTGTCACCAACCCGTCATCCCTGTCTCCTGCTGTATCAGTTCAGGGTATAGGGAGGATTGGGTACGAGGCCCCCTGTCCTTTTCCCAAATATTAGAACTTGTCTGAGAATGTCTTCCTGAGACCCAGGGCCTAGATAGACTGGAGACACTTGAAACAAAGCAAGTGCTCCCCCTGTCCATGGAGTGAGCTGAATGGGAGCTGTTTGGCTTCCAGGAGTGGCAGAGGCAGCGTTACTGGGGATACCACTCACAAGGTCAGAGAAGGTCTCATAGTATCAGGCCATAGGCGAGATCCACAAAAAGACAACATGGGTTCATCCAAGTCCAAACCTGCAGTTCTAGACTGTGTGATCAAAGATTTCAAAAAGGGGTTTTCTGAAGATTACAGAGTCAGTATGACCCCAGGAAAACTCCACACCTTATGTAAATAGCCATCTTTCAATAAAGGCTAGTCATCAGAGGGCACCCTAGACCCACCAACCAGGTGAGCAGTATAACAGATCTCCCCCCCACCTCAAATATACCAAGAAAGGAAGAATAAAATCTTAGAAAATGCTCAAAGCTGGGGAGATGAGTGGTATGATATAAATGGCAGAGGCAGGTCTGAAGAGGAACAAACAACATTCCCCACAGAGTGTCAGGCATTTTCCTATGAGCGATCCTAATTGGTCTGCTGATGAGGGAGATAGACAACTGGCACAGAAATCATTTTATTACTTGTATAGTTGAGGGACTAAAAGCCTCACAAGTAAAGCCTGTTAACTACTCCAAACTGTCAGAGGTTTATCTAGGGGAACAAGAGAGTCCATCAGCTTTCTTAGAAAAACTCAGAGAAGCATTGACAAAGCATACACCAGTGGACCCAGAATCAATGGAAGGCCAAATAATTCTTAAAGACAAATTCATAACTCAGTCAGCACCAGATATACAGACAAAGCTCCGAAAATTGGCTTTTGGCCCTGATCAGGATCTGGAGCAACTCAAGTATATTATAATCGGGAGCAGGAATGAAAGGAGAACAAGAGGAGAGACAGAGAAAAGGCTGAGGCTCTAGTTATGGCACTATAGGGAGTCAACCTGGGAGCTTCCAAGGCAAAAGGACTAGGGAAGAGACCTAAGGCCAGAGCCTGCTTCCTCTGTGGAAAAGAGGGACACTTAAATGGAAATGCCCCGAGGGAGACTGGATTAAGATGGCAGAATAGAAGGACTGGAGCTCAACATCTTTCCCAAAAAACAACAAAACTACAACCAAACGTCAAGCAACCTTCAACCAAATGGACTGGAAACTTTGAAAAAGATATTCTACTCCAGAAGACAAAGAGAAGAACACATCAAGAGGTAAGAGGGGCAATTACGTGATAGAAGCAACCCCATACCTCCTGGATGGGAAGCCCCACATACTGGAAAGTAACTGTATCACAGAGACTCAGCTACAGGACTGAGAGTTATGAGCCCCACATCAAATCCCCATGCCTGGGGATCTGGCACAAGGAGAAAGAGCCCCCGGAGCATCTGGCATTGAAGGCCAGTGGGGCTTGTGTGCAGGAGCTCCACAGGACTGGGGGAAACAGAGACACCATTCTTGAGAGGCACACACAGACTTTTATGTGCACTGGGTCCAAGGGCAAAGCAAAGTTTCCATAGGAATCCAGGTGGAACCTGACTGCAATCCTTGCAGGATCTCCTGGGAAAACAGGGGTGACTGTGGCTTGTTGTGGGGGAAGGGCACTGGAGATGAAGCTCTTGGGAATATTCATCAGCCTGCATTTCTCTGGAGGTGGCCATTTATGGGAAAATCTGGTCCCTCCCATTAGTGCTTTGAAGCCCCAGGTCAAACAATAATCCAGGTGGGATCTCAGCCCCACCCATCAGTAAACAGGCTGCCTAAAGACCCCTCAGGCACACAGCCAGCCTCAAATCTCATCCAGAGACAAAGCCCCACCTATCCGAGTGATGGGAATCAACCCCACCTACCAGTGGGTAAGCACCAGTCCCTCCCATCAGGAAGCCTACAGCAAGCCCCCCCATACCATTAGCCACAGAGAAGACAAACACCAGAACTAAGAGAGGCTACAACTCTGTTGTCTACAAAAAGCTCACCACACCAAAAACCTATAAAAATGAAAAGACAGAAAACTTTAACTCAGATAAGGGAGAAAGAGAAAAGCCCAGAAAAACAGCTCAGTGATGAGGAGATTATCAGCCTCTCAGAAAGAGACTTTAGGGTGTTGATGCTGAAGATGATGAAAGACATCGGAAATAAACTGGAAGCAAAGATTGATAATTTACAGGAAACACTGAGCAAAGAAATACAAGATGTAAAAATTAAGCAAGAGATGCAAAATACAATAACTGAAATAAAAAATTCATTAGACGTATCCAACAATAGAATACAGGAGGCAGAAGAATGAATCAGCAAGGTGGAGGACAGATTAGTGGAAATCATTAACGCAGAAGAGAAAAGAGATAAAAGATTGAAAGGAAATGAGCAGAGTCTCAGAGAACTCTGGGATAATGTTAAACGCACCAACATCCATATTCGGGAGGGGTGCCAGAGGGAGAAGAGACAGAGAAGGGGACAGAAAAAATATTTGAAGAGATAATAGCCGAAAACTTCCCTAATATGGAAAAGGAACCACTCACTCGCATCGAGGAAGCGCAATGAGTACCACATAAAATAAACCTAAGGAGGAATGCCCCAAGACACATATTAATCAAAATGACCAAAATTAAAGACAAAGAGAAATATTGAAAGCAGCTAGGGAAAAGAAACAAATGACATACAAGGGAACCCCACAAGGTTATCAGCAGATTTTTCAGCTGAAACTCTGCAGGCCAGAAGGGAGTGGCATGATATACTTAATGTGGTGAAAGGAAAAAACTTCCAACCAAGATTATTTTATCCAGCAAGGTTCTCATTCAGATTTGAAGGAGAGGTCAAAAACCTTTACAGATAAGCAAAAGCTAAGAGATTTCTGCAACACTAAACCAGCTTTACAACAAATCCTAAAGGAACTTCTCTAGGCAGAAAAGAAAAGGCCACAACCAGAAACAAAAACACCACAAATGACAAGGCTCACCAGTAAAGGCATATATACAGTAAAGATACTAAATCATCCATGCACAATTATGCTACCAACATCAGAAATCGTGAGAAGAGAGCACAAATGCAGCACACTGGAGAAGCACATGCAATTAAGAAACCAACAACTTAAAACAATCTCATTTATATATAGACGCCTATATCAAAACTTCAGGGTAACCACAAACCAAAAATCTACAATGGATACACAAACAAATAAGAAAAATCAACTCAAATACAACATCAAAGATAGTCATTTTGTGAGAGGAGACAACAAGAGAATAAGGGAAGAAAAAAAAGAGCAACAAAAATCCCAAAGAGTTAATACAATGACAATAAGAACATATATATCAATAATTACCTTAAATGTTAATGGACTGAATGCCCCAACCAAAAGACACAGACTAGCTGAATGGATACAAAAACAAGACCAATATATATGCTGTCTTCAAGAGACCCACTTCACTTCTAGAGACACATACAAATTGAAAGTGAGAGGATGGAAGAAAATATTCCATGCAAACAGGCATCAAAAGAAAGCCGGAGTAGCAATACTCATATCAGACAAAATAGACCTTAAAATGAAGAACATTTTAAGAGACAAGGAAGGGCACTACATAATGATCAAAGGGTCAATCCAAGAAGAAGATATAAAAATTTTAAATATCTATGCACCCAACATAGGATCACCACAATATATAAGGCAACTGCTAACAACCTTAAAAGGAGAAATCAACAATAACACAATCAGAGTGGGGGCCTTTAACACTCCACTTACAGCAATGGACAGGTCATCCAGACAGAAAATCAATAAGACAGAATGAAGCATTAGACCAGATGGACTTAATAGATATTTATAGACATTCCATGCAAAACCAACAGAATACACATTCTTCTCAAGTGCTCACAGAACATTCTCTAAGATTGATCACATCCTGGGCTACAAATCAAGCCTCAGTAACTTTAAGAAAATTGAAATCATTTCAAGCATCTTCCCTGACCACAATGCTATACGACTGGAAATCAACAAGAAAAAATGGCCAAAAATACAAACACGTGGAGACTATAAACAACACGCTACTAAACAACCAATGGATCACTGAAGAAATCAAAGAGGAAATTTAAAAATACCTAGAAGCAAATGACAACAAAGATAGGACACTCCAAAACCTCTGGGATGCAGCAAAAGCAGTTCTAAGAGGAAAGTTTATAGCAATACAAGCCTACCTCAGGAAACAAGAAAAAGCTCACATAAGCAACCTAACTTTACAGCTAAGCAGCTAGAGAGGGAAGAACAGACAAGACAGAAAGTTAGTAGAAGAAAAGAAATCATAAAGATCAGAGCAGAAATCAATGAAATAGAAATGAAGAAAACCATAGAAAAGATCAATGAAACTAAAAGCTGGTTCTTTGAAAAGATCAACAAAATTGATAAACCCTTAGCCAGACTTATCAAGAAAAAAAGAGAGGACACAAATCAATAAAATGAGAAATGAAAAAGGAGAAGTAACAACAGACATCACAGAAATACAAAGGATCATAAGAGACTACTATATGCAACTATATGGCAATAAAATGGAAAACCTAGAAGAAATGGACAAATTCTTAGAAAAGTACAATCTTCCAAGACTAAACCAAGATGAAATAGAAAAGATGAATAGACCAATCACAAGTTCCAAAACTGAAACTCTGATTAAAAAACTTCCAACAAACAAAAGTCCAGGACCAGATGGTTTCACAGGTGAATTCTACCAAACATTTAGTGAAGAGCTAACACCTATTCTTCTGAAACTCTTCCAAGAAATTGCAGAGGAAGGGACACTCCCAAACTCATTCCATGAAGCAAACATCACCCTGATACGAAAGCCAGACAAAGATAACACAAAAAAAGAAAATTACAGGCCAATCTCACTGATGAACATAGATGCAAAAATTATCAACAAAATACTAGCCAACCGCATCCAACAATACATTAAAAGGATTGTACATCATGATCAAGTGGGATATCCCAGGGATGCAAGGATTCTTCAGTATCCGCAAATCAATCAGTGTGATACACCACATTAACAAACTGAAGAATAAAAACCATATGATCCTCTCCATAGATGCAGGAAAAGCCTTTGACAAAATCTAACACCCATTTCTGATAAAAACCCTTCAGAAAGGGGAGCCTGCCTCAACATAATAAAGGCCATCTATGACAAACCCAGAGCTCACATCATTCTCAATGGTGAAAAGCTGAAAGAATTCCTGCTGAGATCAGGAACAAGACAGGGATGTCCACTCTCGCCACTACTATTCAACATAGTTTTGGAAGTCCTAGCATCAGCAATCAGAGAAGAAAAAGAAATAAAAGGAATCCAAATTGGAAAGGAAGAAGTAACACTATCACTGTTTGCAGATGACATGATACTATAGCTAGAGAATCCTAAAGACTCTACCAGAAAACTGTTAGAGCTCATCAATGAATTTGGCAAAGTCACAGGATACAAAATTAATACACAGAAATCAACTGCATTTCTATATACTAACAATGAAAGATCAGAAAGAGAAATTAGGGAAGCAATCCCATTTACCATCACATCAAAAAGAATCAAATACTTAGGAATAAACCTTCCTGAAGAGACAAAAGACCTGTACTCTGAAAACTATAAGACACTGATGAAAGAAATCAAGGATGGCATGAACAGATGGAAAGATGGAAAGACATACCATGCTCTTGGATTGGAAGAGTCAATATTATCAAAGTGACTATACTACCCAAGGCAATCTACAGATTCAATGCAATCCCTATCAAATTGCCAAGGACATTTTTCACAGAACTAGAACAAAATATTTTAAAGTTTGTATGGAAACACTGAAGACCCAGAATAGCCGAAGACATCCTGAAAAAGAAAAATGGAGCTGGAGGCATCAGGCTCCCTGACTTCAGACTATACTACAAAGCTACAGTCATCAAAACCATATGGTACTGGCACAAAGACAGAAATATAGATCAGTGGAACAGGATAGAAAGTCCAGAATTAAACCATGTACCTATAGTCAACTAATCTATGACAAAGGAGGCAAGAATGTACAATAGAGAAAAGACAGCCTGTTCAATAAGTGGTGCTGGATAAACTGGACAGCTACATGTAAAAAAATGAAATTAGAACACTTCTTAACACCAGCACAAAAATAAACTCAAAATGGATTAAAGATCTAGATATAAGACCAGATACTGTAAAACTTAGAGGAAAACATAGGTCAAATACTCTCTGACATAAATGACAGCAACATCTTCACAGATCGACCTGTTAGAGTAATGACTATCAAAAGAAAAATAAAAAAAAATGGGACTTCAAAGTTTCTGCACAGCAAAGGAAACCCTAAACAAAACAAAGACAACCCACTGAATGGCAGAAAATATTTGCAAATGAATCCACTGACAAGGGATTAATCTCCAAAATTTACAAACACCTCCTACAGCCCAATACCAAAAAACAAACAACCCCATCAAAAAATGGGCATAAGATCTAAACAGACAATTCTCCAAAGAAGACATGCAGATGGCAAAAAAATACATGAAAAGATGTTCAACATCACTGGTTACTACAGAAATGTACATCAAAACCACTATGAGGTACTACCTTACACCAGCCAGAATGGTCATCATCAAAATGTCTACAAACAATCAGTGCTGGAGAGGGTGTGGAGAAAATGGATCCCTATTACACTGTTGGTGGGAATGCATATTGGTGCAACCACTGTGGCAAACGGTATGGAGATTCCTCAGAAAACTACAAATAGAATTACCATTTGATCCAGCAATCCCACTCCTGGGCATCTATCCAGAGAAATCCATGACTCGAAAGGACACATGTACTCCAATGTTCATTGCAGCCCTCTATTCAACAGCCAAGTCACAGAAACAACCTAAATGCCCATCGACAGATGAGTAAATAGGGAAGATGTGGTACATATACACAATGGAATATTACTCAGCCATTAAAAGGAATGAAATAGCAGCATTTATAGCAACTTGGATGGACCTAGAAATTATCATGAGAAGTGAAACCAGTCAGACAATTAGACACCAACATCAAATGCTACCACTTACATGTGGAAACTGAAAAAAAGGACACAATGAACTTTATAGAACAGATACTGACTCACAGACTTTGGAAAACTAATGGTTTCCAAATGAGACAAGCTGGGGGTAGAGGGATGCACTGAGGATTTGGGATGGAAATGTTATAAAATTTGGTTGTGATGATTTTTGTACACCTATAATTGTAATAAAATTCATTAAGTAATGGGAAAAAAATAAATTACTAGTATCAGAAGCAAAAAAAAAAAACATGAAAGCTATGTAAGAGATCTATGGGGTAATACAAAATGAGCCAATCTATACATAATAGGCATTCCAGAAGGAGAAGAAAAAGGATTGAAAATATATTTGAAAATATTATGGCTGAAATCTTCCCCAGTCTAAAGGAAATAGCTAACAAGATACAGGGAGCACATAGGACCCCAAAGAAGCTGAACTCAAACAGGACCACACCAAGATATATTATAATGAAAATGGCAAAAGTTAAAGATAAGGAGAGGATACTAAAGGCAGCAAGAGAAAAACCAATAGTTAATTATAAGGGAACCCTCTTAAGTCTATCAGCTGATTTCTCTACAGAAACACTACAGGCCAGAAGAGAGCACCAAGATATATTCAAAGTTCTGGAGTTTCTGTTGTGGTACAGCAGAAATGAACCCATGAGGATGCAGGTTCAATCCCTGGCCTCGCTCAGTGGGTTAAGAATCCGGAGTTGCCATGAGCTACAGCTCGTCTGTGTAGGTCACAGATGCACCTCAGATCTGGTATTGCTGTGGCTGTGGCACAGGCCTGCAGCTGTAATTCCAATTCAACCCCTAGCCTGGGAACTTCCATATGACATGGGGCTGGCCCTAATAAGCAAAAACCAAACAAAATAAACCGAGTTCTAAAAGGGGAAAATTTGCAGCCTAAAATACTCTACCCAGCAAGAATATCATTTAAAATAGGAGGAGAGAGAATTCTCATTATGACTTAGTGGATTAAGAACCCAACTAGCATCCATGAAGATGTAGGTTCAATTCCTGGCCTCATTCATTGGGTTAAGGATATGGCACTGCTGCAAGCTGTGGTGTAGGTTGCAGATGCAGCTCAGATCTGGCATTGCTGTGGCTGTGGTGTAGGTCTGCAGCTCCAATTTGACCCCTAGCCGGTGAACTTCCGTATACCACAGGTGTGGCCCTACAAATAGAAAAAAAATAGGAGAATAATTTCTCCAACAAACAAAAACAAAGAATACAGCAATACTAAACCCATTCTAAAAGAAATATTGAAAGATCTCCTCAAAATAGAAAAGAATAAGATACAGAATGTAGGAAATTACTCCTTTGGAGGTAGAGATATAGACTGGAAAGTAATCACTTAAATAAGCCAGTATACAGATCTAAAAGGAAAATAAAAACGTATTCGAGAAGTTTCCTTCATGGTTCAGTGGTCAACAAACACAACTAGTATCAATGAGTACTAGAGTTTGATTCCTGGCCTTGCTCAGTGGGTTAAGGATCTGGTGTTGCCGTCAGCTGTGGTATAGGCTGCAGACATGGCTCAGATCCTGCATTGCCATGGCTGTGGTATAGGTGGGCAGCTACAGCTCCGATTTGACCCCTAGCCTGGGAACCTCCATGCACATGCTGCGGGGGTGGCTCTTAAAAAAAAAAGAAAAAAACCCCAAAAACCTATTTGAACAAGTGATGATAAACACAAAGAACAGCAAAAGGATAAACATCAAGATGTAGAAAAAAAAAAAGGACATCAAAATCATAAAATGATTTTGAATGTAAATCTAGACTTTTTAAAAATAATGTGTTTGAGCCTATATGACTATTAGGCTAAAATAAACAGTTAAAAGAAGGGATTATATTAATACTTGAAAAACAGGGCAACCACAAATCAAAACCACACAATACATTCACAAAAACTAAAGAGCACACAAGCCTAAAAGGAAATTAGCCAACCAAAAAAGAAAGGAACAAAGGAGAAACATAGAAGCAACTGAAAAACAAGGTTTAAAATGGCAATAAATACATATTTACCAATAATTACCTTAAATGTCAATGGACTGAATACTCCAATCAACAGAGCATTCATAGTGGCAGAGTGGATAAAAAAAACAAAGAGCCTACAATGTGCTGCCTACAAGGGACTCACCTTAGGCAAAGAGCACATATCAATTGAAAGTGAGGGGATGGGAGTTCCCTTCATGGCTCAATGGTTAACGAACCAAGAGGATACGGGTTTGATCCCTGCCCTCAATCAGCAGGTTAAGGATCTAGCATTGCTATGAGCTGTGGTGTAGGTTGCAGATGCAGCTCGGATCTTGTGTTGCAGTGGCTGTGGCTCAGGCCAGCAGTTGTAGCTCTGATTTGACCCCTAGCCTGGGAACTTCCACATGCCACAGGTGTGGCCCTAAAAAGATGAAAGAGAGAAAGAGAGGGGATGGAAAAAGATATTTCATGCAAATGGAAAAGACAGGAAAGCAGGAGTTGCAATACTCACATCACACAATGTAGACTTTAAAACAAAGGCCATGAAGAAAGACAAAGGACATCAATGATAAAAAAGGATCCATTCAAGAAAAGAATATTACAATCAATATATTGTAGCCTTAATATAGGAGCACCCAAATACATACAACAAATACTGACAGACATAAAAGGAGAAATTGATTGGAAGATAGTAATAGTAGGAGATTTTAACACCCCACTCACATCAAAGGACAGATCCTCTAGATAGAAAATCAATAAGGCCACAAAAATCCTAAATAGACACAATAGAAGAGTTAGACTTCATTGATATTTTTAGGACACCACATCCAAAAAAAAGAAAAGAAAACCCACAGAATATACATTGTTTTTAAGTGCACATGGAACAGTCTCAAGGACTAATCACATACTAGGGCACAAAATTAACCTCAACAAATTTAAGAGTATAGAAATTATTTCAACCATCTTCTTTGACCACAATGACATGAAACTAGAAATCAACCACAGGAAAAGAGAAAAATCTGACTGCATGGAGACTAAACAACATGCTACTAAAAAACCAATGAGTCAATGAGGAAATCAAAAGGGAAATTAAAAAATACCTTGAGACAAATCATAATGAAAACACAACCATTCAAAATCTATGGCCTGTGCAGTTCCCACTGTGGCACAGTGGAAATGAATCCCTCTAGAAACCATGAGGTTGTAGGTTTGATCCCTGGCCTTGCTCAGTGGGTTAAGGATCTGGCACTGCTGTGAGCTGTGGTGTAGGTCACAGATGCTGCTTGAATCTAATGTTGCTGTGGCTGTGTCCTGCAGCTGTAGCTCCAATTTGACCCCTAGCCTGGGAACCTACAAATGCCACAGTTGCGGCCCTAATAATAAAAAAAAAATCTATGGCATGATGCAAAAGCAGTTCTTAGAAGGAAGTTCATAGAGATACAGGCTTTCCTCAAAAAAGAAAAATCAACTAATCAACTTAACTACATGCATTAGAATTAGAAAAAGAACAAACAAAATCTAAAGTCAGCAGAAGGAAGGAAATCATAAAGATCAGGGAGGAAATCAATAAAATCGAGATTCAAAAAAAATAGGAAAAAAAAAGCTGGTTCTTTCAAAGGGTAAACAAAATTGACAGAACTGTGGCCCGACTCACCCAGAAGAGAGAAAGAACCCAAGGAAGCAAAATAAGAAATGAAAAAGGAGAAATCTCAATGGATACCACAGAAGAGTTAGACTTACTTGATATTTTTAAGACACTACAGCCAAAAAAAAAAAAAAAAACCATAGAATATACATACAATAACAAAAAACTGTAAGAGAATAATAGGAACAATTATATGCCAACAAATTTGACAACCTGGAAGAAATGGACAATTTTCTAGAGACCTAAGAGCCCACCAAAACTGAATCAAGAAGAAATAGATCAACTGAACAGACTTACCACAACAAGTGAAATTGAATCTCATAAAAACACTCTCTACAAACAAAAGTCCAGGACCAGATGGCCTCACAGTGGATTCTACCAAACATACAAACAAGAACTTATACCAATCCTTTTTAAACTTGCCCAAAATGTTGATGAAGAAGGAATAACTCTAAGACATTCTATGAAATCACCATCACCTGAATACCAAAACCAGACAAAGATACTATGGAAAAAGAAAATTATAAGCCAGTACCTTTGATGAATATAGATGCAAAAAATCTCAACCAAATTTTAGCCAACCAAATCCAATAACAAACATTAAAAAAGATCACACACCATGACCAAGTGGGATTCATCCCAAGTTTACAAGGATAGTTCAACAAATGTAAGTCAATCTTCATATACCACATTAACAAAAGAAAAATCAAAAACCACATGATCACCTCAATAGATGCAGAAAAAGCATTTGACAAATTCAACATCCATTCATGATAAACACTCTTACCAAAGGAGGTATAGAGGGAACATATCTGAATGTAAGAAAAGCCATTTATGACAAGCCCACAACCAATACAATATTCAACAGAGAAAAGCTGAAAGCTTCCCCTAAAATCTTGAACAAGACAAGGACGCCCACTCTCATCATTTTTATTCAACATAGTATTGAAGTTCTAGCCACAGAAATCAAACAAAAGAAATAAAAGGTATCCAAATTGGAAGAGAAGAGGTACAATTGTCACTCTATGCAGATGACATGACATTATATATAAACTCTAAGGACTCCATACAAAAATTCTTGAACTGATCAATGAATTCAGGAGAAGTATCAGGAAACAAGATTAACATTCAAAATCGGTGTATTTCTGTACACTAACAATATTAGAAAAGGAATATAAAAATACAGTACCTTTTAAAATCACACCCCCAAAAAATCAAATACCTGGGAATAAACCTGACCAAGGAGCTCAAAGACTTATATGCTGAGAACTATAAAACGTTAATCAAGGAAATTGAAGAGGGTTCAGAGAATTGGAAAGATATTCCAGGCTCCTGGATTAGAGGGGTTAATGTTGTCAAAATAGCCATACTACCCAAAGCAGTTTACGGATTCAATGTGATCCATATCAAATTACCCATGACATTTTTCACAGAATTAGAACAATCCAAAAATTTATTTGGAACTATAAAATATCCAGAATTGTCAAAGCAATCCTGAGGTTGTGGGGGGAGGCAGACAAGCAGGAGGCATAATTCTCCCAGATTTCAGACAATACTACAAAGCCACAGTAATCAAGACAATGTGGTACTGGTACCAAAACAGACATAGAGAACAATGGAACAGAATAGAGAACCCAGAAATAAACCTAGACATCTATGGTCAATTAATCTTCGACAAAGGAGGAAAGAATATAAAATGGGAAAAAGACAGTCTCTTCAGCAAGTTGTGCTGGGAAAACTGGACTGCTGCATGTAAATCAATGAAACTAGAACATACCCTCATGCCATGTACAAAAACAAACTCAAAATGGCTTAAGAACTTTAAATAAGACAAGACATAAAACTCGTCAAAGAGAACATAAGCAAAACATTCTCTGACATCAACCATACAAACGCTTTCTTTAGGTCAGTCTCCCAAAGCAATAGATATAAAAACAAAAATAAACCAATGGGACCTAATCAAATTGAGAAGCTTTGGCACAGCAAAGAAAACAATTAAATAAAAAAAAAAAAAGACAACTTATGGAATGGGAGAAAATAGTTGCAAACAATGCAACCAACAAGTGCTTAATCAACCAACAAGCGCTTAGTCTCCAAAATATACAAACAACCCATACAACTCAACCCATACAACTCAACAGCAAACAAACACACACACACAAAAAAAACTGAAAAAAGCACAGAAGACCTGAATAGACATTTCACCAAAGAAGACATACAGATGGCCAACAGACACATGAAAAAATGCTCAACATCACTAATTAACCAGAGAAATGACAAATGCCAACAGGCACATGAAAAATGCTCAACATCACCAATTAATCAGAGATACGCCGACCAAAACTACAATGAAGTACCACTTCACACCAGTCAAAATGTCCATCATTAATAAGCCCACAAATAACAAATACTGGAAAGGGTGTGGAGAAAAGTGAACCCTCCTAAGGTGTTGGTGGGAATGTAAACTGGTACAACCACTATGGAGAACAGTATGGAGGTACCTCAGAAAATTCAACATAGAACTACTATATGATTCAGCAACCCCACTTGGGCATATACCCAGACAGAAGTTTCATTCGAAAAGATACATGCACCCCTATTGGAGCACTGTTCACAATAGCTAAGACATGAAAACCACCTAAATGTCCATTCACAGATGAATGCATTAAGATGATGTAGTACATATATACAATGGAATACTACTCAGTCATAAAAGAGAACTAATAATGCCATTTGCAGCAACATGGATGGAACTAGATATTCTTATACTAAGTGAATTAAGTCAGAGAAAGACAAATACTGTATGATATCACATATTTGAAATCTAAAATATGACACAAATGAACTTATCTACAGAACAGAAACATAGTCATGGACATGGAAAACAGACTTGTGGTTGCCAAGGGGGAGAGGGAGGGAATGGGATGGACTGGGAGTTTGGGGTTAAAAGATGAAACTATAGCACTTGGAGTAGATAAGCAATGGGGTCCTTCTGTATAGCACAGGGAATTATAGCCAATCACTTGTGATGGAACATGATGGAAGATAATATGAGAAAAGGAATGTGTGTGTATATAACTCCAACTCGAGTTATATATGTATAACTGGGTCACTGTGCTGTATAGCAGAAATTGACAGAACATTGTAAATCAACCATAGTAAAAATTTTAAAAAATTTAAAAACCATAAATAGAGTTACAAGAGATAAAGGAGGATACTACATAATGATCAAGGGATCAGTCCAAGAAGATCTAACAATTGTAAATATACAAGCACCCAACATAGCAACACCTCAATATAAGGCAAATGCTCACAGCCATGAAAGCAGAAATCCATAGTAATACAATAATTGTAAAGATGCCATCAGAAACTACTAGAGCTCATCAATGAATCTGGTAAAATTGCAGGATGCAAAATTAATACACAGAAATCTCTTGCATTTCTACACACTGACAATCAAAGATCAGGAGGAGTTATTAAAGAAACATTCCCATTTACCACCAAGAGGAATAAAATACCCAGGAATAAACAGACTTAAGCCAAAAAGACCTTTGAGAACTATCAGATGTTGATGAAGGAAATCGAAGATGGCACAAACAGATGGAGAGATATACCATGTTCTTGGATTGGAAGAATCCATCTTGTCAAAATTACTGAACTACCCAATGCAGTCTACATTTACAATGTAATCACTATCAAATTACCAATGGCATTTTTGAAAGAACTAAAACAAAAAAATTTTTAAAGATTGGTATGGAAACACAAAAGACCACCAATAGCCAAGGCACTCCTGAGAAAGAAAAACTGAGGTGGAAGGATCAGGTTCCCTGTCTTCAGACTATATTACATAGCTACAGTCATCAAAACTGTATGGTATTGACACAAATCCATTATCAATGGAACAGGAAAGAAGCCCAGAAGTAAACCTATGATCATATCATCTTTGATAAAGGAGGAAAAAATATACAGTGGTGAAAAGATAGGCTCTTCAATTAATGGTGCTGGGAAAACTGGACAGCTACATGTAAAAGCATGAAATTAGCACATTCTCTAACACCACACACACACCAAAAAAATAAAAAAAAAAAAACTCAAAATGGATTAAAGACCTACATGTAAGACCAGACACATACATGTAAGACCAGACACTATACAACTCTTAAGAGGAAAACCTAGGAACAATCTTGGACATAAATCACAGCACTGTCTTTTCTAGATCTACCTTCTAGACTAATGAAAATTTAAAAATTAGACCTAACTAAACTTAAAAGCTTTTGCATAGCAAAGGAAACTATAAACAAAATTAAAAGATAACCCATAGAATGGGAGAAAATCTTCACAAATGAAACAACTGACAAGGGATTAATCTCCAAAAAGAGAAAAACAACTCATGCATTCAAATAAAAAAGAAATTAAAAAATGGGCAGAAGATCTGAATAGACATTTCTCCAAAGAAGACATAGAGATGGACCAAAAGACATATGAAAACATGCTCAATATTGGTAATTATTAGAGAAATGCCAATCAAAACCATAACGAGGTACTACATTGTACTGGTCAGAATGACCATTATTAATAAGTCTATAAATAACAAATGCTTGCGAGTGTGTGTAGAAAAGGGAACCCTCCTACAGTGTTAGTGGGAATGTCAGCTGGTGCAACCATGATAGAGAACAGTATGGAGGTTCTTCAAAAAAACTACAACTAGAACTACTATAGGATACAGCATTCCCACTCTTGGGCACAAATCCCCAGAAAACCATAATGTGAAAACATGCATGCACCCATATGTTCATTGCAGCGCTCTGTACAATAGCCAAGACATGGAAGCAACCTAAATGTCCATCGACAAAGGAAAGGATAAAAAAGATGTGGTACATATATACAGTGGGATATTAGTCATAAAAAAGCATAATGCTACTTGCAGAACATGGATGGAACTAGAGATTCTCATACTGGGTGAAATAAGTCAGAGAAGGACAATTATCAGATGATATAACTTACATGTGGAATCTAGTTAAAAAATAATACAAAAGGACTCCCCCTTTTTTAAGGCCACAGCTGAGGCATATGAAAGTTCCCAGACTAGTGACTGAATTGGAGCTGGAGCTGCTGGCCTACACCACAGTCACAGCAATGCCAGATCTAAGCCAAATCTGGGGCCTACACCGTAGCTCACGGCCAATGCCGGACCCTTAACCCACTGAGCAAGGCCAGGGATCGAACCCACAGCCTCATGGATACTAGTCAGGTTCTTAACCCACTGACGCACAGCAGGAACTCCAAAACGTTGATTTCTGATCCAAGAATCACATTTTAAAATGGGGGGGGGGAACACCAGACAACTCCGGATCTCTGCAAAACTGTAAAGAGACCTAGATCACCTCAACCTCTGTTGCCTCCCGGCCAGGAGGAGGCTGGTGCCTGAGAACATTTGTCTTGGGGCCGGAGCCACATGACGTAACAGCTCTAACCCCTGCCCTGTCTCCCCTAAGCCATGCCTTGTTCCCAGGAGCCACCCCAAGTCTCCTTCCTCCCCTGGGCCCCCAGCTGTGCTCATCTCCTCATCCTGCCATTATTCAGTGCCTGCTGTATACCGGGACTCCCCCAGATCTGTCCTGCACCTCCCCTCCTCACGATGGTGTCCACCCCCCATACCTACCTAGACACCCCAGAAGGTGACCAGGGTATATCCTGGACCCCTCCTCAGGTTCCCAACAAGCTTCTCTGCCTCCATCCCCAGAGCCCAGCCTCCTCCCCGCTGCCTCTTCCCCCTTCAACCCTCTCCTCACTGCATCGAATCTCCCCCACCCCCATCACCCTCAGTCAGGACACACCTGACCTTGGCCTTGGAGGCCCTGTCTAATCAGCCCCCGCTGTTCCTGTGCCTGAGGAGCCTCTCTCTTCCATGGCCATGCAGGTAGCTCTCTTACCTCCAAGGCCCAAACAGTGAATACCTGCCCTGACTTCCCAAGGCAGCCTGAGCAATTCAGCCCTGTGCTCCCTGCACACCTAGGACCCCTTCTGCCTCTGAAGGAGGCTTTGCAGAGGATCAGAATATTTCTTCTGCCCACCCTCTTTCCCCTGGGTGAGGTTGTTCTTTCTTTAGGAGTCACTTCCTCCAGGAAGCCTTCCCTGACTCCCAGAGTGGGTTGAGCAACTCTTACAGCGCTCTGGGGCCTCGTCACTAGGGCACGCACATTTATCAAATGGCACCATGCTTGCCTATCCGACTGGAAGCTCCTGGAGGGAATGAACAGGGTCTGTTTGCCTCAGTTGGCCCCATAACCAAAGAATCCCTGAGGCGTTATTTGTTGATTGAAAATTGGGACACAGCCGTAAATCTAAAGCCCAGCCAAACGCTTGCTCCCTTGCTTGTTGCTCTGCTCCCCTCAACTAGCCGCCCTGCAGCTGCAGCCTGGCTACCAGACCTCCACCCACAAGAAACGGGCTCCAGCTGGGGAGGCCCCTTCTGCCTCTGGCGCCAGCTCTTCTGCCTCTAAGGTGGGTGCTGGGGCCAGGCTGGGAGAGAAAGAGGAGGGTGGGAGAGAAGGGGTTCAGGACACCCAGAGAATGGGCTGGAGAATGAAAGAGGAGCCGCTCCCGTTCCTCACCTGGCTTTTCACACCCAGATGACTTGGACGACCCCAGGGTAGAAGTCACGGAGGCCAAGGAGGCTGACGAGGCTTCGGAGGCTTCTGAGGCTGAGGAGGTTGAGGAGGTGTCACTGGACGCGATGCTCCCAGGAGCCATCACGCAGGCAGATGCAGATGGCCCCCTGCCAGGCATGAAGCTGTCAGGCTGGACTGCTCGCCTTATGTACCAGTGGTACAAGGCCCCACCCCTCCAATTAGTCCATGATTGGGCTGGAGGTTCTGAGCTGCTGATTGGGCAGTAGGGCTGGGAGGGGCCACGGCACCCCTGCCGTGGGTGCTGATACCCCAGCCAGGCACCTGCTCCTGTGTGACCTTGGGTATGTCACTGGACTTCTCTGGGTCTCAGCCCCCGTGACAAAATGATGGAGGCTGAGCTGCTGGGTCCTTCCTGCACCCTCTGCCCACCAGAGCCTGGCAATGCTGGTGGGGAACTGGGCACACCTGGGTCGTGGAGGCCCTCCAATCCCACTGCCTCAGTGTCCACACCTGCCCCCAGGCCACGGCCGCCTTCAGCATCTCAAGAAGTAGCAGTTGAGAGTTCCCACTGTGGCACAGTGCATTAAAAACCCAACTTCAGCTTCTTGGTTTCCTGTAGAGGCTCGGATTTGCTCTCTGTCCTGCGAACTTCCACACGCTACAGTCTAGGCAGAAAGAAAGAAAGAAAGAAAGAAAAAGAGAGAGAGAGAGAGAAAGAAAGAGAGAAAGAAAAAGAGAGGTAGCAGTTGGAGGCTGACCAATGAGTTGACACCTCCAGGTTAACCTGTTGTCTCCCTTTATTTTATAAGAAATGATTTTTACGGGTTGAATGAGCAGTTTTTAAATAAAATTGCTTAGCAAAAGTCTCCATAAAGATAATGTCCGCTGGGAAAATGGACAAAGAAACTAAATTCACCACAAAGGCTGATAAACACAGGAAAATATTCTTGACTTTTTTGGTGCTCAGGTATATTCAAACTGAAATGATGAGATACAAATTGAAGATAAAGGGTTGGCAAGGACGCAGGGAGCCAGGCCCAGGCTGCATCTGCCAAGGGTACACAGCGGGTACTGCCTACTTTGAAAAGTTATTCCCTTGAACTCGGTAACTCCACTTCTCTCTCCCAGAAGTGTATTAATTGGAAAAGAAATAATTGCTGCATTATTTGGAAAAGGAGAAAAAAAAAAAGCTAACCTTCCAAATGAATGGCTCAGGAACTGACTGAATTAGTCCCTTACTATAGAATACTCTGTAGCCATTTAAAATGGCAAGATGGTAGGAGTTGCCATTGTGGCACAGTGGAAACGAATCCAACTAATATCCATGAGGATAGGGGTTCAATCCCTGGCCTCGCTCAGTGGGTCAGGTATCCAACATTGCCGTAAGCTGTGATGTAGGTCGCAGATGCAGCTCGTATCCAACATTGCTGTAGCTGTGGCGTACTCTGGCAGCCGTAGCTCCAATTTTACCCCCAGCCTGGGAACTTCCATATGCCACAACTGTGGCCCTAAAAAGCAAAAAAAAAAAAAAAAAAAAAAAAAAAAAAAGACAAGATGAAACTAGCACGACACTGTCAGTCAACTACATTCCAATAATTTTTTTTTTTTTTAATGACCAGGTGAATGGAGTTCATGCTATGTTGCAGTGGGTTAAGGATCTGGCATTGTCTCTGGGAGACATGGGTTGGCTCCCCAGCCCAGCACAGTGGGGTAAGTATCCGGCATTGCCTTAGCTGTGACGTAGGTTGCAGCTGTGGCTTGGATTCAATCCCTAGCCTAGGAACTTCCATATGCTGCGGGTGCAGCAGCCCCACCCCATCCCCGCAAAAAATGACTGGGGTGAATTAAACAAGGATGAGATAGTATTTCACACTTGGTAGAACAAATATTAAAACGTCCATCAATATACTAAGTGTCCAGGATGTGAAGAAATGTATAGCCACTGGGAAGATAAGTTGGCAGCCACTTAGAAAGCACTTTAGTAACATCTAATACGATTAACATGGATTCGTGCCACATCCCACCTGTCATTCCAGGTACAAATGTGAGAGGAACTCTCACACTGATACACAGTGATACTCACTGCAATCTTAGAAAAAATTCAAAACAGCATAAACGTCCACCAAGAGAAAATTGGACAGATAAATTCTGGTATGGTTACATGGTGGAAGAATATATACAGCAGTAAAAATGAATAAAACAGAAAATGTCTACGCAATATGCTCCCCTCTTCTAAGATGACAGAACTTGTGTATGTGTGTGTGGGAAGGTGAGGGCACAGAAAGAGCTCTGAAAGGATTCAACCAAGGTAATAGTGGTTACCTCTGAGGAGGGTATAGGATTTGATGGGACAGGTTTAGAACAGACTTGCATTTTTCTCTCTGAGGTCTTACTGCTGGGATTTTTCCAGGGGACTCTCCAGCACCAGAGGTCTGGATTGAGGGAAGAAGTGGTAGTCAGTAGGTTCTAAAGTGAAAGTGCCTAGCGCCCTTCATGGTTCCCACTGCCATGGGTGAAAGTTTGACCTCTCCAGTCTGGCTTAAGAGGCCTCCTTTCCCGTGGAGCCCCACAGCGCAACCACACTGAGGCTCTTGGAACAGGCTAGGTGTTGAGAACTGGGCTCTCCCCTTTGTGTTTCCTGTGTATGTTGGATTGATGTGAAAATGGCCCTGGTTTTTCACCCCTTCTCTTATCCACGCCCATTTGCAGTGTAAACTTATAGCTTCTCCCACACACCTTAAATCTGAGCTGGCCCTGTGGCTTGTTTTGACCAACACAGCATGATGGAAGTGATGTTATGTCAATCCCAATCGCATGTGAATAAGCCTGTTGGATGCCAATGGGCCCATGTCCCAGTCACCCCTGTGGCTCAGCCCACAGCTGTCCAACCAGCCAGCCCTCCAAGCTGACCAAAGATGCTCAGATGAGCCCAGTAGAGAACAACCAAGCTTGATCTGGATCAGCGGAACCACCCAGCTGACTTACAGAGTCATGAGCAACAACACATGGTGTCCTGTTTTCAGCATGAGATTTGGGGGTTGTCTGTCATACAGCATAAGCTAGCTGATACACTCTTCCTAGAAGTTCCTCTTTTACCCCCATTTACCTTCCCTGTTTCTCACTTAACCTTTTGGGCTCCGTGCAGATGTCACTTCCTCAGAAAAGTCCTCCCCTATACCCTAGGAGGTTAGGGCACACTCCTCTGGTTGCCAGCAGCCCCTCAACTTATTGTGTGTGGGCCTCCAGCACCCAAGTTACAGCACTGCCTTACCTGTCTCCCACACTAGCCTTGAGTTCTGGGGGGGAGCTGGGTTGGGCAGGGCTGTGTCTGTCTTGTTCCTGGAGGTCTCCCTGGAAGCCAGCCCAGCACGTGGCATGCAGTAGGTGCTCAGCACCCATGGCTATGGAAACCCCAGTGTCAGAGCCCAGACTGGCTGAGTGGAGCAAGGCTTGAAAACCATCTGCGAGAACCACACTAGAGCAGGAGAACCACACTAGAGCAGGAGAAGAGATGAGGCAAAGAGGCGTGTGGAAGCGGGTGCAAACGGGGGCAGCAATTGTGATCACATTTCCAAGAACTGAGAAATAGAGAGACTTAGTGATACAAACATTCCCACGAGCTTCATCTGCAACCCTGCTCCAGGGCTGTGCCAGGATAGAGCTTTGCATTTGGAGGGAAGAAGTTCTAAAATCTGCCGTGTGATCTAAAAATTCCTCAAGAGGATTGCCTTTTCACAGGGAAGTGAAAGTTGTGAGGATCAGGCTGCTGGAGAGTGGACGGGCTGCCTGGTGTACTCATGAGATGCTTTTACTGAGGCCTGGATGGAATTTAAGTTTCACCAAAAACTTTTTTGCCATCTTGGAATACTGCACAGGGTCATCCTATGTGTGAACTCACAGTCCCGCAGGTTACAGTTCGAAAGTCTTTGAATCAGTGAGCAAGCATTCTGTGTGACTCTAGCCCCTGAGCATGAGGACATCTGTGCCTTTAGACCAATAAAGGCATAGAGGGCAGGGTAGGAAGAGCTGTCATCTTCTGTGTGTGTGTGTGTGTGTGTGTGTGCAGGGTAGGAAGAGCTATCATCTTCAGTGTGTGTGTGCATGTGTATTTGTCTTTTTGCCTTTTCTAGGGCCACACCCGCGGCATATGGAGGTTCCCAGGCTAGGGGTTTAATTGGAGCTATAGCCGCCGGTCTATGCCACAGCCACGGCAACGTGGGATCCGAGCTGCATCTGCAACCTATACCACAGCTCACGGCAACGCCAGATCCTTACCCCACTGAGCGAGGCCAGGGATCAAACCTGCAACCTCATTGTTCCTAGTCGGATTCATTAACCACTGAGCCACGATGGGAAGTCCCAGTGTTCATATATTTTGTATTCATTGTTGTGTTAATACAGGAAAAAAGCTAAGGTTCAGAGAGGACTGCACTAGACCTTCCTGAGTCCAGACACTGGGCGGTAACCTGGAAACCCTGACTCCAAAATAACAGTGGCTTAGACACAAAACCAGAAGACCATTCTTTCATGAAACACTTCAAGTCTGGGTTGTGCAACGCTGGTGAGGCAGCATGGGAAAACCTAGGCTCCTTCTTTATTTTTCATTTTTTTGTCCATACCCATGGCATGTGGACGTTTCCAGGCCAGGGATGGCACCACAGCAGCACCTAGGCTGCAGCAGTGACAACCCCGATCTTTAACTTGCTGTGCTACAAGAAAACTCCAGACTCCTTCTTTCTTGATGCTCTGCCATTCTCTGCCCACAGATTCTACCTCGTGATCCAAGTAGCTGCTGCAGTGCTGGTCATCACAACCACATTCCAACCACCAGGAAGGAAAGGCAAGAGGACATGGCAGACACCTTCAGTCTCTGAAGTGCACAATGCAGAGACTGCACATATCACTTCTGATTATACTCCTTTGGCCAAATCTGATGTCACCTAAATGCCATCGCAGGTGCAGGAAAAGCTGGGAGATGAAGTTTTGTGCCGGGCAGCTAGGTTCCCAGCTAGAACTTGGGGTGATAATACTAAAAAAGAGAAAAAGAGAATGGATACTGGGGGCAGTTAGCACTTGCCTCCCCCTCTCCTGACACCCCTCCATTATTTTAATCTCTACACATCTGTTTCCTACCGTACCAGAGGCTGCCCTTTGAAGCCGGTGCGTGCCTGTGTCTGGGAGGGGAGCTCACACTTACTGAACGCCTACTATGTACCTCAACATTTGTATCAATAATCTCAGTCGCTTCTGACAGTTCTACCAATGGGGATGATTCTCGTTTAAAGCTGAGAGGCCTGAGGCCTTGTGAGACTCAGGACTTTGGCCTGAGGTCACACAGCTGGGAAGGGTATCCACTGTCTCTCTAGGGTAGCTTCAGGTGCCAGAAGTGCATGTTTCTACTGGGGGGGGAGGGGCCAAAGGAGTATAATCAGTCTCTGGGTTGGGCATTTCAGAGACTGGAGGTGTCTGCCGTGTCCTCTCCCTTTCCTTCTTGGTGGTTGGAATGTGGTTGTGATGACCAGCACTGCAGCAGCTACTTGGATCATGAGGTACAATCTGTGAGCAGGGACCTGATGCCCTGGGCTGGGGTTCACGCTGTCTCCTCCCAGAGGCAAGATCAGGGGTGAGAGTGCTCTGTGACCCTGAGGCTGCTAAGGTCACAGCCCAGAGACTCACTCCCTACCCTTAGCACATCCTGGCCTAGGGTCGGCTTCCTTAGATTGGGTTAAGTGGAGATGCCATTGTATACAACATGTCTTCCATATACCTGCTGGCTGCCTGGAACCTGGAGATGAGGTGGGTAACACCCTCTCCCCAGCCCCAGAGTCAGCAGCTCTTTGCCTTTATATGTGACGGGGTCCCCATCAGTGACTGTCAAATCAATTGTAAATTAAGAAAGTAAGGAGGCTTTCCTATCTACCAGGAAAAGCCAGAGAGTATTCTGGTTTAGAGCGATTTTTTTCTCTGGATGTCAAGCTGAGACAAACATACCACTCCTCAGAATAAGTGGACTGGGCTGTGGCAGGGAGGGGACGGAGCTGTCTGTAAGGCAGGCTAGCTGAAATGCCACTGGCCGTCCCACTGCTGTTCCTGGCCCAATACAGCATCTGCAGGGAGGGTGAGACCTGTGGGGACAGCTGTGGGAATCTTCCTGTGTCCCCGCCATGAAAGGGAGGACTGGATCTGTCAGCATCACCAACTGACAGAGTCCATCTCCTCTGAGCTGCTGTTGGTTCTGGCCCCCTTGCCTCCCACCCTCCTCCTTCTGCTAACAACATTCTGTGGTTTTCTTGGGGCTCCTCCTGTCCCCCCCTCGGACCATTTGGTTTATGTGGGGTTAACACTACCTTGGGATGCAGGGACAATCAGGTGACACAGGTCTGGTCAATCAGAGGATGAATCCCCATCCCAGCCCGGTGAAAGGCTTAGGGGCACAGGTGACCCAAGCCTGGCCAACGAAAGCCCTACCTGGGAAATTTGCTGGAACAGACAGGAAAGAGAAGCCCGCTTTCTGCAGGGCTTGCTGAGCCTGGAACTTTTGGTGGCCTTTCTGCCACATCTTGGGAATAGCCAGCCTTGCCTGAAGCCAAGAGGAAAGTGCAGCCAGAAGAGGAGACAGTGAAGCCAGATAACATCATCTGAGCACCTGCATCCAGCTGTGCCTGAAGTCCTGAGAGTTTCATTTATGAAAGGGAATCATTTCTTCCTTCTGCTTCAGTGCTATTAGGTGGGATTTCCTGTCATTTTCAGCCAAAGGAATCCTGACTGACATTAGCTAGGGAGAGAGAGCAAAAAGGGGCGATGACAGAGGTCCCAGCTATTACTTGCCCCAGCTCCCCCACCTCTATGGCCCCAGGGGGCCTCCTTCTCAGGCTCCTGTCACCCTTTCCCACCGTGGAGGATGAGGGTAACCTGGGTGCTACATCTCCATCCTGTTTGTTCCCCCTTGCAGATGAGAACCCCAGGAGGGGTTTAAAATTCCTTTTTGCAGATAAGGAAGCTCAGAAGGTGACACAATTTACTTGCAGTTTCAAGGGTCACCTGTGTCTCTGCCTCCAAAGTTGGGGATTTTCCCAGTCCAAGGCCTCCCCACCGCCACCTCATACCCCCAGAGGGCTCTGATGGTTATCCAAAGCAGGCATCCCAGGATCAGGGGTTGGGTGGATGTGGCCCAGTTTCAATCTGTCCTGCAGATAAAGAACTTGAGAGTATCAAAAAACCACCACCATAAACACCAATATAGGAGCTGAGCTTTTAATGCCCCAGTTTGCCTTTGTCTCTAGGCAGAGCTGGGGGAGGTAGAGTTTCCAGCTTTGGTTATGTGCAGCAGGACACATCAGTTACTGAGGCAGCTTGATTGTGACTCCCGAGTTCCAGCCAGCTTTGCAGCAAGGACTCTCCAGAGTGGAGAACAGCCTGGAGCCACTAAAGGCTCACCCAGCAAGACAGCCGGAATCTGGGACCTGTCAACCTCCCCAGGGAAGGTGGGCCCAGCTGGATTTCCCACTCTTTGTTTCTAAGCCCTCTGGGACAAGGGTGACACTGGGGGTTCAGCTCTTCATTAAATGTGGGGAGGTGAGCATAGCTTCTAGAAGCTCTGTACCAGAGATGCTGTGGCTCGGGTGCTGCGCAGGAGAGTAAGAAGGAGCTTCCTTAGTTTCTGGAAGCTAAGAGAAAAGCCTGTTCCTCCACAAATGCATTGGGAAGGAGCAGCCCCAGGCCCAGGGCTCTGAAGGTGAGACCCTGGTCCCAGAACTCCAGTCCCCTGATGTTTGTTTTCTCAGGCCCAATGACTACATCGTGCATTTCCCTGACTGTTCCTCCCTGTGGCCCAACCCCCAGCCCTAGTCTGGCCTTGGTGCCTGGCTTCTATTTTTTTTACTTTTTTGGCTGCTCCTGTGGCACATGGAAGTTCCCAGGCCAGGCATCAAGTCCAAACAGCAGCTGCAACCCACACATCTGTGACAATGCCGGATCTTTAACCCGCAGTGCCACACAGCAGGAACTCCCTGGCTATTTTTTTTTTTTTTGCCTTTTGTAATTTTAGGGCCGCACCCGCGGCATGTGGAGGTTCCCAGGCTAGAGGTCTAATCGGAGCTGTATCCGCCGACCTATGCCACAGCCACAGCAATGCAGGATCCGAGCCGCGTCTGCGACCTACACCACAGCTCACGGCAACGCCGGATCATTAACCCACTGAGCAAGGCCAGGGATCGAACCCGTAACCTCATGGTTCCTAGTTGGGTTTGTCAACTGCTGCGCCACGACGGGAACTCCACCTGGCTATTTTTTAAAATAATTCAATGAATTTTATTATATTAATAGTTGTATAAATATCATCACAACCTAATTTTAGAACATTTCCATCCCAAAGCCTCACTCCCCACTAATTTTTAAAAACCTGCCAAGGCTGGATGCTCAGGGCCTTGCCCAATCTCAAAATCGTCACTATCAAGAGGAAATGATTATAGTATTGCATTAATTATATTAATTGATATTATTCATAATGTTAACTACAATCTGTACAGCTCCCTACCATTTACAAAGTGCTTGCACACACACACACACACGCACACCTGTGTGCACACACATACGTGCGCATGTGAGCCTGTGCATGTGCACACACAAATACACACACACACACACACACACACAATCTCATTTGATCTTCACAGCAGCTGTGGGGAGATTTGGGATTTCCATTTTTCCATTTTATGGGGAAGGAAGTGAGGCCCAGGGAAGGAAAGAAGGGCTCAAGTCCATGAGCTGAGGATGAGCGGCTGCTGCTCCTGCTGCTAAGGTGTTTGCGAAGGACAGATATGCTCTCCCTGCCCATTCATCTCTCCACTCACATCCCATTCACTCCTCCTGTCATCCATCTAGCCTTTGTTAAGTACCTACTGTGTGCCCCACTCTGTGCTAGACACTTATCCCTAAGCTGGGACACCTTTCCAGAGCAAGAGTTCTTGTGTTCCTGAGAGACAAGCTGGGGGGAGGGGTACAAATCCCACCAGCCCCTGGGAAACTAGGACTCCAGATCCGGCCGCCCCCGCCAAGTGAGGAGCCTCATATTTTTCTCTTATTAATTTTTGTGGGTTTTTTTTGGTTGAAACTCAGGGACCCTGTGAGACCTGGTTCTGACAGGTGCAGCTCCTGGGGCGGGGGGCGGCTGTGGCTGTGATGGGCAGGGGCAGGGAGACTCCTACAGAGCCGCAGAGCCACAGAGTCCTTGGCGGGGCTTAGGCTGGTGCCACCTGGCTGGTCTCTGTCTTGGAGGTGGTGGTGGAGGCCTCATCATCACCCAGCGGGTTCTTGCCACAGCAGAGGGTGGTAATCATGCAGGTCCGGAACTGGAAAGGAGGGCATGAGTCAGGGTCAAGGACTCCCAAAGGGGAGGTGGCAAACTGGTGAGATGTGCCTCCACCCCCTTCCTGCTTCTGGCCCTCCTGGCTTCCACTCCCCTCTCAAAGGGCTCCCTGGAGAGACAGAGCCTCTGCAATCCCACCTAGAGGGGCCAGGACCAAAGCGGAGGGGCTCTGTCACTGGTGACTATCCATGCTGCCCTTGGTGTGCCAGGGCCCATCTGTACATTATCTCATGGAACCCAGGAGTCTAAGGTTTCACCCTTTCTATAGGTAAAGAAACTGAAGCCCAGAGAAGGGAAGTGACTTGCCCAAGGTCACACAGCTAGAAACCAGCAGAACTAGGATTTGAACCCAATGTCTGCCTCCATGTCTTCTCCTCTGGATTTTGGATTCTGCAGAGGGCCCACTGGTTTCTGTTAAAGAGTGGCCTTATCCTTCATCCTTCAACTGAAGACTTTTTAGCTCTCTGTTCAGCTTTACAGAGACGGGCACCTGTTCCCAGGCATAGGTCTTTGACCATTTGACTCTTAAAGCAGGCCTCCAGAAACATACGGACTGGCACTTCCCACTCTTGAGCCATTATCAGAGTCATCCGAAGGGCCAGTGAGAAATGCAGGTTCCTGGGCCCACACTGAGCTTCTGGTTCAGCAGGTCTGGGTGGGGCCCGGGAACCTGCATTCCTCCCAAATGACCCCGATGCTGAGGAGATCAACTCCCCTGACCATTTTGCATGTGGGAAGACTGAGGCCCTGTCAAGGATTAGGCTTGTCCTCCTGCGGCCTGGGGGACCTGGACCCTCCCGCCCCACCAGCAGGCACCTGCTTGTTCATCATGATATAGATGACGGGGTTGTAGATGGAGGCGCTCTTGGCGAAGAAGGCCGGGACGGTCATGAAGATGGGGCCAAAGTCGGAGCCCTGGTGGGTGAAGATGTAGAATGCCACACCTGCGTAGGGCAGCCAGCAGATCAGGAAAGCGACGACCATGATGATGACCATGCGAGTGACCTCCTTCTCGGCCTTCTGTGTGGTGGCCGACTCCTGCTGCTGGGCGGCAGCCTGTGGGGACATGGGGCGAGGTGTCCAGAATGAGGTTCCTCTAGGACAGGGTGGCCAGGCTCTACCCAATCAATGCGCCTGTCCCCGGTGCCCCGCAAGGAACCATACCTCCTTGACCGTGAAGACCAGCTGCCCGTAGCAGAAGAAGATGACGATCAAAGGGATGGTGAAGTGGACCACGAACATGTAGATGACGAAGGACTCATTGTTGACCTCTGGCTTGAGCGTGTAGTAGTCGATCCCACATGAGCACTGCATACCCTCCGGGATATACCTGAGGGCATGGCACAGCAGGGGGCAAAGGGAGGCGCACATGCAAGGGACTTGAGAACGGGCCCCACCGACCGGAGTCCCAGCTCTCCCAGCACACCTGCTCTGCAGCAGGTCTCACTCTGGGCCTCGCTGCAGAAAGAGGATGATAAACCCTCTCCTTGGCTGTGTGACTGAGAGAGTCAAATCAACTGAGAGGGATTCAAATGCACCTGTGCAAACAGTGTTGTTTCACTGTTCATTCGGTGCTGTGAAACTTCGATCTCTCAGGTCTCTCCCTCCCAGCTCCCTCACACCGCTTACCCGCTGCCCACCACTTACATGGCATCTTCACCAGGCCCGCAGCCCCAAGTGGCTGGAGGCCAGGCCTCAGACCATGCGGGGCAGAGGTTGGTGGGGAGAAGGGAAAAACTCCCAAGCTCTATACTAGAGGCAGTTTGTACAAACCCGGCTCTTAACTAATAACACAGTAAGAGTATTTTCTAGGCCAAAGAGGGGCCCACAGGGTAACTAAGGGATCTTTGTATGGTTGCTGGAAACAAGAGGCCCCAGGGGGTGTGGTTAGGACATTTCAGTGATTTCAGAGGACTGGAACGACCTCAGAAGACCCGTTTGTCTGTTAGCTGTGCCTACAAGGATGTAACTGGGTGAGACTGGAGGAGCCAGGGAAGGGAGTCAGGGGTCCATGGGCTCAAATTCAGCAAAGGGCAAAACACTAGCCCCGAGAAGACTGAGAGGAGGAATGGGGAGCGAGATGGGAGTTTCCTGGAAGCAGTGGGAAATCCAGTCACTAGCCTAGCTTCCCAAACCACTGTCTGCCCAACCCACCTCCTATCTCAGCCCCATTTTGAGCTGATGGCCTAGAAGCTGGATGGGACCGTTCCCAGGGGCTACAGTGTCATTCCTGCACAAGGAACGTTCAGCCTCCCCGGGTGCTGAAGCCTAAGGTCAGAAGGCACTGGACCAAAGAGGATTGGAACCTGGCCTGGCTTAGTTGAGGATTAGGGGCACAGACAAGGTGAAGGGTTGGGGCATCTTGGAATCTCCTTGACATGGGGACTCGGAAGGTGGCACCAGCCCCATAGCAACATTAGGGGCTGACCCTCTCTTCCTCGCCCTAAACCTCAACCCCACGACAGGTGCCAGCTCGGGGTATGGAACCAGATGCCCCCTGGCTGAAGGACTCTTTGAAGAGCACTTGGGGACCCTGCCTTCCCTTCTCAGTACCGTTACCTGGACCAGCCGACGAGAGGGGGCACAGCACAGGCCAGAGCCATGACCCAGGTGAAGGCCAGGCCCATGATGGCATGGTTCTCTCCGAAGCGGAAGTTGCTCATAGGCTTACACACCACCACGTACCGCTCGATGGCCAGGACCACCAAGGACCACAGGGCAATTTCACCTGCAAGGCAGTCAGCTGTTGGTCAGCCCAGCCCAGGTCTGGAGCTGCCTAAGAACAGGGAGCTCCTGCTCCATGGGGAGAGGGCAGTCAGGAAGGCAACGTCCTCGGGCGGAGGAGGCCTGGACACTGAGGACGGGGCTGCAGGGCCCAGGGGCCGGTGTGCCATGCAGATAACTCCCAGGAAGTTCACTTAGAGCTCTGGGTTCATGAGGGACACAGAAATCGGGTCACAGGGTCATGGCTGGACTGGGAACTCTATAGGGAGTCTTTACAGAGGAATGTGCCCTGCGCATCAGAAGGGCACAGCAGAGGCATTGTTTCACGGTAGCCAGGGGTTGCAAGGCCTCCCCTCCGGGGAAATGAAACAACCTGGGCATGTGGGACCCTTGCTTGGGAACCAGAAAGCTGGATATACTTTTGCTCAGAGACGGAGTAAGAGAAGATGGAATTCAGACACCTGCCCTGCACAACACCCCCAGAAGGTGGCCATAGCACTGGCTACCCACACTGGGACATTTCTGAGCGAGAGGGAACACTAGTGAGAATTCCAGGGCAGGAGTTGTAGCAGAGGCATGCCCACCCGTGCGGCACCCTTCTGGCTTGAGATTGGGTGATCCGTGTCACTGAAGGTGACAAATAGCCAGTGATGGCTCAAAGCCCTGGGAACAGGGCTGAGGCAACACCCTGGACATACGTGGCGGGCAGAGCATCCCTGTGGCTGGTGCTAGACTCTCCCATCAACCTGGTCTTATAATAATCTCCCACATCTCCTGCTTGCCTAAGAGGCTTTGTGTCCCCGGGGGGACATTCCTGGAGCTAAGCCAGTAGCCCAGGGCTCTGGTCACTGCCCTGCCACACCCCTGAGTCTTCCTCTCTCCGCACCCCAGTTTTCTCATCTGTTAAATGGGTCTCTCTGTGGCACTCAGTATTTCCATTAAAGAAAAGACTTTAAAAGTACTGCCCAGGAGTTCCCATTGTGGCTCAGCAGTAACGAACTCAACTAGTATCCATAAGGACTCAATCCCTGGCCTCCCTCAGTGGGTTAAGGACCTGGACATTGCCACGAGCTGCAGTGTAGATTGCCGACATGGCTCGAATCGGGCATTGCTCTGATGTAGGTGGTTTAGGCCCGCAGCCAATTTTACCCCTAGCCTGGGAACTTCCACATGCCTCCGGTGTGGACCTAAAAAGACAAATAAATGAAGCACCACCCAAAGCTACAGAAAACCACACAGGTCTAAAGTCTCCCTATGGATGGCTCCACATTCAACCATGACAGGCGGGCCGGAACCAAGTCTGATAGATGCTGGGGGAGGGTCCAAGCCCGTCGCCTAGTACAGGCAAAGTCCAGACCGGAGGACTGGGAAGCCTCATCCTGCCCAGGAGGGGAGCCCTGTGCAGGGGTCTCTCCTGCCTAGATCTATCCCTGTGCCTGGTGTGGATCTGACCCCACACAGCTCCTCCAGGGGAAACAGAACGAGGCCTGAGGGGCCACAGAGACTTGAAACTCAGCTTTGCCATTGCCACAATGGGACCCCAGCAAGGCCCTTGACTCGTCCCACCCTGTTTCCTTGCTGGAAAACAAGACAGTGCCCACCCTTAACAAATGGCAGCCTGGCTCAGGATTGCTGAAGTGTTTGTTGATTGAGGGCTTTCGATAATGGCCTCTCAGCCACTACCCCTAAGGCTGCGCTGTCCCTAGACCCCTGTCATGCTCCTGGCTCCTGTGCCCCCTGTGCCCCCCACCCTACCCCACACCCCAGCTCATACCGCCCAGGGTGGCAAAGAAGCCCTCCAAGTTGCATCCCGTGGGTCCAAAGACAAAGTATCCGTGCAGAGAGGTGTAGAGGGTGGTGGTGAAGCCTCCGAAGACCATGAAGAGGTCGGCCACCGCCAGGTTGAGCAGGATGTAGTTGAGGGGCGTGCGCAGCTTCTTGTGCTGGACTGTGACATACAGCGTGAGGAAGTTGATGGGGAAGCCGAGCACAATCAGCATGAACATGTAGGCAGCCAGCATGGAGAACTGCCACGGCTCAGCCAGGTAGTACTGCGGGTACTCAAAGGGGCTGCGCACTATGCCCGTCTTGTTGGAGAAAGGCACGTAGAAGTTCGGGCCCTCCGTCCCGTTCATGGCTGCGGCCCTTGTGGCTGCCTTACGGCTGCTCTAACCCAAGGATGCTGCTGAGGCCTGAGTTCAGGCCACGCAGGGCTCCAGCTGGACGACTCTGGTCTCTAAGCCCCCCCCCAGGCCATTATAAAGTGACCTCCCCTCCCTAAGCTCCAGGCTGAATCAGCAGCTGGGAGATTGGGGGCGTTATTAATCATATTAATCCCCACGGCTGCAACTGGGGCCTAATTGGCTTCCAAGAGGGGCCAAGGTGACTTGAGGTGGAAGGCTGCGTGGAGGGAGAGGAGGTGCTGGGGACCCTGGGAAAGGGCCAGAGGCCCACGCCTCTCTTGTCCCCAAGGAATCTTTGTTGTCTCAGCCAGTGGCCTCAGCCTGGTGTTGGGACCTCTGACTCCGTGGCCACTTCCCTTTGGCTCAGTGAAAGCAAGCTTTATCTTCCTCCCAACTGCACCATGAGCTTGCGGAGGGCAGAGGCTAGGGTTATTCTGCTCTCAGTCCCTCACCTATTCCTTCCTGGCTCAGCCAGTCACCAGACACTGACCCTTGCGTATCTGCCAGGTAATGAACTTTGCAAAGGCATGGTCCAGGTCCTGCCAGCTTTGGGCTTCCCAGTGCTAGACACGTAGCTTGGCATACCCTAGGAACTCAATAAGCATTTGTTGCACTGAACTGAAACTCACTTGGTTATTCATTCAACAAACATCTATGTGCACGGGGATATGAAGCCAGGGAAGGAAGAGCTTATAGGCTGAGGAGGACTCCCACAGCAAGAGCAGTCCCCATGCAGGGAGTGGAGGTGGCCTACCTGCAGGAAATGTCCAGGGAGGCAACATTTGGGGGGAACAGGCGCTCTGCCAGGTCACCAAGTCGGGGTGGAGAGCATTGACTGAAGACAAAGGCTGGCAGAGGCCTAGGGCTCAGCTGGCCTGGGGCTGGACATGGGCTGGCACCATTCTGGTGGAGTTTAGTGCCAGGGGCATTATTCAGGCGAGGTGGGCAGATCTCAGGGACAGAGAGGTGGCTCAACAGTCCCCAAAGATGGACTGAAGGGAGTGAGGATGTTAGAAGGGACGAAGGAGGGAGAAGTAACAGAAACAGGGAGGAGTCAGAGGGTCTCAGGGCTCCTGAGGCAAGACCCTGCATCCAGGAAGACGGTGCCAAGCCTGTGCTGGGCACAGGTCTCTGCAGTGAGCACAGCAGGCCGGACACTCCTGTGTGAAGGGGAGGTGGGCCCTGGAAATAGGACTGGCTGGACACTGCAGTGCCCAGGACACTGACTGGGATGTCTGGTCAGGCTGGGCTGGGACAGAGCCCTTGGATACCATGGGATGTGAAATGCCATGAGGGCGGGTCCCAGGATGGCAGGGTGAGCTCCAGGGGTAAATGGAGGGGCTCAGTTCTGGAAGACACAGTGGGCGAGAAGGCCCAAGTCTCTGCCTGCGGGAAGCAACTGAGTGGGTAGTGAGGGCCCCACGAACAAATAATGAAATAAAACGAGGATAAGTTCAGAGGGTGACCCTCCCAACACACAGCTGCCTACAGCAGCCCAGGAAGGCCTCTCTGAGAACCCAAGGACATAAGGAGTTGTAGGGGTGGAGATGTCCAGGGAGAGGGAGCAGCAAGTGCAAAGGCCCTGAGGCTGGGAATACAAGGAGGGCAGGGAAGTGTCCCAGTCTCAGAGACTTCCACCCCCCAGCCCACCTGGGGATCCAGACACCTGCTGCCCAGGGCAGTGTCAGGCTTCTGCACTGAAGCCTGATGAAATGTGCTTTGGGGGAATGAGCAGGAGGCAGGTGTGGCACTTGAAGTGTAAGGCGCTTGCCCAGTGATTAGGCCCATTGCTAATGAGGTCAAGGTGAAGGGTTTGATTCTGACACAGCCCTTGGTAGCCAGACAGACGCTGAATACCCTGGATCAAGACCAGTCCGTCCAGGCCCACCTGAGCCGGGCTCAGCCCTCAACCTTCAACCTCAGGACCTTGCTTGTCACTTCCCAATGCTCATGACAGCTTGGAAGCTATTCATTCAAATCCCACTCATGTGTTTTCTGTCCATCTCCCAGCCCCTGGGAGCAGGCTGGGTTCTATCTTGCTCACCACAAGGCCCCAGTGCCCAGCTCAGTATAAGCAGGAACATGTTAACCACTGCCCTGAACCTGAAAGAGCTGGCATTTCTGCTTCGTTCACTAAAGAATGCCAGGGCCTGGCACATAACAGGTGCTCCACAAATATTTGTGGACTAAGAGGAAGGATCCAGGTTACATCAGGAAGTGCTCCCCTTCTCCAGGACAAGGTGAGGAGATAGAGGATTAAAAGCCATCTCTGACAGGACAGAAATCTCTCCTGTAAGGCAGGACCATGATTATGATTATAACTATTATTTTGCTTTTTAGGGCCACACCCGCAGCATATGGAAGTTCCCAGGCTAGGTGTCAAACTGGAGCTGTAGTCACTGGCCTAAACCACAGCCACAGCAACGGAGGATCTGAGCCACACCTGAGAACTACACCACAGCTCATGGCAACGCCGGATCCTTAATCCACTGAGTGAGGCCAGGGATCGAACCTGTGTCCTCATGGATCCTAGTAGGATTCGTTTCCACTGTGCCACAACATGAACTACCAATTTTTTTTTGTTTTAATGCTATTTTAGTTCTGAGGAACAGGCTCATGGAGTGAGCAGCAAGGTCCTTAGAAGTCACCTACTCTGCGGAGTTCCCGTCGTGGCTCAGTGGTTAACAAATCCAACTAGGAACCATGAGGTTGAGGGTTCGATCCTTGGCCTTGCTCAGTGGATTAAGGATCCGGCGTTGCCGTGAGCTGTGGTTGTAGGCTGCAGATGTGGCTCAGATCCCGCGTTGCTGTGGCTGTGGTGAAGGCTGGCAGCTACAGCTCCTGTTAGACCCCTAGCCTGGGAACCTCCATATGCCGCGGGTGCGGCCCTAGATAAGGCAAAAAGACAAAAAAGAAAGAAGTCACCTACTCTGACCCTCCCTGACGAATTTTGCAGGTGGGGAGACCAAGGCCCCCAGTTGGCAGGGAGTCGCCCAAGTCAGGTGACAAAGCTGCCTGGCCACCCCCTACCCCCTGCCACCCCGCACCAAAGACAGCTCTCAGGAAGACCTGTCATTCACACCACGGTGCCAGTGACAAAAGAGGGTTGCACTGGAGTGGAGGAAAAGGCCCCCAACTGAGTTGCACAGACTGGTGTGGCATCTGGGCTCAAGGCTGTGGCTTTCAGTCCCCACGAGAGCACGGGAAGGCCTGTTTCCCTTCTCAGTTCCTTGGGACTAGGAAACTCCAGGCATCCAGGCCCACCTGCAGGGCAAACCTGACCTTCCTGCCCCACCAGGGCCTGGCTCACGGACCTTGGGGCCTGACAGTGCAGGTCTCCCGGTCCTCCCTCAGTCCTTTATGACTGAAGCTCCATGGTGACATTGGTACCTGACAGTGAAGGTTTCCTGGTCCTCCCTCAGTCCTTTACGACTGAGGCTCTGCAGCCACAAGGCTATATGGGCCCAGCCCTCCCACCTCTGTCCCTGTTTCCTGTTCCAGATCAGTGGGCACTACTGAAAGTGTCACCCTTTTCCGAACCACCTTCAGGTCTCAGCTCCTAACTCACAGACTTGGGGAGCTGCCCCCAGCTCTCCACCCTGTGTTCATTTCCTGCTAGGTAGTCATCACCGTCAGCAGCGCTCTTTTTGGTTTCCTGACTCCTGCCCATCTCTCTCTAGAAGGCAGGGCCAGCTCCTCGCTGCATCTGAGCTTGGAGCCCAGAGTAGGTGCTCAATAAACATTTGTCCAGTGAAGGAACATCTGCTCCTGGTCCTGTCAGGAGGCCTCAGCCCCTCTGACCCCCAGGGAAACGAGGTTGCTGGAACAGAGGCCAGGTGTCTAGACCTCTAGCCGGAGTTCTCGTCTACTGTCAGGCTGTCCAGAGAGGGGCACAGCGCAGGCTGAGGGCCAAGTCCAAGTGTGGGTGACCTTCTGAGCCAGTGCCCCCTAGGCCTTCCTCCTGCCCAGGCTGAGAACAAACTGTGAGGGGTGGGGCCGGGGCGGGGCCAGGTGTAGGGCTCCCACTTGGCCGTGACGGATTAGGGCTTAGCGGGCATCGCACAAATAGCTCTTAAGCCCCTGCATGGCGGTGCTGCTTGGTCAGCAGCCTCCACCTCCTCCCCGTCCTCCTCCTCGGCCTCCTCCCCAGCCTCCCGTCCCTGGCTTAGCCCCACTGGCTGTGTCACCACAGCTGAGTGAGGCCTTCATTGGAGCTGAGAATGTCAAGGGGCAAAACAGAAGAAGAGACCAACTCCCCTCTCCCGTTCTCTTGTCCTCCCGCCCCACTTCCTTCCTCCTCCTTCCTCCTCTTCCCTTCCTACCCTCTCTCCACCCCAATGTGCAGCCTGGGTTGGGCCCTGGGGACACTGAGATGAATCCTAGACAGTTCCGGTCCTCAAGGAGTTCCTGGTCTGAGGAGGCAGCAGACAAGGGAAAAACTAATAACCATGAGAGAGGCACTTGCCGTGGGAGCCAGAGAAGTGAGACATGGAGCAACAGGGAGGGGAGGCCCCAGCCCAGGGAGGGGAACAGGTGGGCAAGGGTCCAGGGGGAAGCCCAGCTGATCTATAGGCTCCAGGGTCTGGGGACAGGGCAGCAGGTAGGGGAAGGCAGGCCTGGGAGTCCGGGTGTGAGCTGGCTGCCAGGGAGGCCCCTGAAGTTACCAGCAGGGGAGGGGCATGGTAAGGCTCCATTCTAGGAAGATGTTCTAGAGTCTGGGTGGAGCAGTAGCAGGGCAGGTGTCTGGCCCAGGGAGGAGAGCCCTGCCCGTGGGTGGTCGCTCTGCTGGGGCTCCTAACTGACCAGAGGGCAGGGCTGGCACAAGTGGGAGGAAGGCTGTCTGCTATCTGCCACAGACAGCAATCTTGGAGGCGGTGTAGCTGCCCACCTGTTTAAGAGCCATGAGGGGCTCCCGGCTTCACCAGCCATGCTGGGGGAAGAGATGGAACCCAGCTGGCTGAGGCCAGGCTGCAGCCAGGTCCACCTAAGGTCTGGCTGGGGGCTCTTTTCTGGGCCACCCAATCCCCTCTTCCTTCCTTCCTCCTTCCAAGAATGTGGGAACCGAGCTCAGGACTTGGAGACAGAGGTCAGGATCCAGTCGCAGCCATTCCTCTCTCCGGGCCTTAGTCCCCTTTGAGTGAGGTGGGCATCTCAAGGCCCCTGCAGCCCATTCCTCGCTGCAGCAGGACCCCGTCAGGGTCGGACGGACAGACCGAGGCCCGAACCTCAAGGTCAGAGCTGGAGGGCCTCCAGTACAGACTGGCAGATGGCCTTGGACAGAGGGCTGCACCTGGTCAGGCCCGTCCGGGTCGGACCAGGAGAGCAGCAGGCCACAGCGCTTACTCACAGAGGATGTGCTTGCCCGTGACCCTGCCTTGGCTCGATAAATACTTGTTGAATGAAAGAAAAGAGAATGTCACTGAGCCTGGGTCTTGTCACCTGAACAACAGGCGCCCTGAAGACGGCTGATACACCCAGAGTGCTCAGGCAGGACTTCGGACCCAGGCCTGCAGAGCTCAGTTTCCCTGTGGCAGCAGAGCCTGGCACCGCACACCCCCATCTCTTTCACTCAGTTGAAAGGATGCTCCCTGGAGTCTCAAGCTGGCCCCTCCCCCGCCTCGAGCCATGGACCATCTGATCTGTCACTGTGATTGACGCCTGTTAGGTGGTAAGGCTGTTTTCTCCCTCTCCCCTCTTTTTCCCAGACACATGCAAGTGATTTCAGTTCAAGTAATGTGCTAATGGAAATTCTAACACATTAATAAATGTTTAGTGAGAGAGCGAGCATGCATGATTGTAAGTAATTAGACACTCAACGGAGGAGTTCTGTTGGCACAACTGTCTGGCTCCCTTTCTTCATTCTCCATCATCGCCTAAGAGATGCAGAGGGAGGCAGGGAAGGGGTGTGGCAGGGGGCCAGCTCTGGACTCACCATTGGGTAGCCTCTGCAGCCGCTCCACTCTCCAGGCCTCCAACGTGTCTTCATCCCTCCAATGGGAATATTTGCCCCGCTCTGCCCACTTCGAAGATGCCCTGTAAAGTATCAATATCTAATCACCAGGGTGATTTTCCACACGTTCCCTGACAGCCCAGTTCCTTTCCTCTTGCTGTCAGGACTTTGCATAAAGCACAGGATTGCTGCTGCCTCCTGGGCAGGTAGGGAGGGGGGTAAAGGGATGGGCTTCCCAGCCAGGGCCCCAGCACCTCTGTCCGCACCCCAGCACAGGGCTGCGTGAGAACTGAGACGACATATAATAAAGTGCGGCTGGCACAGAAAAAGTCTCCTATAAATGTCAGTTTCTCTCCCCAGCCTCCCATCTGCCCTTGAGCTGCCAAGTTGGACCCGGCTGCTGCTCAGGGGAAGGGAGCTGCTTCAGGAGCTGAAAGAAGGGGGAAAGCCTCAGGTTGGGCCGGGGGGCTGGCGGTGGTGGTGGGGGCAGTCCCAGCTGGGAAACGGAGGGTGCGCTTCCAGAGCCCCCGTGGAGAGGCTCTCTGCCATCTTCTTTAGAGCCAGGTATGTTATTATTTCGTCAAGATACAGCCCTGTTAAACCAAAATAAATAAATAAATAAATAAATTCTTTAAAAAACCTGTTCCCCTACCATTCCCATATTGCCATTTCGATTAGATTAAATTTTAAGAGCACACAAATGTAATGTTCCTCTCAGATCAAATTAGAAACAGGTGCACTTTTGCATAAGGAAATTAAGTTGCAGACAATATGAAGATTTGCTAAAATGCAGACACTGATGAAAATAAGTAGCCCTTTTATTTGTAATTATTGAGGCAATCTGTTCGCAAAGTGTACATGTTAATGGTCTGACAGATCTGTGGACTCCAGCAGGCTGCCATGAACAACTCAGAGTCGTTCTGAAAGTAACAGATTTTTTTTCTAGAAAATATATGTACATTCTCTTCTCCATCTCCTGGTGCTATTTACAAAGCACGAAATGCCAAAAATAGGAATTCCTTGGTTACATGAGGCCCCTCCCTAAAATACAAACGTGATCTGGGCAGAAGACACATTCTGACAGTTTAATTCTTCCTTCAATAGCCCAGCTGACTGCAAGGCAGCCAGCAGGGAGCAGTGGTCCTGAGGGTGCTGGTCAGGGGCTGGGGTCGTCGATACGCCTCCGGCAGTAGGGGCAGCAGGTGTGCTGAAGCACCAGCAGCTCGTAGTCCTCCGAGTGGAACATCTGGGGAGAGACGGCCGAGACCCCAGGCTGCAGCTCTGGGCGCTCATCAGCCCCAAGCCTACAAGGACCACTGCCCTTCCAAGGGTAGGTGGCTTGGCTGCCAAGACAGAGCTACAAACACCACATCCAGGCCACCTTTGTCTGAGGACTGGGAGGGAGGGGGGGAAGGTCTGAGACCTCTTTTCTGCTAAATGAAGTTTATTTAGCACAAATAATGCACAGAAGTTTATCTAGCACAAATAATGCACAAAAGGTGCATTATATTTGCCCAGCCCTCTGGGATCCAGGGCAGGTTCAGAGAGCAGGGGGTAGGGGCAAGTCCATTCCAGAGCCCCAGAACGCATGTGAGAGGAGAGAGGTGGTGGGGATGGCGGAGATTCTTTTCCCAGATCAGGGCCTTGACCCTGGCCATTAACAGATCACGTGTGCTACTCCCAGGGGCCTGACCTCCCCAAGGGGACGTATGGGAAATGAAAAAACAGGGAGAGAGGCGCTGCAGGTAGCGGGCAAGGTACCTGGAAGCATGAGGGACACATGGTGATGGATGCGTCGGGCAGGAGTGAGCGGAAGTACTGCCACTGCAGGGGTGGCGGCCAGCGTTTGATGAGGACATCCCGCCGGCTCATGGAACGTAGCACAGAGCGGCTCACTACCACGGGCACGAACTCCAAGCTGCCTTGCTACTGGGCAAAAGGCGAGAGGGTGCTGGTGCCCTCACTCGGCCATGAGGACCCATTTGTGGGTCATGACCCCACAGAAGACCCCAGATTTTCCCTCCAGGTCCCTCAAGAGAACCTGCCAGGCTTGCTCTGGTGACAGGGCCCAGCACTCCCACCCCTGTGGCCCTCACAGGGAACAAAGTCCTCGTGCCGACTGTGAAGGCGGGGGACCTGAGTCCCCTCCCGACAGCAGCCCAGCACTCAGGGAGGCGGCCTCACCTCGAAGCTCAGCTTTGCTGTGAACGGGTCATCATCTCCCATGGCGTCCACGGTCTCGTCCAGCCGCAGAGTCTGGGAATCTGGAGGCATCTGGTCAAGGATGGAGCCTGAGGCTGGGGAGAGGTGCCACCCCCACCCACCGCTGAACTCACAGGTGCTCCCTCTGGGCCTCATGTGAGGCTCCTCCTCACGGTTCTGGGCAGCAAGGTCTGTGGAGCAGCTTTCGGACTGGGATGGCAGCCAGGAGGGCCAGGGAGGAGACAGCCCTGGTCACACAGGCGCTGGGACCAGACCCAGGGCACAGGTAGGAGACGAGGAGGGAAGCGGCTCTGACAGGCCTTCCACCGCTCCACACATCCTGCCGGCAAGAAGCGCCGGGTGAGCAGAGACCTCTGTGGGGCAGAAATGACGGGCCCAGCCAGAAACCATGGCCAGCACACCCAGTAGCTTCTGTTGAAGCACTCAGCAGCTGCTGGGTGGCCTGCAGGCACTTGAGATGGCCTCGCCCGATGGTGTTTCCTAGAGAGGGGGTGGAGCTTCTGCAGACCCCGAGGCCAGTCAGACTGCGCTGAGGCTGCTCCGGGAGCCACCCGGACCACCAGGCGGGGTGGGGCTCCCATAAGGAAGACTTCCAGGGGAAGGGAAGCTGCTGGTGCCGAGTTGGGTGCAGGATAGAGTCCCACAAGGCAGCCACAACCCAGCCTAAGAATCTGACACGTGTGTGCCAAAGCCTGGCCGACACGGTTGGTCTCCCTTCTGCAAAACACCCCCTGGATTTTCCTCCTCAAAATGTTGTCCACGAACCAGTGGCACTGGCATCACCTGAAAGCTAATAGAAACACAGGCTCCCCACACACCCAGACCTGCTGACCCAGCGGCCGTGTGCTAACAAGGCCCTTCTCCCCTGGACTGAGTTCATGGTCCCAGCCATAAGAACACCTGAGGTGTGGCCTTCGGCCCAGGCTGTTCTGGTGAGGACAACCCCAGGGTTTGTGCTGACAGGCTGGGAGGAGCAATGGCCCTTTCTGACGGGCTGCAGGGCTTACGGGATGCAGGGTGGGCACTGCTGGTTGGGGCAGGGCGGGTGCTATCTAAGAATGTAGCTACCCGAGGACAACAGGGCCCAAAGGCCAGGAGACGGGCTGCTGTCAGCATGGAGTGAACACCTGGAAGAGGTGAGCACCCTTCCAGGTGCTGGGCTTCTCTCCACCCTTTTGTTTGCTTGGTCTGTCCAAGCTGTCTGTGTATGAAAAAGTGACCTGACCAGAAGAGCCAGGACACAGATACAGGCATCATACGCCGTGCTGGTCCCACATCAGCCCCGCACGACCAGAAGCACAGACAGCACCTTCTAGGAGCCGGGGTTAGGTAGAAGGCTTTCCTGGTTGAAGGCCAAGGCGTTGTCTCCTCTTGCACTTGTCTCTTCTAGCCTGTGGGTATGCACTGTTGCCTCCAGCACCTTGCACCCTGGCCAGCTCTCTGCCCATTTCTGGCCCAATGCCTGCCGCCACGTGGACCTCTGCATCACACAGAGTGGCCTGACCTGCCCTTGCCACCTGGCCCAGCCAACCCCCAGGCCCCTTGCCTCCTACCATGCATGCGGCTGGTGCTCAGCTGACACACACAGGGTGCAGCAGGCACCCAGGATACTGTTGCTGTTGATCTCTTGCCACTTGTTCTCACGCTTGTGTCTTGGCGCCTCCAGGTTGATGAGGGAGACGGCTTCCTCATCAGTGATGCCCTCCTCCAGGTAGAATTCCACCAGGTGCAGCACCTCTGCAGGGCACAGGCACAGGGAGGGGCTGGGGGCTCTCCCCAGGCAGTGCAGGAGGGGGTGCAAGGGCCGCAGAGTGGCTTCCCCACCCAGCACAGGCTTCTCTGGGAGCAAGCAGACACAGCAAGGCTGCCTCTTATGCTTAGTGAGTCTGCGGAAGCGGGTGTGTACACTTGGGCGTGTGTGCAAGGCTGGCAACAGGGCCTTCAGCCCCCCTCCAGCCCCCTGGTAGCTGGATAGACACCTGTCTGAGGGAAGAGGAGAGGCCTCTGCCAGCTACTGGGCAAGGGCTGGGACCCAAGTGCCAAGGCGGCCTCCTAGAACGAGTGCCGAGCAGCTCACAGGCCTCTGAGGGCTGGTGCTTCAGGTCTGGGCAGCCTCAGCGAAGGTGTGTCACTATCCCCCGTTTCCACATGAGGACACAGGTGGCCCAGCTGGGTACTGGCTGCCCCATCCACATGCACTCACCGTAGGAGGAGGCGGAGAAGACAAAGGGCTGGCGGCAGTTGATGCAGACGTTGCCCAGGTTGTTTAGCAGCGGGTTGCTGGTGGAGCAGCGGTAGCACAAAGGCACCAGCTCCTATAAAACATGAGCACGACTGCCCGAGGACCCAACAAGGGCAGGGCACAGTCATATCTCCTGCCCCTGGGCCACCAGGCCCAGAGGAAAGGCCACCTGGGAAGGTGTTGGGGGTGGCACTGGCTGGAGCTCTGCACTAAGGCAAAAGTGCTCGGCAGCTCGGTTCTCCCAGAAGAAATGACAACGACACAACCACCGTTTGCTGGCCAGTCACCATGCTCCAGGAGGTGAGCTAAGCATGTTACCCATGCTGGCTCATTTATCCAGCCTTCTCATTTGATAGAGTGGGAGGCTGAGGCTCAGAAAGGTGGAGACACTGCTAGGAAACAGTCAAGCTGGGATGTGAACCCAAATCTGTCTGATGCCAAGTCTCTGTTCTGAGCTGGAAGGAGAGGCTGGTGAAAGAGTCAGTAGCTGGCTGGGTTGGAAAAGGGAAGTGTGGAGCTCAGCTGGGGCATTAGATATGAGGGGCTGATTTGCTGGTGAGTGATAACCTAGTTTCAGAAGGGGGTGGGCCAGGGCAGGGGTCCTAGGAAGAGGTGAAATCAGGGCCATCTGGGTGGGGAGCCCATAGCGGAGCAGCGTGAGCTGGGCCGAAACACTCTGGTGCCTCGGGAGGGCAGGGAGCAAGGGAGGCGGGGCTGTGGGGCTCAGGGGATGGGGGCTACAGTGCAGAGCAGAGCAGAGAGGCAGAGAGGGAAGAGTGGATAGAGTTGACAAGTCAGGGCTTAGGCAGAGGGGGCCCAGGGCCAGAAGAGCATGGCAGCTGCCTGTCAAACAAAGCCAGGCCGGCCAAGGTGTCTGGAGAAGCTTCTGGCCTGAGGGGCAGCGCCCTCACCTCGCTGTCATGGAAGGGCTTAGCGCGGATGGTCAGGCTGCCCAGCTCGATGGACTTCTGGAACCTGGTGGGGATCTGCAGGCCTTGCAGCTTGTCGTAGGCATGCCGGGCCAGCTTGTAGGCACCCAGGGCCTTGCTCTGTTTGGCCAGAGTGAAGAGCGTGTTCCTGCCAATGACGGGGTTAAGGACAGCAGAGACCACACCAGGCCCAAGAGCTGGCACCGCTTACCTCTGGAGTGAGCCCTGTGCTGGAATGCAGCCTGTGTTGGTGCCAGGAGGGCACGGGAAGGAGCTGGAGGCCTACTTTGCTCATTTGTGGGCTATATTTCTCGGATATCTAGGCCCAGAGGTTTTTCCAGAGATAGAGACAGTGTAGTTTCCATTAATATTTTAACCTTGCTGAGGCTCTCTGGTTCTGCCAATGCCTCATTTTGTACCCTGACCAGGCAAAAATGGCTCTCCCTGCCTCGTTGCACCTGCCAGCAAGGCCCTCAGATGCCTGGCACCCAGTGACCCCTGCTCCAGCCCCCCAGGTGAGGCCCGGTCCCAGACTGCCTGGAGGCCTGTTCCCATGCAGGACACTCCCCTCTGCCCGCATTTGACCAAGGCCATGGTGAGCTCTGAGCAGCCTCCCCTGCTCTGAGGCCTTCCTCTGAGCTCCTCAGTCTGAGGCTGACAAAACTTCTGCTCCATCTTGGGTCCCCTCAAATGCTGGCTCTGTGCAGCCGCGGCCTGGGAGCAACCTTCTCCACTTCTCCCTGACAAGCCTTGGCTAACAAGGCTCCAGTCCCAAGCCTCCTCCCCTCTCCTTCGCTGATGTGCCTGCTCCCCACAGCCCCAGCGTGGCCTCACCACCTCAGCAGTCAATGTGGAGGGGAGTTTCCTTGTCTGGGTCTCCACCGTAACTCCTCAGAGTCAGGGACTGGATCAGGAGCCATTTCCACATCCCCAGGGGATAGTGAGGGTGAAGCTCAGGGCGAGGGTTTGACCAAACTGCTGACTTGAACAAAACTTGCTGCAAAGACTGGGTGCAGATGCCGAGGCCCCCTTGACTGGGAAGAGATTCCCCTGAAATGCAACTGATGGCCTGAAACCATTTAGAAAAGCCAGCTCATAGTGATTAGCGCATCCGAGCCCTCTCCTGGGGCAGTCCTACTCACAGAAAAAAGGCACAGCTGGGGCTGGGCAGTGGCCAAGACAACAGTGAGGTTTACAAGAGGACGGGGATAATTATAACTTTAATCCCTTTCAGGACTTTCAGGATTTGGGGTTCCTTCCTAGTAGTTTCTGGCAGCAGGGGAACCAGGCCCCTCCCCCGCTCACAGCCCCTCTGTGGCCCTCGCAGGCCAGAGGAGGAGGCCAGCTCCCAGGGAGGCCTCTAGGCCGCTGCCTCTCCAGCCCAGCTCCCTTGTAGGGGCCTCCAGCTCCTCCCTCCACCACGGAACTTCCCTCTGGCCTCTCTGTGCACTGGGTGCTGCCCTGGAACATGGCCTCTGACGACCTCAGCCTACAGGATGGATGTCGCCTCCTGCAGGCAACCTTCCCTGACTGGGACCTCAGTCTTAGCTGCATTCCAGCCATAGACACAGCACGTGTCCCAGTGAACCAGGCCCTGACACTTGTTTCCCCCACCACACGGCAGTCTTGTCACCGCATGGCCTAGCGCCTGGGACACAGGTGCTCCATCCACCTGGGCCCAATAAGCACCCAATGACCCCCGCAGGGACACACCCCAGATGCCAAGCCCCAAGGACTGGTGCGTCCTACGCTTCAGTTCTACCCTCATTTAAGGGCCTAGACCGCGTGTTGGCCAGGGACCCGCTGTGGGGCCCAGCCCAGAAAGCCCTGGAAAGTGACCCCCCCCCACCTCCAGCACTGGCCCCTTGGCTTCCCTGGCTGAACCTCTCCCCTAGCAAAGAGCAGCAGCAGGGTGAGCCGCTCCCTCCCCAAGGGCTGCTGGGGAGAGGGATGCGCCTGCCAGAGAGTGCTCTGGAAAACCTGCCTGGTGCCATTACAGAGGGTGGGGTGAGAAAAAGGATACACTTTAGAGATGCCCAGGGGGGTGTCCTTGGTCAGGCTGTGCAGCAGGAACCTGGAGATGTTGAAGAGTGTTTCGGGAAGGTGGAAACTGAATGGCTCCTCCTGCCACAAGAAAAGCAAACCAGGACTGAATTTCTCCACTGAGCCACTGGGCAGACGGAAGGCGGATGCCAAGAGCTCTGATAGACTTCAATGGACAGCGGACCCTCCCATGAGCACCTACTGTGTGCTGGGCGCCTACAATCACTGCCCTGTCTGCCCCAGCACAAGCCCATGGGAAGCATCTCCATCTTCACTGTACTGACTCAAAGCCAAGGCCACGTAATCTGGCAGAAAAGAGCAGAGCTGGGATTCAAACCCCGGTCTGAGTCCAAAGCCCAAGAATGTCTTTCCCTTTCAGCTCACTGACTGTGGGGCTGGTAATGATTCCATTCCTGAGCTCAAGTTGTCTTCAATTAGCTCTGAAAGAGGAGATCTTTATGCAATTTAAGACACTGCCTGGCTATAAGCAGTTAACCCTTTGCAACATGAGATCCCATGCCTCCTCTCTGCTCTCCAAGAGCAGCCTGACTGTGCGACAGCTCACAGACCTGCAAGGCTGTGGGGCACCCCAGCTGTAACCCTCTGACCCCAGAGCCTGGCTCTGGCCCTAAAAGACAGGTGTTCAACACACACTAGTTAAAAGAACTGGTCTTCTGCGCCTAGAAGCTGCCATAAGCTCAACAGAGTAGAGCATAAGGAATTTTCTATCAGAAGGGGGTCATAAAAGGTTAAGAATACCCCACTTTGAAGGAATCTGGCACATTATGTGCAAACTGAGACTGCTTGAGATGACAAGATGAAAGCAGGCCAGTGCCCCTCCCCAAGGGACTTAATGGTAATAAACCAATACTTCTTGAAGGGTTTTGCTAGGCCATGCTCATCACTGAGCCACCAGGACTTAGGCCCTAATTGGTCTCAATTTGTGAGGACTCACTTTACACTGTTTCTTTGGTTCAGAGCCCACCATTCTCTCTTTAGTTCTCACTTAAATTTCTACAGCCTCTTTTAGCTCCAGGAACTCAAGAAAACCTGCAGCTGCACCCTCTTCTGGGTGACAGCCAAGGAGAAGCCTGACTGGGTATACTGCACTAGGTGCAGAAGCTAAGCAATGTCCCAGAAAGAAGTGGGGCTCCTCAGGATTCGCATCTCCCCTCTGGGAAAGAAGCCATACCTCCGAAAGGTCTGATGCTTCCCTTTCCAGCCTGCTCTGCATCGGATCTGCTCTGCTGGGCCTGGTGCCAACCCTACAATGCCAGCCACCTCCAGGCCCTGCACATGCTGTGACCGTTGCCAAGGATGCCCTTCCTCCTCTTACCTCTTGGCTTGGGGGCTGCCTCTTCCAGGAAGGCTTCCAGGCCTCTAAGCTTCTGCTTTGAGAGACCTATACTGCAAGTGCCTGTTACTAGACTATGAGCACCTCAGGGGTAGGGTCAGTGTCTCGTTCAGCACTGTGCCTGGGCCTTGGCACAGGGCCTGTCACACGGCAGGCATTTGCTGAATGAAGGAATGACCCGATGAAGAAGCTTCAGCTGGGGTAAAGAGCCAGGGCCCCCAGCTGCGGTGAAACTGCCACAGCTCCCAGCTGCTTTAGGTCCTGGGGAAGAGCTCAGTGGCTCTAGAGAGGACCCCCCCCCCAACCTAGTCCCTCACCCTCAGGTGACAAGGACAATGAAGAGTAGGGAGAGACAGTTCCTGAATGGGCCCAGGTACTTCCAGACTGAGCTGGCTCCTGACTTCAAGCCTAGGTTGACTTTGGGGTCTTTAATTTGGGTGGTTTCTTTCCAGACTTTTCTGGAGGCAGAGACTGTCCTAAGAGTTCAGCACAGATGAGGGGGAGGAGGTGCACAGGGTGGAAGGCAAGGCCTTCGAGAAGGGCAAAGCCTTGGCTGGGGAAGCAAGGTGATGGAAAAGCGGTTTGAAGCCACTGCAAGGGGCATTGGGTTAGCTAACACTCATCTAGGGTCACTCTTCCAAGGGCTTCCCAATATTAACTCATTTAACCCTCACAACAACCCCATCAAGCAGGTACTGTTATCACCCCAATCTGACAGAGAAGGAAGCTAATGCCCACAGCAAGGAAATGACTTGCCCAAGGTCACACAGCAGAGCTGGGGTGAGGCCAGTGCTTGCCTTCTCTAAGTCGGGGGTGGGGGTGGGAGTGGGGGTGGGCTAAGAGCACAGGCTTGAAGCCAGCTTGCCTGGGTTCAAGTGCTGGCTCTCCTACTTACTAGCTGTGGTATGTCTCTGACCAGCACCTCGGTTTCTTCATCTATAAAATGGTGATGACAGTACTTATCTCACATCGAGGCTGAAAAGTTGATACAACAGAGCCCTCAGCACACTGCTTGGTATGCAGTAAGTGCTTAGTAAAGGCTGGATACTGATTTTACCCTCTGGCTTTTCAGCACAGGGCAAGCCCACACTGTTGAGTGATTGAGGATACACAAAATAAGGAAGCTGATGACAACCTGTCACCTGTTTCCCACTGTCAGAAGGCAGATTTAACACAGCTTAGTCTAAAAGATCAGGGAGTAACTGAAAAGAACTATTTGGCTCTCTGGAGTCAATCTTCTTCATAGAAAAGGAAACTGAGGGCCAGAGGAGGGGAGTAAATTGCTCAGGGTCACACAGCAAGTCGGTGGCAGGGCCAGAGAGGGACCCTGGGCCTTGGGTTGGAGCTGGACTTTCACCATCTAGAAGAGAGAGATTCGTGGATATCCAACCCTGATCATTTAGAGACATAGCCCTGTGTCTGGCTAATCCAGAGTTGGCCTGAACCATCCAAACCTGAAGAAAGCAAGAAAGGCCTACTTGACTCTGGCATGCTAATTCAGAAGCCCACATGCCACATGCCAAAGAAGCAGCCAATCAAGGAAAACAAAGTTCCAAACTACCTCCCAGGAGGAGACTAGGATCTCTCAGCAGGTCACCACACCCAGCATCCCTGCTCAGTGCTGTCTCCCGGGCCGCCTTACCGTGTATCGATGAATGGCGTGGTAGCCGTGGTACAGCTCAGCCAAGTGCTGGAAGTGGTGGAATTTGCCAAGCATCATGTCCTTCTGGGAAGGGTCTGTGGAACACATGGTGGGGCACCAGGGGGAGGGAAAGGACGGGTCAGACCGCCAGTTCTCCCCCGACACTGGGCCTGAGCCAGGGAGACGGGACAAGTGCTCTGTACGGGAGCTGGGTTGTCCCAAGGCAGCTGGGCTGAGCATGCGGCTAGGACTGCTCTCAGGGTCATTCCCCGGGGAGGGCCGGCTGCAGCACGAGGGTGACTGCTAGCGCCCAGACAAACCAGAGCCACCTGGCAGCGACAGTGGACAGATATGTACTTCATTCACACTCACCCCTGCCTCTTCCCTGTGCTTTCTTAGCAAATCACAAATCATTGTTCAGAACACAAAAACACCACCTTATGCCAGGGCGCCATAGTTTTCTAACTATACCCATGGCTTCTGGGAGGCTCACAGCAGCCTAATGAGGGAAGCAGGGAGGGATCATCCCCAAGTTACAGGTTGGGGTGTAGTGGGGAGGGACGAGGCTTGTTATGAGTCACCCAGCTGCCTCCAACTCCAGTGTCCTCCCCTGTCCCACTCAATGGCCTTGGTCCCACCGCATCCAGAACTCTGTCAGTACATCCTGTAAGTCTTGTCAAAGAGAGCAACATTGAAGCTATCTTCCTGCCTGGGACAGTGAGGATCCGGACCGTATTATTGTAAAGTGATCTCTTTTTCATCTTTTCATTTAATTAAATTTGTTTTAAACCAGTGCTCAGCCAGGTCCAGTTATGGGCTCCCAGGTAGCAGGGGAGAGAGATGTTCTGAATTAACAGCACAGGGCAGGACCTCCCAACCATAACCCCAGGACGGCCCTCATACCAGCCTTAAGCTTATGGGCAAACTGGAAAAAGATGACACAACAGATTATGCTGCTGCAAGACAGGGTTATGGACAATACACCCAATAAACAAGCCCAGGGCTTTAATTAAAACATCCCAGCTCTTCCGATGTTTATCTTGGTGCCAGAGCGGGGCCGGGGAAAACAAGCACCGGCTGATGTTTACTTACCTTGAGCTATATCAAGGCACTGCATGGACAGCATCCAGTAATAATAGGCAGCGTCATTAAATCTGCTCTCTACCACAGCATTGTGCGTGAGCTGCTCCAGCACCCGGACTGCTTCCCCCCGTCGCCCGGCCTTGTGGAACGCTGGAGGGGCACACAAGCACACCCCACGAGGGGAGTCAGATGGAAGCCGAGCGGCTCGTGAAGGGCTGCTGTGGAACGAGGGCATCTCATGGCTGAGATGTGCCGCTTGGGCCAAGAGCTATAAATAAATGAGGCTACATCCTGAAAAAGTACCGTGAGATATATGCCTTTGGGGCTGGGGAAAGGCATGGGAGAGGCAACGCTGAGGGGCCAAATACCAGGGCAAGGTCTGAGGATGGAATGGCTGCTCACTGCCACCGAGGTCTGGCCCCCACCCACCCCGTTCCAGGACAAAGCTTTGTGAATCTCCAGGTGACACTAACGGGCTTGGTGGTTTACAGAGTGCTTCTGCAGCTGACTCCCTTCCTCACTGGATAGTCACAACAGAACTACAAAGACTTTTTTAAAGGGGCTCACGGGGTGGGGGAAGAGTGGAATCTAAGGTCACAGCCCCAAGCCTGACTCAAGTCCTTGGTCAGTCTTCAACAGGGTGCTTTCTGATGACAACCTTAGAAAACCTGGCCCAGTTCTAGCAGCCAAACATTTGTGAAAACAAGCAAAAAAAAAAAGAAAAGAAAACCACACACACACAAAAAAAAACCCTCCATTGTTCTTACATCCACTTAACAGAGATTTCTTGAGTCTCTTTGCTATGGCCAGACCCTTGGGATGTTGGAGGCGGCCGGGAAAGCGCTTCTGGCTGTAACACTTGCCCGCACATGGGCACTGGGATGACCCAAATCCTCTGCTCTAAGGAAGGAAAAGGTCTGGCCTTGTTCCATCCTCATCTCCAATCTCTTGTCTGAGTACCAAGTTACTATGGCGATGGATTCTTGGAAGGGCAGACACAGGCAGATGGATAGGTTGATGTGTTTTGCCCAAACATGCACACACTTTAGCAACTGGGTGCTCTGGGAATGCTGAGGCGGTGAGAACACACTGTCCTTCAATGGGGCTCTTGGCTGAGGGGCTCCAACGGGAAGACACTCCAAAATGTGTCCGGAGGTGGCGACTACGCCCCTAGAGAAGTGCAAATGGGACTCTAGGGAACAGGACACACCTAACTTCACTGAGGACACTTCTGAGAGAGGCAGCAAAACCTAGCCAGAAGAATCAGGCTCCCCAGGCACACAGATCCTGGTCCAATTCTGGCTCTGCCACTCTCCGGCTTTGGGACTTTGCAGAGCACAGTTAGCCTCTGCATCTCCTCAGGGCTGCAGGCGAGATGCAAGGTACGTGCTTAAGCGCCCAGTCAGTGCCCTACACAGAGAAAGCCGTCACATTCTGAACTTACCATCACCAGGGGAAGCTCCATACTTGCTTTTGTACAGCCCATTTTACCAGTGGGCAAGCTAGGAAGCAGAGGACACCCCATTTACCTGAGCCAGAAACAGAACCCAAGTTCTCTTCTGGGTGAGGAGAACCACCCAGGCCAGCCACTCTGTGAGGGTTCTCTCACTCCGTCCTCACCCACCCGCCTCCAGTTTCCTCTCTGCTACCTACCTCCTTGCTGTGGGGCTTCGGACAGATCCCCTTACCTCTTCCACCTCAGTGTTCTCAACTACAAATTGGTACCAGCATCACAGGGAAGGGCACTGCTCACAGCAGAGACGGGACCTTCCCAAGGCTGAGGCTCATGGCAGGTGGACCAGTGTGTCCCACTCCACGGCCCGCACTCTTCCTACGGTTCCACAGTCCTCACCACCAGGCACATCATACCCACAGGATGAAGTCATCTATCTTGGGCCCAAGACAAGAGGGCCTGGCAGCCTTTCTGATCTTTGTGTCTTGGCAGTGCCTTCTCCTACCCCTTCTGCAAGGTGCCAGCCTCTGGGGCCTACCTTTCTGAGCTTCCTCAAAACGGTCGTTCTCTGCCAGCCACTGAGCGTAGGGCACGTAGATGTCATCCTTAAACTCAGGATACTTATCCCCCAAAGCAAAGGCCTAGAGGAGGAGCAAAGGCATTCTGAATAAAGCAGCCCCCACAGACCCCAGAAAAACACAGCGCTCGGCTGAATCCATCAGGATGTCATATTTTGCCAGCCTGACAATTCAGAAGGGGAGCATGCCTCCCCCCCCACCACCTCCAGAAACGCAAAAACAAATCAGCTCTTTGAAAACAAAAGGCAATTAACAGCAATATGCAAGCGACTGGATTCAATAACAACACAGTCTGTTTCTGGACCACAGAAGCGGCACAGAATCGGAAACATTTTATTTTGAGGGTTTGCGTGGGCTCCTGTAGCGCTGCAAACAGATTTCTTTTAATTGCAGGCGACACCTAAGGAAACAGAGTTGACATTATCATCATCATGGCTTATTAGCTGTCAAAGACAACTGTAGGCGTGGTGCTGTGTGGGACCCGGTGACTGCTTTATCTAAGCCTCAGAACCACCTGTCAGGCCAGGAGAACCGGAAATGAGTCACGGGGGACGGTACATGGCAGCAGGGAGAAGTTTGCCTGATGCACAGCCAGGACTGAGTGGTTCTCAGATGCTCTAATTTATGCTGCTGGAGAAGTCTCCTGACAAGTGTATCTGAGAAGCCATTACTGCTTCTGTCTCTGGCCCCACCTTTTCTCATCAGTGACCTTGTCACCTCACCAAATGGAGCCACTCAGAGAGGAGACAAGAGGAAGACAGCTCATACCAGAAAAGGCCTTGCAAGGGCTCTATAACCAGACCACAGAGGAGGGGAGGGGTGAGTGAGGACTGTGGGCACAGCTAACCCCTCGAGGATGGATTTCTATCTGGGGCACAGAGAGCCAGAGAGCGAGAGGGCGGGAATCAAGCCACAGAGGAGCAGCACGTTGGCTGCTGTGCCAGCACCACTGCAGCCGTCTGTCCCACAGGTCTGGCTAATTCTTTCCACTGGCCCTCAAGGCAAAGGGATTGAGGGGCAGGGCCAAGAGGGAGGAGGAGGAGCTGGTCCCTGAAATGGTTTTGGCAGCTGGCACCTGGAAAGTACGGGGGGTATTTTCTGCCACAATGCCACCCAGCAGTCTTTAAATGTCACCCAGGTGTGCCTCCTTGTCCGTGATACATCAAGCCCATGGTAGTGGTCAGAAGAAGCTCAGACCAACAGCAGGCAGTGGCAGCTGCCGTGTTAACTCTCCCATCCCCAGTATCTATCACAGGGTGGGCACAGAACCACGTCAGCAGGATTTTCTGCATGAATGAATGAATGAATCAGCAAACAACATGGAAAGACCCTCCAGGACACTCTGGCTCAGAGAATTCAAGGGTGAGTCTCCTGACTGCCAGGCCAATGTTCACACCCACAATGAGCACAGCCACTCTCCTGCCAAACTCCCCAAGTCTCCTGCGGCCCGGGGTTCAGGCAGGAAACCTATGCTCACCTCATCCCAGTGCTGGGTCTCCACGTGCAGCTGAACCAAGGACTTCAGGTCCCCGATCTTCAGGTAGGTCTCAGCAGCATAGCCAGGGTTGTCCAGCTTCTTGAAGTAGTGAGCACACATCAGCAGGGGCTCCCGCTCTGCCTTGTCCAGCTTCCGGGAGATGTCGATGAGCCTGCAGTGGAGAGAGCACAGGAGGAGATGGACTTCTAGAAGCAGGGCATGGGGTATCTGGGTCTTCCCGAGAGCAGGTTGGGTGTCGATTCCTGCTGGCTGCCCCAGGGCACGGCACAGTGCCCTGGCTCCTGGTGCTCGATGGGAGGTTTTGAGTGAACTCACAAACCAGAAATGCTGCCTGTGAAGGATACTATCTCCTGCCCTCACGCCTTTCACTGGAGTTACGAACCTATCCAGCAGGATCTGGGGCTAGAAATCAATGTCTGCTGATCAGCTATAGGCCTCAAGCTCAGAGCCATGAGTTTTCACCTGTGTGATTTCACTGACCCTTCACCAGCCTCAGAGATGGAGCTAGCATTCCCAGTTTGCATATGAGAAGGCCAAGCTAGAGTGAGAGGGAAGCGACCCGCCCAAGACTGCGTGGCCAGCAGTAACAGATGGCTCTTTCCACCACCATTTCAGGAATTCTTACAGGAAAGTACACGCAGAGGTGTAGGAAGCCCTCAGTGACAGGACCTCAACAGGAAGAGGTAAGTACGGGCTCTGCTCTGAGCTCTGGAGGAAAGGCCTGGCCAAGGCGCTGAACATGGATGAGGGGCCATAGGGAGCACCAGTTCACCTCTTCTCCCCAGTGGGCACCAGCTCCTCCACCACTCATGGGGACATGGGGGCTGGATGGAAAGTGCTTGTTCCTTCTGGTAAGGCCTGGCTGGAGCAAAATCAGCTCTCCCAGGGGAAGGGGGTTCTACCCAGTTTGCTCTTTGTGAGAAAGGAAGGGGAAGCAGCTGTAACAGATCCCTGTCTCAGAGACAGGCAGGCTCAGGGAGGCCTGTCAATCTGTACTTAGAATAATAATAGCAGCTAAAAATAACACTTCTTAGAGAAGGGACACATTTTTAGCGAAAGTTGGCACAGGAACCCCTTAGAACCCCCTTAGCCCCACCCATTAAACCACATGTCCCTGGAGGAAAGGCACCTTTTACATCCGGACCTGGTAAAAAGACAGAACATGCTTAATATCTCTTTTCTGAACTAGTTAAGCATCCCCAGGGTAACCTGTTACATATCAACTACAAATGGAAGTGATGTGAAAAACTAGAGGGCTGAATGGGAGCCCTAAATCTGCCTGGCTCTCTCCTGTAGTACCCCTTCCATGAAAGGATTAATTTGCAGGGGCAAAATATGTGCCTCTATCTTCAAGAAACGTTATTTTTGGACAAGAGAAAGAGGGCGTAGTAGGTCCCTTGTGAGAAGCCACACCAAGCACAGGCTGGGGTTCAGGGCGATGTAGTCAACTAGCCCCCCTCCCTCCAGAATCCTGAGCTGTAGCCACCTGGGACCTGGGGACCATAGTGTGGTTTCCAAAACAACCACCAACCTTCAGGGCTCAGACTGAGCCAAGCTCAGGGGCTGCTCCCTCACCTTTTCTCTTTTGCAGCTGTGGCAGCCGACACTGTGCACATACTTGCATGCATGCATGCACGCACACGCACACGCGCGCACGCGCGCGCACACACACACACACACACACACGAACACGAAGCCCACTTTCCCTGACAGTGGGAGGGGAGAGCCCTCCCTCTAGAAGGTCTGATGTTCTGAGAGTCCTAAGCTGGAACCCCCCTCTGTCCCGCAGCCCCACCCCAGGCCCCAATGCTCTGTTTTCTGTCTTGGTGAGTGGCACCACGGACCACCAGGCCCAGAGTTCAGAATCATCT
>PVHT021183699.1:70476631-70540007 GCA_004024745.2 Catagonus wagneri | reverse complement strand
TCAACTAGCCCCCCTCCCTCCAGAATCCTGAGCTGTAGCCACCTGGGACCTGGGGACCATAGTGTGGTTTCCAAAACAACCACCAACCTTCAGGGCTCAGACTGAGCCAAGCTCAGGGGCTGCTCCCTCACCTTTTCTCTTTTGCAGCTGTGGCAGCCGACACTGTGCACATACTTGCATGCATGCATGCATGCACGCACACACACACACACACACACACACGAACACGAAGCCCACTTTCCCTGACAGTGGGAGGGGAGAGCCCTCCCTCTAGAAGGTCTGATGTTCTGAGAGTCCTAAGCTGGAACCCCCCTCTGTCCCGCAGCCCCACCCCAGGCCCCAATGCTCTGTTTTCTGTCTTGGTGAGTGGCACCACGGACCACCAGGCCCAGAGTTCAGAATCATCTGCCAGCACCCCAGCCAGCTCTGCCCCGAGACCCCCCTCCCCCCTCATCAGGTCCTGTCAGTCCAGCTCACCCACGTCCCCCCCATTCCCTCAGCTGCCCCATTGACCCCTGGTCCACTGCACTGCTCACCTGCGCGGTCTCCTTCCTCTAGTTTTCCCTCCATTCTACATGCCACCTGAATGGGCTTCCGATAGCACAACCCCAACCAGGGTCCCTACTCCCAAATGGCAAATCTAAATGCCTCCACTTGGCACCCGAGAGCCCCCCTGAGCCCCGTGAAGCCAGTCCGGATGCCCATGCCCACAGCCAGCATCTTCCACCCGCCCTCTCCTGGACCGCTCACCCATATTCGGCCAACTTGTGCTGTTCCTTCTGCACGTCCTTCCCTTCCCACCATCTCTATCTCCTGAAATCTGTCCAAGGCCCTTCACGCGAAGACCACCTCCCAGGAGGAGATGCCCAAGGTTCCCTCCTTGGGAACGGCTGTGCTCCTCCTTGACATGCTTAGGACTTTTCTTGCTCTTTGTAGGTCCCACCATTACACAGGTCATGGGCACTGAGATCAGTCCGGAGCTCTGCTCCACCAACTCCCTAGTGTCTGGCCTTGTGTGATCACTTGGTCCTTGACCCTCGGTTTCCTCATTGCAAAGTGGGCATGGAAACAGCAAGGCTGAGGGTGTAGGAGGTGAACTAAGTTGCTCGTGAGGAGGGCTCAGGGAATGGCAGCCCCAGGCCTGGGGTGTTCCCCGCACTCCCCAACCCCTCTCCACCACCCTTTCCCCCAGAGCCTCGCTGAGTCTCTCAAAGGCAGCGACAGCCTCATTCAATCTCTGTGTCTCCCCAAAGCCGATCACTATCAACTTTGGATTAGATATTTAGAGAAACACTCCTTTTTCCTTCATCAGGCAAAACCAAGAGCTGATAATGACATGACATGCTACCAAATGCTTCTTGGGGCAGGGACTGAAAACCTACGTGTCCACCCAGCCATGGTCACCACTGATCTCTATGGCCTTGCTGTGCTCGCCCGCTGAGATGTACATCTCCACAGCAGCTTTGGGCTCGTTGATATTCCTGGCCCAGTCAGCCTGTTTGGTGATCAGCATCCTTGTTTCTTTGGGGTCTCCAGATCCAAGGAAATCCTGAGGAAGCACAACAAACAAAAACACTCTGGATTAGAACTTCCTGCTCCAGCATGACGTCAGGCCGCTGAACGCTGGAGCAAGGAAGGGCCTGTTTGGCTGCAGCAGGCAGTCAGGATGCAGGCGCAAGCTGGTCCCGTGGGGCTGACGGGAGGCAGCCCCAGGTGCCGGGGAGGAGGCACACAGGCTGCCCCACAGATGCTTCTGGGGGCACTCAGGCACTGTCAAGGACTTTGGCCCTCAACGTTTCCTGCCCTTCCCAATAAATGGACATTTGTTCCTCAGCTAAACAACACTTTTCAGACTCTTTGGAGTACTGTACAGAAAGTCTGCAGTATGGAAGGTTTATGATCAGGGTACTTGTTTCTGCCTCATATAGAGTCTGATGTATGTGTGACTATTCCCATATAGTGACTTTACCCATTCTTGAATACTCAGACCTAAAATCTTTACTCAGAAAGTAAGGATGACACCACATGCCTCTGAGTGAGGCTGAATATGTGGTCCCTGATCTTAAGCAGATAAAATGATTTACAGTCTAGAAGAGTCCTCAGCCGCCACCAGACTGCAAGTATTACTGCTTCTGCTTTCCAACTCTGCTCACATTCTGCTGCCTGAACTTAGGGCTGTGTCCCCTCAGCTTTGCCCAGCTGTTTGCCCAGGGCCGATAAGGAGCACGGTGGTTTTGGTTAATTACTTCTCAACCAGACAGTATCAGACCCTGTCCTGAGGTCAGGTCTGCAGGAGGTGTGAGGGAGCTTAGGCAGGGGAAGGGAAGTGGAGCGGGCCTGTGGAAGAAGAGGAGCCTATGGATCTGGAGGCTCAGCGGTCAGGCTGCAGGGCCTGTGTTCCTTCCACAACAGGGGCATCTGAAAGCCCTGGCTGCTTCCCTGAAACGACCCTAGAATGCATCAGAAATCACCTCCAAAAATCACCTCTTTTCAGGCAGGATACAGTTACCCACAATCTGTGTGGCGGGCCACCGTAGTTGAAGCAGCTTTGGTGCTGACAATTTTTACGGTGGGGCTTTTCCAAAAGGGAAACTGGAAGTGCTTAGAGCTCAGCTCTGCATTCCTCCTAAGATGCTGTTTGTTTCAGAATAATGTAACCTGTAGAGGCTGTGCCGTGTCAAGCTCACAAAGCACGAGAAAGCACTCCTTTCCCCATGATGAGCACTCACTTGTCAGAAAAGCAGTCAATGTATGCTAAGAACCCACCTGAACAATTATCCTCTCTCTCTTTTCCATTTGCTTTCAGAGTAATTGTGTAGCCCCTAAAATAACATATTAGGTTGGCCTAAGACAACCAATCCTTTCCAGCAGCAGAAGGAGCATCATGACCCTGATGCTGAGAGTCCAGTAAAAGGCAGGCCCACCTTGCTGGACTGTGAGCTCTGCGGAGCACACACAGGGGAGGGCAAGAGCTTGGAAGGCAGCTGCTGACCATCTGGAGATGCCTGGTTTAGGCCGTTACAGACATAGCCTGTACTCTTAGGAGCTGCAGTGCCAATGAGAAGCCAGATGCCCTGCTAACCTGGTTGGTTAAGTGAAGAGCACAAAACCCCTGTGCTCCTTATCGGCAGATCAGCTGGAGAAGACAGACATCACAGTGAGTGCTTAGTGGACCCAGGATGTCTGTGGTGAGAAGGCTCAAGGGTCCTCGGCGAGACCAGCCAGGCAGAGTTCTGGCCTAATTGAAGCAGAGTCTAAATGGTCCTTCAAGGCTCAAGAAACTGGGTTTCCAAAGGTTCTTTGGTTCTATGAAGCTAATTTACACATTATCTGGGGCCATGGCAAAGACTCTGTCCTGGAGTGGACAGAAAGAGGCCGTGCTGAGTGATGAATGAGACTAAACAATGTTCTCATGGTTGGTGATTTTGATAAGGACATACTACATAAGAGTTAAGAGCATTATAATTCCCTTTATCACCATATAAACATGTCACTTATCCGGAAAGCATACAATTTATTTGTACGTGGGAATGTAATTTAAAAATTTTCCGAAAACCGGATTGAATCTTGGGAAGCAATTTTCAAGTAAACAAAAACATGCCATGTTAATAAGCACTGTATCTCCCCCACCCCCAGCCCCACCATAATGCGTGTGTACACATTTTCTCAAACTCAGACTACAGAGGGCTTGAAACAGAACCAACCTACTTGGAATTGTGATCAAACACTGAAACCAAAAACACCCCCAGCTTGTTTACCTTCATGGAGAGGCAGACCAGATGGACTGTGTAAATGGACTGCCTTTCCAGGTGGGACTGCAGGTGCACGAAGCCCACCAGAGGTGCGACGTGGGGCCGCCTGGGGAGGTCTGAAGGACTGCCATGCCTCGGTCATGCCTGGCCCCACTCATTCTCCTGTCTGTTCCACTGCTCAACCTTTGTAAAGGGCTCCTTCCTACTTTGCGCAATTACTTTGTGCAATTCTCAGAACTAAGCTGAGCTGGGCTAGGTTACCCTCTGAGAAGGAAATGGAGGCTCAGCAAAGTCTTCCCCAGGTCATGCACAGGGTGCCAGGACTCACACCCACTCTCCAGACAGCACAGCGGGGTGCTGTCTCCTGTGCCACAGCTGCCCTCCGGGACTTTTCAGAGGTTCCAGGAGCTGTTAGTCCTGAAGAACAACCATGACCAGCTGTTCCAAATGCCTAAATCCATTCAATCGTTCAGTTCACGCTTTTGTCCTCGGTTTTAATGCTGTTTTTTAGGTATTCTCCATGTGAACACACTGCTACATTGGGGGGGGGGCGCGTAACAAAAACTGAAGAGGGCAAAATAGGGGCACCCAAAGTCCCTGGATCTGAGGGATGGAGTCAAGAAACCACCAAGGGACAGGGTGGGGCCCAGGGGCTTAGCCAGGTACAGGTGACCATTCACTCCTGGGCCACATCTCAGCGACCCAGGATCTCAGCGATGGTAGAAGATAAAAGAACACAGCCATCTTCAGGAAGACAAAAGCAGAAAAAAGTGGGGAGGATTTCCCATCCTGAACTTGTGAGCTAGTTCATTACCATTAACAGCCTCTAACTGGTTGTGGTTGATGACTCACTTCACATTCTCAAGCCTCTGGGAGGCAGGTCAACAAAGGCACCACACCTGGAAGGAAGAACCTGGCCACTCCATGTGCCCACCACCCCGCTCACCTTGTGCTGGGCTACACTGCTGGGACAGGTGTCCCGATGGTCTGGGCTTCTCAGGGAGACTCATTCTCACACAAGCCATCAGGAGCTGCTGCTCCAGAAAGACCTTCCTCATGTACCTTTTTTATTTTTTACTTGGCCATGCCTGTGGCATGCAGAAATTCCCGGGCCAGGGATCGAATCCGTACCACAGCAGCAACGTGAGCCACAGCAGCAATAACACCGATCCTTAAGCCACTGTGCCACAAGGGAACTCCTCCCTCACGCACCTGTAAAGGCCCAGACCTGTTGGGGACCAACCTTAACAGGGGCCCCCCAACATAGTGGCCACCTCCCCATTGCCCATGCAGCGATGGGATACACCACGCTCACACTGGAGGACAGGGACCGTCACGGCACAAAGCCCAGTGCCAACCAGAGCAGGCACTCAGGAGGCCGGCTGCAGGGAACCCAGTGCCCTGTATGACGACAGCAGAACCAGCTCATGCCTAAGCACACTGACTCTTGGTGGCCTATAACGAGGCTCTGAGAGAATTTGTGGGAGATGTCCCTGAAGCCCTGAACCCCAAACCCTTAACAAAGGGACTACACTGGTTAGGATTCACAGCCCGTTCAGCTCTGTCGCTAAGGTCTGAACTGTCATACCCTGTCCCTTTTGGTGTCAGTTTGAAAGGTCAATATTAGGTCAGCTCTAACCAGTGGCTGCCATGGGTCCTCAGTCTACCAATTCGACCACACCCTTTCCGAGGCCAAGGCCTTTGTCCTTTTGTACCACCTCTGGGCATAGATGGCGGGACGCCGCAGTGGCTGGCGGGCTGTGGCTGGGTTACCTTAGCATACTCAAACATGCGCAGGTCTGTGTACATGTCGAGTGCGAGGCTCTCGTGACCGCTCCTCTTGTACAGTTTGGCAGCCTCGTGGAACTTCCCCTGGTAGGAAAACACATCTGCCAGAAACAGGTCATTGTTGGTCTCTCCCCGCTTCTTCCTCTCCTGGAAAAGTTAGAAGCACAGGAAATGGCCTCTGCAGCCGTGGCAGGAAGCAGCCCTTACAAAGGTTAGGTGTTGCTATTTCCAGTGAAGCCCCTGGACCTTCCTACTGGAACCCAAGCCTGGCTCCTGGGCTGTTGTGTCTCTCACCTGGGTTTCTGGTGGGAATGCCTGACAACAAAAACAGATTTCTTTTTTTTTTTTCCAGATGAGTGAAGATCAAAAGAGATGCAAACTTTGTTTAATGGAAACTCCTCACGGCTGCTTCCTTGTACCCTCTTCCAAGGAAACAACTGCAGAGTGAGGATGCTGCATGCTGCCCACTCAGAGGTGCCTAGAGCTCCCCTCCAGCTCCCAAGACCCCTGGTTGGGCTGAGTTGTGACTCTTAATAGTGGACAAGTAGAGCATCCAGGAGTTTCTTCCCAAGAAAAAGACCAGCAAAAGATAAGGGGTCTCACTATGTCCCTTTCACTAAAGAGAAGGCGAGTGATGCCATGTGCTGAGCACCCACTAAGCACCGGGTACTCCTCCTCCAGTGTCATACCAAGGGGAGGCCAGGATGTGGAAGAGGGCAGGTGGCGATCACACAGAGCTCGCATTTGGTTCGTCTGACTCCAAATGTTCTCTGTTCCACATAATACTGCCTTCAGAAACTAGTGACAGTCCCCAGTACCCATGTATGCATGCATGCACGTGCATACAGACATGAAGCAGTGCCGAGGGTGAGAAGTAACCTGCACCCCCACCTCCTGTGTTAGGGAACAGTCACTAGTCTACAGCTCAAGTATTTGTAAACACTCAATAGCACCCGGCCCTCATCCTCAGCAGTTTCCCTTTGCTTGTTTTCTAGCAAGTATATCACAGTGGAGGAAGATGAGACACTGAATCAAACTCCTAGACAAGCTGGTGAAAGTTCTAACAGCTGGAGGCAGCATGCTTCCCCAATGACAGAAATAATTTTTAAAAAGCAAAAAAAAAAAAAAAAAAAAAAAAAAGCCCAACCCCAGACTACACAGTTTAAGCTAATCAGCCAAATAAACTAACTCTAATAGTAGGAAATGAATTCAAACCTTGCAGAAATAAGGAAATAGGTCTTACTAGGCATGGGATTTAGGCCAAATTCATCCCAGGCCCCAGGATCTTGCCACAATCAATACAAAGCATTCAGTGCACTCAGTTGGTGGGGGTCGCAGGGAGAGACTCTCTTCTCACCTCATTGATGGTGGAAGGAGCAAGGAAGGAACAATACCGATGCACAGAAGCAAGCAACTCGGCCTCAGAGCAAAAAAAAGGATCCTCACTCAAAGGCACTTGACTCTTTTGCAAGGGACAATTCTGACAAGTATACTTGGCCCAGTTCACAGCACACCCAGAGAGGCAGTGACATGACCTCAGCCACATGTGACTGATGGCCAGAGCTGGTCCTCATGGAGGGTGGTTACTTTTACATATTTGGAAATTATGTTCTATGGTTTCGGGTTGAGACCACTAGATCCAGAAGAGCTTGACTGACAAACCTGATGGTAAGCAGTACTGGGCACACTGGGCAGATGGCTCTGAACAAACCCCTCGCCATGCAGGTAAGCAGCGAACAGGTGCAGCTGCTCTTTATTTCTATGCTGGGGAGGGAGAGGGGATGGTGGGCGTGGAGTGCCCAGGAACAGCATGGCCTGGAGTAAGGACAGCACGAGTTTGGAAAAGGGAACTGGCTTGAATTCCAGCCCATCTTTTTGCCTTGGGGATGTGACACAGGCTTTCTGAGCCTTAGGTTCCTTATTTATCAAAAAGGGGTAAGAACAGCAGCTGCCTCATTAAGTTGCTATGAGGATTTGGAACCACGTACACAGGATCACGTGTGCGCACGGAGCAGGCACTCTGCAAATGGCAACTATTATTAAGCCGAGCAGGCTGTGAGCTCCTGCAGGCCTCTCTTCCACTCAGCTCTCTGCCCACTGGGCTCAGCACATGGCTCGGCCCACGACAGGTGTTTATAAAGCAGTACTGAATCAAGGGGACGGACGAGACACTGGCTAATCTCCTTGCTGTTTCCATATGCGGATTCAACTGTGTCTCACACTCCCAGAGCCTCACAATAAATCTACTAGGGGAAGAACATGTGCACCTTTTTCAGACAAACAGATTGAAGGCACATAGAATGAAGAATACTGTCACCCAGCAAATGGTGCAGGCAGAACTAGCCTCCAACTCTGCTTCCTCGGCCCTCTGGTTGGGCTGCAGGAGGGCTCAGAGCTCTCTGGCACCCAGTTCAGGGGCACGCCTCCCTCCCCAGGTTCTGCTGCAGAGTGTGGGTGTGGACCATGTGGTATGGGAAATGCCTCCTACACTGGCACACTGTGGGTGCCCTGGGGGGTGGTAACTAGCTAACAGCCACAGGGAGGAGGAAATGCAGTTCCCGAGAACTGTCCCCGTGTCCTCTCCGCCCCGCCTGCTAGAGCTGCCTGCACAGCACTGTCAGGGTGTCTGTGCTTCCCTGAGAAGAGAACGCCGCCGTCTGTCACCTCGATGCTGCTGATGAGCTGTAAATAGCGGAGGTCCTGCACTCGGGTGAAGGCCTACAGGGGAAGAGAGCAAAGAGCAAATCAGCTGCCTTCTGGCTGCACAAGTGGGTGACTAGCTACTGGTGGGAAGTCAAGCTTTATAAAGTGAGCCCATGAGGAGATAAAGAAACGAACACTGATTAATCACCGCGTGTTGGGGAGGGTTTTGCCACCCAGGGAGGCACAGCTTTATCCCTGGGATCCATCCACATGAAGAACAGCAAGGAAGCCCTGGCTGCATCACTCACTCTGTGATTAGGGAAACAAAGCTGGGATTCTGCAGCTGGGGATGGGGCTGGCTGGGAGGAACCCCTACGCCAAGGGGGCAAACGAGCCCTGAGGTGGCAGCTGGGGGGCAATATACTGCCTGGGGAGAAACTGCAGGCCCACCTCAGTGACCAGGGACAGCCACACTGACCAGCAGGGCATAACACAGGGTGCTCAGAGCCCCTGGTGCCGGCACAGAGGGAGACAAGGAGGGGAAAGCTGCGAAGAAACACAGATGGTTTCTGGAAGGAAGGGGGAGGCAGGAATTAAGTCACTGGAGTCCTTGGAAGGCAAACTCTTTGGGAAACCCTACCAGTACAGTAACGTCAGAGACTTTAACCCATGGTCTGCTAGGAACTTTGAGGCAGTTTGCCACAGGCAACTGAAGTTATTAGCTAAGCCACTTGGTGCTTTCAGATTCTGCATGGGGTTTAGAGGAGCATAACCCTGCATGTCAGGCTGATCTTAAGTGGCTTTGCTGTCATTTCTACCCAGGCATATTTCTTTACATCACCCTCTGTGAAACAGGCTGACACACGCCTTGGGGAGTATCCAGGTCCAGGAGCCCTTAGAGTTTAAAACGCACAATGACAACCCCGGCTATGTGTGTTCCTACCTAGCTGCACAATGTCCTCCATCCTAAAGAGGTGGGGAAATGAGCAAGTCATACGGCCTCTGGCTACCTCGCAGGTGACCACAATGTGACTTCATCATCCCATCCCTCAGGGCCATGCATCCTGTCAGGGGCTGGGGAACTGGCCCTCATCCCCCTCGGCAATTCAGGCAACATATTCTAAAAGGGGAGGCAGGCAGATTAAACAGATCTTGGAACCTCCCTGAGCTAAGAGCTATATAACTAGACACCCTGGAGAATAGAGACCCACTGGGCACGGGCCACAGAGAGAAGAAGGACGAAGCAGAAGCAGGACAGGAACAAAACTTGAAAGGGTCAGACAGGGACCACATGAGCAAGGGATGGAGGGCTCAGAGCACCTTCTTTCCAGCCAGGAAAGGGATCTTTCGTCTCCTAAGGGATCTTCCAGATATATTGGGGCAAAGTGGCAGAAAGGAAAGAAGGAGACACTAGATCTCAGGCCTGGCTCTGAGACCTCCCAGCCGAGGGCCTAAACCCTCCCCGCCGCCAGACTGCCAGAGACAGGGACAAGCTAGCAAGCAGTCCTGCTCTGCTAGGATTTTGGGACTTGCAACCGTGAGAAACCTGTTTCCAAGTTCCTTCAGCCCTGACACATTCTGCAGAGTCAGGGGTGCCTTGGTCAGAGTGGTCAGAGTCACAAGACTGTGATAATCTCAAGCAGGGGGAGTGTGGGAACGGAGCAGGGCTGGGTCCCCGCGTACTAAGCAGCTCTCCTCTGCCATCTAGTGGGGACACCAGTCTATCGCCAGGAACCACCCTCCACCTCCTAGTGGACCTGGGTGACTTTGCAAAGCAAATAAAAAAGAAAAGCTGGGGACTCGGAAGTTGGAAAAAAAATGATCAAGTTTTAGTCTGTGGTTAAAATCTTGTGGGCTTAACACAGTAATTTCTATTCTTAGGGAGTGTCTGGGGGATACAGGGTTGGAGGGTCATTAAACACATGGAGGGTCATTCCAGTTTAGTTTTCATCCTTCAAACACGTGCTGACACTGGATGTGCCCAAGGCACTGTGCTTGGCAGTGCTGGCTGATACCAGGAAGAGGCTGAGGTCTAATACCTGGGTGTAAGGAGGTGACACTCCCTAAGGAAGACTTCTAATTTCATTCCAGGCTAAAAACAAAGAAAACAGTCTAGGAATCCTTTATCACCCTTCTTCCCTCCTGGCACTCCTGGGTGGGGCAGAAGGAAGCTCCCTGATGGACTTGCCTCTTCTCTCTCTCCATTCTTCCAGCCCTCCTCTGTTACCATCCTCCTGACACCTAATAGATCTAAAAATATAATTATTACAGTGTGATAATTTTACTTGTTTTAATAATGGCTGGCATTTGTACAACCACTGGCAGTTTTAAAATCCCTTTTGTGACACTGTGTTGTGCAGGCATGGCGGGGGTGTTTTCACTGTGCCCACCGTGGGAACAGAAGGACTGAGGCTCCGAGAGACACGGCTGGCCTGGGGTCATCCAGCCCAAAAGGGCGGAGCTGCTCCTTGCCCAGGCTGCTGGGTCCTGGCCTGGCCTCCAGCCACTCTCTTTTCCTGCCTAGAAGCCTCATCCCAGCACAGGGTGGGCACCACACACGTGTGCAACTCCTTCCCCACCAGCTCAGCAGTGTGGGCAAAAAGAGGACCAGACAAGGGAAGAGGAGGGGAGGGAGGAACAGAAGAAAGGGGTTTGCAAGCCATTCCTTTCTCCAGCTCGGGTTCCAGGTAAAAACCCATCTCAGAGATGGAGCTGGGCTTTTTCCAATGTATGGAAGGGGGTCAAATCTTTTTAACCATTTCTCTAGTTTTACTAGACAAGGCCAGGAAATGACCATGAATCAAGGCTGTGACTCATGCAATGAATGTATGTGTGGAGTGGCACTGCAGTCAGAATCAGAGAACTTGACCATTTCTTCCAATGCACTCAGCAGAGTGCCAAGAAAACCAGCACTGTGTAACAAACGCCCTAATACTAGTAAGTGCTGATACCCATAATAAAGGCACCCATTGGTGGGTGCTGTGCCTGGATGACTGCTAACAAGACAGGCAGCCAGAATCCATCAGAGGGCCCTTCTGCGTCAGGCTTTACAGCCATTATCACATTACATCTGTAAGAATGGGGACTGTCATCACCTTCATTCTACAGATGAGCAACTGAGCAGTTAGGCAGTGGCTCAGCTGGGATCTCAGCCCACATCAATCTAATTTGAGCTCACGACAGGGGGTATCTGCCTCTCCACACGTCACCTGGACCCCCTCTGGCCTCCTCAAGGGACCCTTTGAGGACCAACTCTCAGCTCGTGCTGACTGATGCTTACCTTCTTTGCTGTCTCAAACTCCAAACCTTCTAGAGCTTCCATGGCCAGCTCACGCCAGTCAGTGTCTGTCACGCCCAAGCAAGCAATCTGGTAGGCCTCCCGGAACATCTTCCTATCCAGGTACTGGTACATTGGAGCAGACTGCAGGACAGCATCCAAAGGAAAGAAGGCTGCTTTCAGAGCCACCGAAGAACTCAGATTCATATGAGGCCTGAAGCCAGATATGTGTACCAACTTCATTATTAAACGCTGGGAGAACAGGGTCATGGAGCCATACCAGTACCCTGCTCAGCCTCAGCCCGGCCCTGGCCCAGCTCACGTGCCTTCCATCCTGCCACCTTTTTCACAGCCAAACCACTGAACCACCGTGTTCCACAGCATGGATTTCTACCGCCTAAGTTGGCCTTCTCACAAGACCTCACCCTCTGTAAAAAACCTGCTTGGCTTCAAATGTCATCTCTTCTGGAAAGTCTTCACTGACTCCTCCAGGGAAGGGGCCTGAGCCTCCCCTATGCCTCCTGTCCCGACCTCGGGTTGTGTTTTAATTACAAGCCTGTCCCCCAAGGCTGTGCACAACCTGAGGGTGGCGGCAGATCATATTTACCTCCCTCAGCAGGCCCTCAGCCTATGATTGCTGAAGCAAAGACTATCACTGTGAAGAAGGGGCCTGGGGCGGCCTCTTGCAAAGAGGGCTGAGAAACTTCCTTACCCCAAGAAAGGCAACCCCTCTTAGTTCCTGGCACTGGGAACCTTCTTGCTATCCCTCTGGTGGGACATGGCTGCCTCGCTGTGCTACTTGAATGGGTCCTAAAACCTTCTCTTTTTAGGTTTACGAAGTGCTTTAGGATCAGTCCCAACAGCCCTGTGCAGTGGGTATTGCTGCTCCCTGACCACTGCCCAGAGACTAAAAGGGCGACTTATCTGCTGAAAACAGAAATGGCACATGGGAGACCAGGGGCTGGACCAGGAGCGGGGGGGCGTGGCCAGGTTCTGGCTCCTCCTTGCCTCCTGGGGGGCGGGGGTGCGTGTGCACATGTGTTCGTGTGGATGCATGCACAGGAGAACAAGCGTGAGCTGGGCCTGGGGTCTTCATTGACCAGAGGCCCTGCCTGTTTTCGGGCAGTTAAGAGTGCTAAACAAACTGCACGCCTCCTTCTGGGTTCCGGGGCAGTGGACACCAATCAGCCAGGACCTCTGATAATGGTTCCCACATGTGGAGCTGGACGCGCTGTTTTCTCCATTTGGGGCCTTTATCTTTGAAGTTGAAGGAAACTTGTTTCTTTTTAAGCCATTCTGCCCTCTGACAGCAAGACAGCAAAATCGCTTCTGAACGCTCACATTCTTCTCAGGGCCACCCCTACCATCCCTTCGAAGGGAATGCAGGGGAGAAGCTGGGGAGCAGCCACAGCTTCACTGTGTGATTCGGGGTAAGCTGATTAGCTTCTGCCACAATGCCCTGCCCAGCCCTCTGGCTACTGGGGCAGGCACAAGTGCTCTGGAAGAGGGAAGGGGCTAGCATACGAGAGCCTGCCCCCTCCCCACTGTGCTTCCCAGCACCACCTCCTCCCCATCACCCGACTCCAGGAGCGTGCCCACTTCCCTTTGCTCCAAACACACTGGCTGCTCCTCTCCAGATCTTTCAGAGCTCAGATAAAGTGCTGCCACCTCCCGGAAGCTTTCTCAAACTCCCCATGCCCAAAGAGCTTTCCTTTCTTAACTCCTCCAGTAAGCACCCTTTGTTCTAATTTAGGTTTTTTGTAGTGTTTGTTATTTTAAGATTGATAATAAGAGGAATAGGAATTGGGCCAGACAAAACCTGAAAGATGGGTATATTTAGCTCCATTGCACAGAAGTGAGGCCCAAGGAGTGAAAGGAACCGCTCAAGGTCACAGCTGGTTTAGGCAGCAGAGTCAAAGCTCAAAGCCCACGGCAGGGATGGGACAGTGACAGCAGAATCAGCATATGATTCAGGTTTGCCTGAGAGGCACAATATGAGAACGGGCATTTTAAAAATATCCTAACCGAACAAATGCCCACTGAGTACCACTTTATCTCATTGCTGCATATCAAGCATGAAGTCACCATGGCCTTGAGAAGCCCGAGAGGGCTTGCCGCCCTACTTGGCAGCCCTGACTAACCAATTCTTGCACAAGATGATGTAAATTTCGAAAGGAAACCAGAAATCCCCAGAGCAGGCCTGATGCTTTCTCCCTCCTCTCTAGGCCAAAACCACAGGATGGCTGGAGGCAGAGGCGACAGATAAATAGCCTTTGTCTTGAGGCTGCCTTTCCTAACCCTTGGCAGTTCTGACCTGCTGCATCAGCAGGATGGCCCTGGTGCAGCCCCGGAGGTGGGGGAGGGCCCTCTGGCTTCTGAAACTTAAGGGCTTGGCAAGAGGAAGCCCAGGCCGCCCCTCCGGCTCCTCTTGGCTGGCCCAAGTCAGGGAGCAGCAAAGTGCATTTATCTTTGAGGCCAGGACAGCAGTCCTGGAGGAAAACTGTCAGCATGGCCTGTTTGGCTAGATGGAGGAAGCTGGGTTTCTGGAGGCTGTAGGACCGGGTGCAGGATGCAGACCGGACTAGGACGGCTAGGAACAATCAATGGGGCTGCTCTCCCCTCTCCTCCTGCCCCACTCCCACCCACCTCTCTTCCTTCTTTCTCTGGCTTTCTTTTTTCTCTTTCCTGTTCCTCAGACCTGAATTCTACTACCACTTACTGAATACCTCCTCTGTGCCAGGCGCTTACTGATTCCTGAAGCAGTAAGTAACAAGCGTAGCACTGGCTGAGAGGGAGCAGCAGACCCCAAACCTACCCTTTACAAGAAGCAACAGCAGGGGGCGAGAGTGACGGTGAGCTGTGTGGAGGGGTGCAGACTGTAGGAGTCCAGCTAGAGGGCAGTTGAGACAGCCCTACAAATCTTTCACAAGGACATGACCTCTGACCCAGCAATTTCACTTCTAGGAATTTACACCAAGGAGCTAAGTTGGGATAGGTACAAAGACTTAGCTAGAAAGACGCTGTCTACAATAGCAAAAAAGCTGTAAACAGTATGACTGTCCAACAATAAGTACCAGTTGAGTAAGTTATAGAAGATCTACGTGATAAGACAAAAAGCAGTCATTAAAAACAAGGGGTAGCAGGGAGTTCCCTGGTGGTCTAGTGGTTAGGATTTAGCGCTTTCACTGCTGAGGCTCAGTTTCAATCCCTGGTCTGGGAACTGCAGATCCCACATCAAGCCTCTGCATGCCACAGCCAAAGCAACAAATAAACAAACCAAAAAACCAGTGGGGGGCGTGGGGCAGCAGGAAAGGAGGTGTGGTTACAGTAAAAGGGCAATCCAACGCCAGGGATCTCATGAGCTGATGGCAGTGGAACCATGCACCTATACAGGTGATAAATTTGTCCTGTAGTTTTGCAAACTGTCCCCAACAGGAACACCTGGGCAAGTTGTACAAAGGCTCTCTGTATGTATGACTTCTTACAATTACACGTGAATCCACAATCTCTGTATTTGAAATGCTAGAGGAGCACATGTACTGAGGAGGAGTGACGCTTCCAGTAGACTGCGAGTGGAAAAGCCAGATTGCTAAGTGATGGCCAATAATTCATACAAAGTGATGGGTCTGCAGGATGTAAACATTAGGTTAACAAGAAGATGGAGGTAGGGGAAGTGATTAAAACTCTTATTTACAATCACATTCAGTAAAGGAAGTAAAGTAACTCTGAGGTTTCATCTACAGGAGCAATACTTACAGCCCCGCCCCTCCCAGGAAAGGGGATCAGCAAGGTTAAGCTGTTTGCCCAAAGACACACAGGTTGCAAGGGGTGGAGACAGGGTTCAGGTTCAGAGTGCCTTCCAGAATACCACGGCTGCCACTCTTTTCTCTCTTCCCTCTGTCCTCGCCATCCCCTCCCAAGTACCCGCAAGGAGCCTTGCTTTCCTGGTCTCCCCTGCCCTCCCCTGTGAGGCACTGATGGGCCCAGGTTACCTGCGGCACCTCCACAGCTGACATGGAGAAGACGTGGAGGCAGAAGATCTTGGAGCCATTGTAGCCGACCACGAAGCCCTGCAGCTTCTGTTGGTGCACGGGGAAGGTGCTGGCCTTGATGTTGAGGTAGCCTCCCCCGGAGAAGCAGAGCATGTCCTCACACTGGGTGTTCCAGGCCACGCTGTTGGCGTTCGGTTCCTGAGGGACAGGGATGGCAAAGCTGACCCCCCCGGGTGTGGTCACCATTCGTACACGCACTCAAGTACTCTGACTAAAGCCTGATCACGCTAAGCTGCTAACAGGGAGTGGGATGTAGGGAAAAAGTAGAAGAAGGGGATCAGAAGAAGCTGACACAACATGGAGGCAGGCTTCTCTTCGCCCTATGTATGTTGGGATTTTGTAATAAGCATTATTTTAAAAAGTTATTATCCTAAATATTAACCATTACATAGTAAGTGAGAAAATCAGAAAAGCAGTTTCTGGTTCTATTAAAGAATGAGTATGCAAAGCTGGTCGTGGAAGAAGGTTTAAAGGGATACAGTCCCAGAAGGTCCCTTGTGGCATGGCAGGCTACGGATCTGGCATTGCCACAGCTGTGACTCAGGTCGCAACTCCCTGGACCAGGAACTTCCACATGCCATGAGTGTGGCCAAAAAAAGAGGATCTGTTTCAAAGAATTAACAGTGATTGTTTGGGAGTGCGTGGAATTGTGGGTAATTTTTATTTTCTACATTTTTTGTTTGCCTGAAGTTTTCTTTTGGTCACGAACACCTATTGTTTGTTATAATAAGAAAAAGAACAGCGAGTTATTTTTAAAATTAGAAAATACTGTCTCTGCATGTAGTTCACACATGTAAAACTACGGCCACCCTTCCCCAGCTTCCCCTTAAAGGCTTCTGCTTGGCTCTGGAGCCCCAGGGACCAACAGATGTTCATACCTTTGTGCCTAGAATCTTTTACAGCGCTTCAATCATTTATAATGAGCATAGATTACTTCTATAATGAGAAAAAAACCATATAGCTGTTATAGTTTTTATTCCCAGAGGGCCAGGGCAGTGGAGAGGAGAAAAGAGAAGTAGGAACATTTAGGTCTCCGGGCCTCCTGCAGAATGCTCACAGGGTAGGCAGGATACATGCCCTTCCACTTCTAAATGGCTTGAGGCTCAGACACAGATTCACACCTGGGGGCCTACTAACCTACCCATCCGGGGAGTAAGTGATGAGTGTCAGGATAAGTGATTCAAGGGCCAGGCACTAAGCTAGGTACTATCATATCTTGCTTAGTTTTATATCAATTCTGTGAGGGGGAAAATTCTAGTTGCATTTTATTTTTTGTCTTTTTAGGGCCACACTCGCAGATGGAGGTTCCCAGGCTAAGGGTCGAATCAGAGCTACAGCTGCCAGCCTATGCCACAGCCACAGCAATGCCAGATCTGAGCTAAGTCTGTGACCTACACCACAGTTCACGGCAACGCCAGAGCCTTAACCCACTGAGTGAGGCCAAGGATCGAACCCACGTCCTCATGGATACTAATTGGGTTCGTTAACCACTGGGCCACGACAGGAACTCCTAGTCTGCCTGAAGACAAAGCCTGTGCTCTTTCTTTTTTCCCAACTACTCTGTCTCAAAGTGATGGGGCGGAGATTATCATCCAGGGAATTGCCTCGGATGAGTGGCCGCCAGGTGTCCCCTTTCCAACACCATAGCAGCTTCCTACTAGTGCACCCCTGCTGATTCCGCTACTGAGGACAAGGAGGAGCCCTGATAAAGGGACCCCTGTCTGCCCATAACACAGGGAAACTTGCAGTGGGCAAAGAAACCCGTCAGGGGTGTCAGCTCTGGGAGGAACTCCCCTCAGGCAAATGGCCCTGACCACTCAGAAAGCCCTGAAAAGGCCAGAAGCAGGTTCTGTGGAAAGTCAGCAGGCTGGGCACAGAGCCCATGGGCTCTCTTCTCCCATGACAGGCCTTCTCCAGCCAAAGGACCAAATGGTGTGGATGTCATGACCATCCCCTCAGAGGACCGCACATTTTGCAGGCTCTTCCCGCATCCTTGGGAAGTAAGCAGAGGGAGGGCTGCTCCTCCCTTCCCCCTTCTCAGATGGGGCAAATGACCCTGGCCCATGACTGTCACAGGGCTCTCGTACATACAGGCAGGACTCCAGCTGGTGAGAAGCAGACTTTTTCAAAAGAATTGTCTTCATATTAAACCACGTATGGAGAGTCCACATGTGCCCCACTTAGATTTCTTACTATTCACATACTGCTCACAGTAACTGCGTAAGTTGTAACTGGCCCATCTTATCTGTGAGGAAACTAAAGATCCCAAGGCTCGCCTGGTCCCTGCGGCCTGTTTGTGGGAGGGGCAGGCTGTGCCAGGCCTCCTGGACTTCCCCACACCCTACACCTCACTGTGATCCTCAGAGTACTGCCTGGGAGCGGCAGGAGCCCCTCCTGCTGGGCTAGGAAGAGCGGGGAGGGTCTCTCATTCAAGGACCTTGTCCTGGGCACCCTAGGATGTCACCTGAAACAGCAGCTCCTTGGTGTGGATGTCATACACCAGGCACGTGTCGTTTTCATCTACCACAGCCAGCTTGTTGCGGGAGGCACTCATGTCCAAGCAGCGCACGGCCGTGGCCTGCTTCAGCAGGACGATGGCAAAGAGATTGTCCACAAAGATCTTCAGGATCTGGTGAGATTTCAGAGAAAAAGTGTGAGGCACCATGGCAACAACACCCTGGAACACCGCCAGGCTGCTCTAAGGGAACAACTAGCGCTAACTTTACCAGATGCTCTGTGCAGAAAAAAAAGGACTCATCGATGGGCAGAGAGCGGGGTTTATCCATAGGAGATCAGAAGTGGGGTCCATCTGAGGTCAAACTACACACAACCAACTCACTGGGACGACTGCCTGACGGGGACTGTTAACAACATTCCCAGAAATGCAGGGCTAGGAGACACCACTAGCGAGCCCCGTGTCACAAACTAACACAGCAAGAGGCTCTCATAAACACTGACAAGACAGGTGGTGAAACCACAGCAAGGTGAGGCTGACATGGAGGACAGCTACCACTGACCACCTCTGATGGCTCTGTGAAATGTGGTATTGTCCTCCTCTGTAAAACCTGAGCCCTGAGAGGCGAGGTGACCTGCCAGGGTCACACAGCTAGTGAGCAGCTAAAAATGAACATGACCCCAGGTCTGCCTGCCCACAAAGCCCGGGGCCTCTGGCCTCGCACTGGAAGTGACAGCTAATTGAGAGGAAGGAGCTGGTTTTCCGTCCCTGCGGTGCTGCTCCTCTGCGGCCCCCGCTCATCTCATACTCCATGACTTCCGTCTCCAGGAAAGGCCCAACAAGCCTCAGCCATGAGCCATCTGCTAGACAGCTTGGCTCTCAGCTAATGCAGTTACATTTTCACTTTCAAGTTTTCATGTAACCCACTTAGAACTTTTCTTATTTTGAGCAAAGAAGACATACACACAAACCTATTTAACTTTTTGTAACCTAGATTTTCCCCATCTACTTGAGCAAGGGGACCATTTTTCTTAGCACATCTCACAGGAGCTTGACGACCAGCACCCTCTGGGACACAGGGTAGAACCCACACCTTAATCTGTTTATCGCTCTAGTAGGGATCTGACTTAAGGAACAACCTCTGACTCCCTCTCCAGCAAGACACTGAAACTGAAATTTACTCCAGGAAATCTCCCACCTTCTGGGTGACTTTAAATCACTAACCCACTCTACAGGCAGCCAAGAGGCTGCAGTGCCCACTCTGCTAGCAGGCGGCATGCCAGGAGTCAGAGGGCCACTGCTTCTTTGACCTGAAGCTGTCCTCATAAAACACAAGTCTGGGCTGCTCTCCGGTGTGCCTGTGCCTGAGGCAGGGGTGGGAGGGGTGGAGGAGGGAGCCCTTTTCGTGCCCGGGGAACCCATCTCAGGGTCACAACTAGTCTGGTCACCAGCATCTGCCTGCAGATAGCATGACGGCAGATGCGAGGGAGCACCCACCTGTCCGTTCTTCAGGCCAACTAACAGCCCCTCCCTTCCTGGTGGGCCGCCGATCACCTTGATGTAGCGAATGAGAGACTCCATCTGCCACTCCCGCTCCTTCACTCCGCTGAAGGACAGGCATTGCAGCCGCTTCTCCTAGAAAGCAAGTGCCTCTCTGCATAATATTCAACAGAAAAAGTGTTCCTTGTGGAGTTTCCATCATGGCTCAGTGGTAACGAATCTGGCTAGTATCCATGAGGATGCTGGTTTGATTTGATTCCTGGCCTCGCTCAGTGGGTTAAGGATCTGGTGTTGCCATGAACTGTGGTGCAGCTCGCAGATGTGGCTCGGATCCGGGATCACTGTGGCTGTGGTGCAGGCCGGCAGCTGCAGCTCTGGTTTGACCCCTAGCCTGAGAAACTCCATATGCCACAAGTATGGCCCTAAAAAGACCAAAAAAAAAAAAAAAAAAAGAAAGAAAGTAAAAAAGAAAAATACCTCCACACTAAGAATCCACTGAGCCCATCTAGACCCCAGGACTGGCACCACTACACCTTCATACACGGCCTCCCCATGAAAGTTCCCAGGCCAGGGAGTGAATCTAAGCCATAGCTGTGACCTAAGCCACAGCAATGTCAGATCAAACCCAAGCCTCTGCCGCAACCCGAGCCACTGCAGTTGGATTCTTAACCCACTGCCACATGGGAGCTCCAGTTTTATCACCTCGATAGGCCTAGTTTCGTGAAACCAAATTCACCTTTACTTCCCAGAAAGATGCTGGGCTGGCCTTCTCTCAAGGTCTCTCCAGACTCTTGGCACTAACCCAGACATTTCCTAGGAAGCTCTTAGTTGAGAACTTTTTTTTTCTGTGGAAAGAATTCTCAGAAAGTAAAACTTCCTTTATTATTCTGAGTTGATACCATGTATTTTTTGTTGTTGTTTAACTAAAAGGTGTCATAAATTTTTATGTGTCTACGTTTACTCCCCCAAAATTGATCATGTTCATTTGTGGAATATCAATGTATGATTTAAGTCAGTAAAATAGACATGACCCCAGTTTAACAAAGTACTCTGTAATACAAAAAAGTATTTTCCTGTTTATGGCCCGGTGACTTTCTGGTAGGGTCTGACTCATCTAGATGCCAACATAATGAAAGCAATGCACACCCACTGAGCTTGCTTCCTAGTGACCAATTTTAAAGCCAAGAGTTGTGAGCCCATCCTGTGGAAAGCCTGTCACAGATGCAGCCCCCTCCGAGCTGCGCTGCCCACCTGGCAGAGGATGATGTGGTTGGCACACACCACCAGGAGGTTGCATTCGAATTTCCGGACAATCTTCTCCTTCACCCGATAATGCATGTCTGAGGAGTCATCCGAATACAACTCGTAGATGAGGATTTTCTCGGGCAGCTGGACAGCTAATCGATTTTTGTAGATGGCAATTTTCTTGACAAGCTCTTTACATTTAATCCGAACTGTCAAAGAGAAAAAAAAAATCCACCTCTAGCAAGAAATTAAGTAAGGTAGAAGGCAGAGAAATCAAAAGCTATCATTTACTTAAAGTTACTGGCAATTAAAGGAGACGCTCTCATAAAAAAATCTTTATAGGAGAACGTCTAATATGTACAATCAGCTCTGCTAAACACTGAGATCCAAAGTTGTATACAATCTTTGTGATCCAAAGCTTACAGTGATGGTGGAAGTAAAATTCTTCATAATATCACTTGCTGAGCATAAACCTAAACTCCTTAGCAGGGCACTGGGGCCCGTGATGATCAGGAGCCCATCTATCTGCCCACACCTCTGGCCACTCCCCACCCACCACCCTCGACAACAGGGAACTGCAGGCAGTTTCTGGTACAGCACGAGGCTCTCACACTCCCGGTGCAAGCCAGGTAGAAAGAATGTCCTCAGGAAAATGCCAGGGAGTTGCCCACACAGCTGCACCCTCACCATTAGAGCTGGAATCTTGCACCAGAGGATGCCATCTGAATGCGCAAGACAACCCTCAACCTGGATCCCTAGGCACAGGCCCCAGCCAGGGCCAGCACATCTGGATACAGATGGACTTGAAATAAGTAGACTCATAGCCCATTTAACCAGCATGGCCATTTGGATGGACAAAAGAGGGGACTGAGGTTGGGACTGACTGGAACCCTGATCTTCTGCCCAAGCCTTTGGAAACCCACTGCCTGCTTATCTCTGGGGGAAGGACCCCTCGGGGGCAAGCGGAGATGGATCCCAGGGAGAAGCACCGGAAGCGACTAAAACCAGAGAGGAAAAGGTCCACAGAGACCCATGCAGGTCAGCCCCCAGCTCTGACTTGCCACATGTTATCCTCCCTTAGAGAGGCCACGTCCCTCTCTCAGTATTATCTGCAAAATTTTCTGAGTCTGCGCTTTTTTTTATTTTTTTGAGAAAGAGGGTTTATTGCTTCATTCAATTCTCAAAGACATCTACATCATCTCCACGCACCCCTGCCACCAAAAAAAAAAAAAAGAAGCAGCAGCCTGTGTTTCCCAAAGAGCAAGAAGCACTTCCTACCATTCTGTGTGCCCTCACAGCAGCCCTCACAACCTGCCCCTCTTCCCAGTGTCTGAGGGCAGAGGCCACAGCTGCTGTGTACCTTTCTGCTCGGTGATCAGGTGCTGCACGATGACGTCAGTCATGCTATCCCTGTAGGCATACCGGTCCTTGTAGAGCCCGTGCACCGTGCTGAAGATAAGCTGGTAGAAGGAAATGGAGCCATCCTGGCAGCCTACCACCTGCAGGGAAAGAGAGTGTCAATTCCCAGCTCTCTGTGGAGAAAATGTCAGGAACACACGTCAAGGACCTGACAGGCTAAACACAACGATGTTCAGTGACTACTCAGGCAATGGCCCAACAAAAGAACATGCTCATCTTACCACGTAGTTGGAATCAGGTTTCGCTTTACACGTCCACACCCAAGAGTTGTGCTCCCCAACAGTCCCAAGCTGCACGCCATCCTTGGTGAAAAGGGATACTTGCTTGTCTGACCCCCCCAGCAAGATGTATTCCCCTTTAGTAAAGTAGCTGACACAGCATGGATCAAAGTTCAGAGACCGATCCTTCCCAATCTGAGGAAAGAGAACACAGCAAGGGAAATCCACTTCTAAATCCACGATAATCACAATACAACTAAGGTCTTTTACCACCGACTTGTAGTGGGGAGTTGAGAAGGCAGGGGAGAGCTGGCCAGCATTTTCCTCTGTGTGACTCCATCCTGAAGGCAGGCCAGTCCTCTGAAGCACCACACCCCTCCCCTCCACCCAGCCAAACCCTCCAGCACCACCCCCAGTCCCGCCCAACTGTTCCTGGCCAATCAGAGCCTGGGATGGATGCTCTTTCTCCCGTACCTTCCTCAGGAACCTTGCTAGAGTTCTTGGTTCCCCCTCAGCCTCTTTGTTTCCTTTTTTCTCCCTTCTTCTTTCTTCTTTTTTTTTTTTTTTATTTCACAAAACTAAGTCTATTCAATTTTTTTTAAACTATCCTTTATTCTGAAACTATACCCACCCTCTCTTATCAAGGTATTTCACATACCATACAACTCACCCACTTAAAGTGTACAATTCATTGCCTTGGAATATATTCAGAGTTGTGCAACCATATTACTAACCCTGGCACATTTCCAACACCCCAAAAAGAAATGCTATACTTGTAAGCAGTCATTCCCAATCCCCCCACTTTCCATCCCCTGGAAACCACTAATCTACTTCCTGTGTCTACAGAGTTGCCCATCTTGGACATTTTATATAAATGGAATCCTACAATACGTGGCCGTTTGTGACTGGTTCATCCTTGCAGCATTTAGCAGTCCTCATTCCCTTCCATTGCTGACTAAACATGCCATTGTATGGATATTCCCCATTCATCATTTGGGTTGTTTCTATTTTGGGCTATTATGAATAATACTGATATGAATATTTGTGTACAAATTTTTATGTGGATATATGTTTTCTTTTTTCTTTTTAGGGCTGCATCTGCTGCATATGGAAGTTCCCAGGCTAGGAGCTGCCAGCCTACACCACAGCAATGCAGAATCTGAGCTGCATCTGCAACCTCCACCGCAGCTTGTGGCAACAAGGGATCCTTGAGCCACTGAGCAAGGCTAGGGATCAAACCTGCATACTAGTTGAGTTCTTAACCCACTGAGCCACAACAGAAACTCCTGGACATAAGTTTTCATTTTCCTTACATATATATACCTAGGGGTAGAATTGCTGGGTCATATAGTAACTTCATGTTTAAACTTTCAGGAACTTGCAGACTTTTTAAAAATGACTGTACTATTTTGTACTCATACAAGCAGTGTATAAAGGGCTCCTAGTGGGTGTGAATGGTGTCTCATGTGAATGTGAGTTGCATTTCCCCAACAGTTAATGGTGTTGAGCATCTCTCCATGTGCTCACTAGCCATAAGTATATCTTGTTTGAAGAAATGTCTATTCAGATCCCTTTTCCAAGTGTGAGTTTTTACTATTGAGTTGTAAAAGTTTTTTACATATTCTAGATGCAAGCCCTGAACCAGATAAATGATTTGTAAAATTTTCTCCCATTCCTGTGTACTGTCTTTCCACTTTTGATAGTGTCCCCTCCATTTTTAGGATAAAGGCAAAACTCCTGAGCTCAGTTCCCAAGATCCTTCTCTCAAACAAAACGAATTTGTCATAGTTTCCTAGGGGGCCCTCACTCTTTCACTCCTCCGTGACATCACAGGTGCCATTCTCCACATGCCCCATCCCTGGCCAAGAGTGCCCTTTCCCTCTTCTCTGCCAGATGTCATCTCCTCCAGAAAACATCCCAGTCTTCACATCCACCTGAGGCCTGATTCAGACCCACTTCCTGCGCTCCCATGGCCCTGTGCTTACATTTCCCAGTTCCTGTCACTGCTCTGTAGTTACACAATTTGATGTCACTCCAATAAAGCCCAGGCCCCTTGTCACTGGAGTCTTCCGCTGCCCCTGAGTGAGCCTTCTGTGACTAAACAGACTATTTTTGATTACCTTTATTAAACTAATAATCACTTTATTCAATAAATAACTCTAGGAGTTCCCGTTGTGGCTCGGCAGTAACAAAACCGACTAGTATCCACAAGGATGCAGGTTCAATCTCTGGCCTTGCTCAGTGGGTTAAGAATCCAGTGTTGCTATGAGCTGTGGTGTAAGTAGCAGACGTGGCTCAGATCTGGGGTTGCTGTGGCTGTGGTGCAGGCTGGCAGCTGCAGTATCTATTTGACCCCTAGCTTGGGAACTTTCATATGCCATGGGTGTGGCCCTAAAACACACACACACACAAAAAGGGAACTCTAAAAACCTGATTTCTCCTTAAATTTTTAAGTTCAATTTACAACTGATTTGGGGAGTTCCTATCGTGGTACAGCAGAAACGAATCCGACTAGTATCCATGAGGATGCGGGTTTGATCCCTGGCCTCGCTCAGTGGGTTGGGGATCCGGCTTGCCATGAGCTGTGGAGTACACTGCAGACACAGCTCAGATCCTGCGTTGCTGTGGTGTAGGCTGGCAGCTGTAGCTCCGATCTGACCCTAAGCCTGGGAACTTCCATATGACATGGGTGTGGCCCTAAAAAACAAAAACAAAATTTTACAACTGTTTTCCTATTTGTAAGTCTACTAAATGTAAACAACCAGTTGAAAATAGGCCTTTGATTAAATTTTACTGAATTCAATTTTGAGCAGACCATAAAAACCCTTAGCCTCATTTACAACTTAATTCCCTTCAATTAATTTAAACTGTAATGATTAATATATTCCATTTTCATTTTGAAAAATTTCAAACACCTATTTCAAATTTCAAATAATCCAATTTCCTTCATACTTACATAATGACAGGAACTCCAATAGGAAAACTGAAAAACCTTGAGCCATACATACAGAAGGCCTGCAGCTTCCGCAACACTCACCAGTTCCCACCAATTCTCCTACAGGTAACACTGTAGCCTCTGGGCCAACTATAAATGACAAGCACCACGAGACACTGGAGAGCAACCAGAAGCAAAGTCTTAAGACACAAGTGCACTCGGAAGGTAATGGTGTTAGGTGACCTCCTCATTTTTTTAATGGCTCTTTGCCTGTGGGCAGGACCTGTCACCACCCTGACAGATGAGCACACAGATGCAGAGGGGATGCACACACACTGTGAATATCTGGAGCCCCTTTAACTATACACATGGTGGGCAGATGCCAAACAGCCTTGCAAAGGCTGAACAAATGAACACAGACTCCAGCTGCTGCCCACTGGAAAGATACAATTTGTTAACTACCAGCTTAAGAAAGAAATTTTTAAAACTAGACAATAATCTTCAGAGGAACATGACAGAAATGAGTCCCTATGATGGATCATTCACCATGTACAGAATATAACCCCAAATTCCAAAGAGCAGAAAGGTGTGAACCACATTCAAGAGAAAGAACAATCAATAGACAATGACCCCAAGATGATTCAGATATTACAACTGGCAGGTAAGAACTTCAGGATGGCCATTATGACTATGGTCACGGATATGAAGGAGGAGTTCCCACTGTGGCTCAGTAGGTTAAGAACCCAACTACTATTCATGAGGATGCAGGTTCGATTCCTGCCCTTGCTCAGTAGGTTAAGGATCTCCTTGTGAGAGCGGCAGTGTAAGTAGCAGATGTGGCTCAGATCCCAAGTTACTGTGGTGTAGGCCAGCAGCTGCAGCTCCAATTTGACCCTTAGCTCAGGAACTTCTATATGGTGCAGGTATGGCCCTAAAAAGAAAAAAGAATATAAAGGAAAATACACTTGTAATGAATGAACAAACAGCACAGAACCAAACAGAAACTCTAGAAGAGAAAAATGTAATAAATGAAACAAAAAGTCATTGGATAGGCTCAACGAAAACATTATAAATGACAGAAGAGTCAGTAAAGTTGAAAGCTGAGCAACAGAAATCCTCCAATTTCAAGATCAGAGGGGGAAAAAAAGATTTAAAAAATAAACAGGGCCTCAGTGACCTGGAAAGCAATGTTAAAAGGTCTAACGTGTAAATGGAGTCCCCAAAGGACAGAAGAGAATGGAGAAGAAAAATTAAAGAATAAACCAAAATTTCCCCACATTTCTAGCCTGGGAACTTTATATTACACAGGTGCAGCCATAAAAAGAAAAAAGAAAAAAAAATGTCCCCATTTGGTGAAAAAACAGAGAGATGTATAGAGTTAAGAAGTTCAGTTCAGTTTCGGAGTTTGGATTAAGATGGCGGAATAGAAGGACTGGAGCTCAACTTCTCTCCCAAAAAACAGCAAAACTACAATCAAATGCCAAGCAACCTTCAACCAAATGGACTGGAAACTTCCAAAAAAGATATTCTGCTCCAGAAGACAAAGAGGAGACCACATCAAGAGGTAGGAGGGGCAATTACGCGATAGAAGCAACCCCATACTTCCCAGGTGGGAAGCCCCACAGACTGGAAAGTAACTGTATCACAGAGACTCAGTTATAGGACTGAGAGTTCTGAACATCAAAGCCCCACGCCTGTGGATCTGGCACAGGGAGAAATAGCTCCCGGACCATCTGGCATTGAAGGCCAGCGGGGCTTGTGTGCAGGAGCTCCACAGGAATGGGGGAAACAGAGACCCCATTCTTGAAAGGCACACACAGACTTTCACATGCACTGGGTCCCAGGGCAAAGCAGTCTCCATAGGAATCTGGGTGGAACCTGACTGCAATTCTTGGAGGATCGCCTGCGAAAACAGGGGTGACTGTGCCTTGTTGTGGGGGAAGGGCTTTGGAGGTGAAGCTCTCGGGAACATTCATCAGCCTGCATTTCTCTGGAGGTGGCCATTTCTGGGAAATCTGATCCCTCCCATCAGCGCTGAGAAGCCCCAGGCCAAACAATACTCCAGGTGGGACCACAGCCCCACCCATCAGTAAACAGGCTGCCTAAAGACACCTCAGGCACACAGCCAGCCTCTAATCTCATCCAGAAACAACGCCCCACCCATCAGAGGGAGAGGAATCAACCCCACCTACCAGTGAGCAGGCATCACTTCCTACCATCAGGAAGCCTACAGCAAGCCCCCTCCATACCAGCGTTAGCCACAGGGGAGGCAAGCACCAGAACTAAGAGAGGTTAACAACTCTATTGTCTACAAAAAGCTCACCACACCAAAAACCTATGAAAATGAAAAGACAGAAAACTATAACTTCGATAAGGGAGAAAGAGAAAAACCCAGAAAAACAGCTCAGTGATGAGATTATCAGCCTCCCAGAAAGAGACTTTAGACTGTTGATGCTGAAGATGATGCAAGGCATTGGAAATAGACTGGAGGCAAAGATTGATCATTTACAGGAAACACTGAGCAAAGAAATACAAGCTACAAAAATTAAACAACAAGAGATGCAAAATACAATAACTGAAATAAAAAATTCATTAGCAGCCAACAGTAGAATACAGGAGGCAGAAGAACAAATCAGTGAGGTGGAGGACAGATTAGTGGAAATCACTGACGCAGAAGAGAAAAGAGATAAAAGATTGAAAAGAAATGAGCTGAGTCTAAGAGAACTCTGGGATAATGTTAAACACACCAACATCCGTATTTTAGTGGTGCTAGAGGGAGAAGAGACAGAGAAGGGGACAGAAAAAATATTTGAAGAGATAATAGCCGAAAACTTCCCTAACATGGGAAAGGAATCACTCGCTCAAATCCAGGAAGCGCAACAAGTACCATATAAAATAAACCCAAGGAGGAACACCCTGAGACACATTAATCAAAATGACCAAAATTAAACACAAAGAGAAAATACTGAAAGAAGCTAGGGAAAAGAAACAAATGACATACAAGGGTTATCACTTCACTTCTAGAGACACATACAAATTGAAAGTGAGAGGATGGAAGAAAATATTCCATGCAAACAGGCATCAAAAGAAAGCCGAAGTAGCAATACTCCTATCAGACAAAATAGACTTTAAAATGAAGAACATTTTAAGAGACAAGGAAGGGCACTACATAATGATCAAAGGATCAATCCAAGAAGAAGATATAACAATTTTAAATATCTATGCACCCAACACAGGATCACCACATATATAAGGCAACTGCTAACAACCTTAAAAGGAGAAATCAACAATAACACAATCATAGTGGGGGACTTTAACACCCCACTTACAGCAATGGACAGGTCATCCAGACAGAAAATCAATAAGGAAACACAGGCTCTGAAAGAAGCACTAGATCAGATGGACTTAATAGATATTTGTAGGACATTCCATCCAAAAGCAACAGAATACACATTCTTCTCAAGTGCTCACAGAACATTCTCTAAGATTGATCACATCCTGGGCTACAAATCAAGCCTCAGTAACTTCAAGAAAATTGAAATCATTTCAAGCATCTTCTCTGACCACAATGCTATACGACTGGAAATCAACAAGAAAAAAATGGCAAAAAATACAAACACGTGGAGACTATAAACAACACACTACTAAATAACCAATGGATCACTGAAGAAATCAAAGAGGAAATTTAAAAATACCTAGAAGCAAATGACAACAAAGATACAACACTCCAAAACCTCTGGTATGCAGCAAAAGCAGTTCATTTTCTTTTTCCTGTCTTTTTGCCTTTTTTATGTAGAGCCACACCCACGGCATATGGAGGTTCCCAGGCTAGGGGTCTAACAGGAGCTGTAGCCGCCAGCCTTCGCCACAGCCACAGCAACGCAGGATCCGAGCTGCGTCTGCAACCTACACCACAGCTCACGGCAATGCCGGATCCTTAACCCACTGAGCAAGGCCAGGGATCAAACCTGCAACCTCATGGTTCTTAGTCGGATTCGTTAACCACTGAGCCACGATGGGAACTCCCTGGCAAAAGCAGTTCTAAGAGCAAAGTTTATAGCAATACAAGCCTACCTCAGGAAACAAGAAAAAGCTCAAATAAAAACCTAAATTTACAGCTAAAGCAGCTAGAGAGGGATGAACAGACAAGACCTAAAGTTAGTAGAAGAAAAGAAATCATAAAGATCAGAGCAGAAATCAATGAAATAGAAATGAAGAAAACCATAGAAAAGATCAATGAAACTCAAAGCTGGTTCTTTGAAAAGATCCACAAAATTGATAAACCCTTAGCCAGACTTATCAAGAAAATAAAGAGAGGACACAAATCAATAAAATTAGAAATGAAAAAGGAGAAGTCACAACAGACATCACAGAAATAAAAAGGATCAGAAGAGACTACTATATGCAACTATATGGCAATAAAATGGAAAAACCTAGAAGAAATGGACAAATTCTTAGAAAAGTACAATCTTCCAAGACTAAACCAAGATGAAATAGAAAAGATGAATAGACCAATCACAAGTTCCAAAACTGAAACTCTGATTAAAAAACTTCCAACAAACAAAAGTCCAGGACCAGATGGTTTCACAGGTGAATTCTATCAAACATTTAGAGAAGCGCTAACGCCTATCCTTCTGAAACTCTTTCGAAAATTGCAGAGGAAGGGACACTCCCAAACTCATTCCATGAAGCAACCATCACCCTGATACCAAAGCCAGACAAAGATAACACAAAAAAAGAAAATTACAGGCCCCTTTCACCAATGAACATAGATGCAAAAATCCTCAACAAAATACTAGCCAACCGCATCCAACAATACATTAAAAGGATTGTACATCATGATCAAGTGGGATATCCCAGGGATGCAAGGATTCTTCAGTATCCGCAAATCAATCAGTGTGATACACCACATTAACAAACTGAAGAATAAAAAGCATATGATCCTCTCCATAGATGCACAAAAAGCCTTTGAGAAAATCCAACACCCATTTCTGATAAAAACGCTTCAGAAAGTGGGCATGGGGGAACATATCTCAACATAATAAAGGCCATCTATGACAAACCCAAAGCTCACATCATTCTCAATGGTCAAAAGCTGAAAGAATCCCTGCTGAGATCTGGAACAAGACAGGGATGTCCACTCTCACCACTACTATTCAACATAGTTCTGGAAGTCTTAGCTACAGCAATCAAGAGAAGAAAAAGAAATAAAAGGAATCCAAATTGGAAAGGAAGAAGTAACACTATCACTTTTTGCAGATGACATGATACTATACCTAGAGAATCCTAAAGACTCTACCAGAAAACTCTTAGAGCTCAGCAATGAATTTGGCAAAGTCGCAGCACACAAAATTAATACACAGAAATCAACCGCATTTCTATATACTAACAACGAAAGATCAGAAAGAGAAATTAGGAAGCAATCCCATTTACCATCACATCAAAAAGAACCAAATACTTAGGAATAAACCTGCCTAAAGAGACAAAAGACCTGTACTCTGAAAATTACAAGGTGCTGATGAAAGAAATCAAGGATGACATGAACAGGTGGAAAGACACATCATGCTCTTGGATTGGAAGAGTCAATATTATCAAAATGACTATACTACCCAAGGCAATCTACAGATTCAATGTAATCCCTATCAAATTACCAAGGACATTTTTCACAGAACTAGAACAAAATAGTTTAAAGTTTGTTTGGAAACACTGAAGACCCAGAATAGCCAAAGACATCCTGAAAAAGAAAAAGGAGCTGGAGGCATCAGGCTCCCTGACTTCAGACTATACTACAAAGCTACAGTCATCAAAACCATATGGTACTGGCACAAAGACAGAAATATAGATCAGTGGAACAGGATAGAAACCCCAGAATTAAACCCAACTAATCTAGGACAAAGGAGGCAAGAATATACATTGGACAAAAGACAGCCTCTTCAATAAGTGGTGCTGGGAAAACTGGATAGCTACATGTAAAACAATGAAACTAGAACACTTCTTAACACCATGCACAAAAATAAACTCAAAAGAGATTAAAGATCTAGATATAAGATCAGATACTATAAAACTCTTAGAGGAAAACATAGGCCAAACACTCTCTGACATAAATGATAGCAATATCTTCTCAGATCCATGTGTCAGAGTAAGGACAATAAAAAGAGAATAAACAAATGCCACTTAATTAAACTTCAAAGTTTCTGCACAGCAAAGGAAACCCTAAACAAAACGAAAAGACAACCCACAGAATGGCAGAAAATATTTGCAAATGAATCGACTGACAAGGGATTAATCTCCAAAATTTACAAACACTTCCTATAGCTCAATACCAAAGAAACAAACAACCCTATCAAAAAATGGGCAGAGGATCTAGGCAGACAATTCTCAAAAGAAGACATACAGATGGCAAATAAACACATGAAAAGATGTTCAACATCGCTCCTCATTAGAGAAATGCAAGTCAAAACCACTATGAGGTACCACCTTACACCGGCCAGAATGGCCATCATCAAAAAGTCTACAAACAATTAAGTGCTGGAGAGGGTGTGGAGAAAAAGGATCCCTATTACACTGTTGGTGGGAATGCAAATTGTTGCAACCACTGTGGAAAACACTATGGAGACTCCTCAGAAAACTCAAAATAGAATTACCATTTGATCCAGCAATCCCACTCCTGGGCATCCATCCAGAGGAAACCATGACTCGAAAAGACACATGTACTCCAGTGTTCATTGCAGCACTCTATGCAATAGCCAGGTCATGGAAACAACCTAAATGCCCATCGACAGAGGATTGGATAGGGAAGATATGGTACATACACACAATGCAATATTACTCAGCCATTAAAAGGAACGAATTACCAACATTTATAACAACATGGATGGACCTAGAAATTATCATGCGAAGTGAAACCAGTCAGATAATTAGACAGCAACACCCAATGCTACCGCTTACATGTGGAAACCAAAAAGACACAGTGAACTTCTTTGCAGAACAGACAATGACTCACAGACTTTGGAAAACCTTGGTTTTTCAAATAAGACAGTCTGGGGGTTGTGGGATACACTGTGGGTTTGGGACACAAAATCTATCAAATTGACTTGTGATGATTTATGTACACCTATAATTGAAATAAAATCCATTAAGTTAAAAAAAAAAGTTCAGTGAGCTCCCCCATAGAGTCAAGGCAAAAAATATAAATCTCTTTAACATTCCAATGTTGCTTAGTATTTAATAAAAATTTCTTATATCTTTCCATTTAAAATTAGAAGAATAAAATTGATCAATTACATTTTTTGTGTCTTTTTAGGGTCGCAGGTATGACATATGTAAGTTCCCAAGGTAGGGGTCAAATCAGAGCCACAGCTGCCAGCCTATGCCACAACCACAAGCAAAGCCAAATCCAAGCCACATCTGTGACCTACATCACAGCTCACGGCAATGCCGGATCTTTAACCCACTGAGCGAGGCCAGGGATGGAAACTGTATCCTCATGGATACTAGCTGGGTTCGTTACCACTGAGCCACAATGGAAACTTCTCAACTACAACTTTTAAATGGTCATCACAAGACAACTCTGAGAGAGAGTCTAACATAGACTCCAGCATAGGTCTGCCTGGGTTCCAGAGCAGACCTGGCCACTAACTAAACTGTGTGATTTGTCTTCGGGCAGTTACTGAACCTCTCTGTGCCTCAAATTTTCTTTCATGTAAAGTGGTGTTGATAGCACATATCCTCATAGAGTTGTTATAAGGATTAAAAGAGTTAACCTTAGAAAGAGTTTACACAATGACTGAAACTCAATAAATGTTCACTGTTACAATTATTAAGCCAGATCCACTTAAACAACACTTAAGGAGTTCCTGTTGTGGCTCAGCAAAAACGAATCTGACTAGCATCCATGAGGATGCAGGTTCGATCCCTGGCCTCATTCACTGGGTTAAATATCCCTCATTGCTGTGAGCTGTGGTGTAGGTCGCAGACACGGCTCAGATCCTGCATTGCCATGGCTGTGGTGTAGACTGGCAGCTGCAGCTCCAATTCAGCCCCTAGCCTGGGAACCTCCATGTGCCAGGGGTGAGGCCCTAAAAAGACAAAAACAAACAAAAAAAATTTACAACACTTAAAATGCAAAAAATATACATTATACTCAAACCTAACACAAAAGTATAGGTTTAATCTACTTTATCACCCTCTTTTTTCTTTTTTTTTTGTCTTTTGTCATTTTAGGGCTGCACCCCACAGCATGCGGATGTTGGCAGGCTAGGGGTCTAATTGGAGCTACAGCTGCCGGCCTACACCACCGCCACAGCAACGCCAGATCCTAGCCACGTCTGCAACCTACACCACAGCTCACGGCAATGCTGGATCCTTAACCTACTGAGTGAGGCCAGGGATCGAACCCGCAACCTCATGGTTCCTAGTTGGGTTCGTTTCCATTGAGCCATGACAGGAACTCCTTTCCATTTTTTTTTTTTTAATTCTAAATCTTCCCAGATTTAAAAGACACTACACTACTATGGAAACAATTTTATTGTCCCAAACAAGCTATCTTAGCAGAGTGAGGTTGTTTATCATTCAAAAACTCTGGGCCACAACATAAGCTCTGGAGCTGCATACATGCAATATATTTCCCTTGGCCCTGACCACCATGCTGAAAGTCTTACTGTCACCACAGCAAAAGACCCCATTCCTTCCATGTGTAGCATGGACTTTTGTTTCCAGGACTTCCAATACCCACACCCAGTTACTGGTACACAGTAGGTATGCCAATAAATATCTGTTGACTAATGATCTACGTACATTAAATGGAGGAATGGAGGCCAGGGCTAGATATAAAATAATAAAAATGAGGGCTTCAGGAAATCAGCCATAGGAAACTGAGAAAACTTCACTACCTGCTACCTTTTTTTTTTCTTTAATTACAAAAGAAATGACCGATAGTAAGATAAGATGGAAGAAATGGTGCCAAAGGTTAAGTTACACTACCTGAAACCCTTCCCTTCTAGCAGGACATTTTTTGCAGAATAAGGATACTATTAAACAAAGGTTCCACTGAACAGGCTATAGGTCTCACCTGCCTGGATGTGGTACAAGCTGCCCCCAACCATGTTCCTCAACGTCACCTGCCTACTAACAGGTTTTCCTATTACCAGGCTCTCTCTATTTTAATCCACTCCATTTTAAACAAGGAATTATTCTGAAATGGGAATCTGACCAGATCATTCCCTACTTGAATCTACAGCTCCTGAATACTTACAGCATACAGTGTTGAAACTCCTTATTCGTACTATTCAGGTCCCTTACAATCATGTCCCCCATCTTCCTTTCTGACTCCATCTTTATCCACAAGTCTGGGGATCCAGTCACTCAGAACAACTTACTGTTCCCTGAACTTCATTCTTCCCTGCCTTTGCAGATGCTATTTCCTTTGCCTGGCAAACTCCTGCTTGGCTTGCTCAAAGGTCACACAATCTCTTGTCTCCACCAAGCAGTGCTGTCATCTCTGTGTGTTTACACCTGTCCATCTGTGCAGCTCTTTTGCCACATATCACACTGCACTGGGACTGCTGGCTGTGGAGCCTGTCCCTACTCGATATGCCAACAAGAGCCTGTCAGCTCTCACACAGGAGAGGCACTGACTGACACAGCTCTCTGTCAGCAGCTCCTAACACGTGAAGGGCTAGCCTAGCGGCTGCTCATGAACATAAAATGAATACAGCAAATACAGGAACATGAGGTCATGACTAAGACTAGGGTTTTAGAGAACAAGCTGTGTTTCAATCCCAGGTGCCACCATTTACTAGCAGTGCAGGACCTTGGGCATAATACTTATTTCACTACTCTGAGTCTTGTCTACTCATTTCTAAAAAGTTGATAAACAAGGTACCTACTTCATAGGGCTTTGTAAGGATTCAATGAGATAAAGTTATGCACAGCACTGAGCACAGGACCTGGTATTACAGTAAATCCTCAATAAATAGGAGCTAACAAAAAGAGAGTATAATTACTAACGATATAATCTCCAGACATGACAACAGACTGAAACATGCACGACTGAAACTGTATCTCCCACTAGGCTTGTACAGAGCTGCATACCTGTTTTCCACTCAGTTGGTAGAAGGAAAGTTTCTGTCCCCAATCAGCAACAGCCAGGATGTCATTATGTTCCTCTCTAATCAACAGAAGACAAAAGAGGTTATGAGGGACCATGGTGTGCTGATTAGTGTAGCTCTCAGCGTTGAACAAACAACAGGAAAAAGAAAGCCAGGCTGACAGATTGCCAAGGGTTGTACAGGAGTATGAAGGCCAAAAGCGGTAATGTGGCCCAATCTATCAACCAGTCCCATGGGAAGAGGCAAGGTGAGGCTCAGCCCTCCCGGGACCTTATTTCACCCAACACCCTCCCATGAAGGTGGCTTGTGCAGCCCCAGCCCAGACACTGCCGTATGAGGAGGTGATACCCTCTCCCAAAGCATCCCAGGAGCAAGGCTAAGGAAGAACAGGGCTGCAGACCCCAGAGCACTCCCCTTCACAGACTATCAAAGGTGGGAGGTGGCAGGGAGACGTGTCTTCTGGGGTGGGAAGGTGTGGATCATCTGATTTTTTTAATGACAGAGGGGAACCTTGCTTGTTCTTCTTCGAGAGGGAAATGAACACCTGAAGCTAGGCTCCCTCACAGCTGGGGTTCTCACACAGGTGAACTGGTTTCTGACTGGATCTAATAAAAGCATAGCGGCTCTGAGAGCAAAAACTGCCTTTGAAAACTGAGTGCCTACAGGGGTCAGTGTCTTGGAACTGGGGCTGTGGACAAGCACAGGAGGAACTTCCTCAGCTAAGACTGGGGAATCAGGCTACTCAGGAATCTAGGTAAAGATAGAGATCTTCCCCGCCCTTAAGTCCTGGTCTTAACCCACCTAATGTTGCCTCCTCTTGTTCATTAATTCCAGCTCTTTGAGCCCAGGGCCTTGAAGTCATCTGGCAGCACTATGAGATACGCAGGCAAAGCATGGTGCAGCCCTATCTGAAAATCCCAGGCTGAGAGCGGCAGAATGGCAAATCGCATCAGCACTAATTCCTAACTAAGGGGAAAAAGACAAAGATGGAGAGTGATGGGCAGCACCACAGGTGAACTTAGTAAGAATGGCACTGGGCTCCAAACATGATACCGAGGCTCGGCTGCAGTGAGCCCTCCTGCGGAGAGCACATACAACTGTGGGCCGGGTTCAGCCACGGAAAGCTGGATGGGTGGTTTTCAATCTCCTTTGCCCCCTTTCCCCTCGGGCAGGGGATTCTTTACCCAACCAAAAACTTGTGTCAAGCAGTTAAAAGGTCTGCTCTGGCTGAAGCAGAGATGGGGACCTGAAGCCCACCCTTTCCTTTCTTCCTCCACCCCCATCTCCTGCTTCCAAGGAACCCCAGGCACCACAGAACAGTGAGAAAGTCCTAAGCTGGATCACTTTTGTCCAATCAGAATATCCTGGCTCCCCCACTGCAGCCTGCCAATGTTGCCCCCTACAGGTCATCTCAACTGAAGAGGAGGAAGGACAGTTGGACAGCGAGGATGTCATGAGAGGACTGTGGGAAAGATGGAGCTTCCAAATGCAAGGTGAGGTACGGTGTGGGAACAGGCTAGCAAAGGTGTCCTAAGAGAGGAAATGTTCCATGAACTACGGTGCATCCATGCCAAGCATACTAGGCAGGCAATAAAAGTCATGTTCAAAGGACTTCCGGGAGTTTCCATTGTGGCTCAGTGGTTAACGAATCTGACTAGGAACCATGAGGTTGCAGGTTCGATCCCTGGCCTTGCTCAGTGGGTTAAGGATCCGGTGTTGCCGTGAGCTGTGGTGTAAGTCGCAGACACAGCTCGGATCCCGCATTGCTGTGGCTGTGGTGTAGGCCATAGGCTACAGCTCCAATTAGACCCCTGGCCTGGGAACCTCCATATGCCGTGGGTGCGGCCCTAGAAAAGGCAAAAAAAAGACAAAAAAAAAAAAAAAGACTTCCAACATTGCTGGAAAGAGTTCACTCTATGACGTTAAGGGGAAAAAAGGAAGGAGGATGTGATTAGGTTCATTATTAATGCACTAAAGACTGATGGGAAATACACTAAAATGCTAACCATGCTTTCCTGAGGGGATGGAGTTTTATAGAAAAGCCGAACTTTCTCCTTTAGGCTTTTCAGTATTTCCTAAAGTGTCTCAAAGAAGAGTTTTATAACCCGCACACAAGTGTGAAGGCTGGGCTCCCCCATGTTGGAGGATCCCCCGGGGCTCTCTTCGGAAGGAGCTTCCGAGCAGCACCTGCCTCGGCAGGGCTGTGCTGGGGGCTGACCCTGCAGAAGTGCGCTGGCTCTGGGACACACTCACAAGTTGTCGTCCCTGGCACCGTCGTCCTTGTCCTCAGGCTGCTCCTCCTCTGCCTCACTACCCTGACTACTGTACACAGCTGACTTCGGAACTGAAGGGATTTCCTGAAAGTATCTGTTGACAAGGACTTCCTCGGCATCCTCATTCTCTCTGTTCATCCAGAAACTCTGCCATCGGCTGCAGACAGTAAACAGTTGTTCACAATCACGCTGCCTAGAACTACACTAAAGCTATAAATTCAAAACCTGTCAAGGAGCCCCTGAACCCTGCCCGGAAGAGGACAGCAACCAGGTACACTGGGCATCCTGCTTCTCATGAATTAAAAATGGCACCCTGAAGCCACAAAGTTATCTGTGGCCACAAAAATCAAATAGCAGGAACCCTGGGCTAGACTAATGGCCTTTGAAGGCATTAGCTACACGTGGTACAGCCCTGGGTTGGACAAAATTATTCAGGAAGAAGTATAATAATCTGATGTAAGAAAGGCAATGAAATTAAACAACCTTCTAAATCAAGAAAGCACCACCTGTAAAATGACATTGGGCTGGTAAACAATTAAGTCCTTTACCTCCAGAGTGGTTAGTGGATAGTGGTGGTTGAATAATATTACAGGATTATACAAAGAGGATCTAAAGCTATTAGTCTACTGTCAAAATTACATGGGCATAGGAAGGAAAGTGCGTAAGGTTTGAGAAGGTGGATGCCAATTGTTTGTGGAACTATGGGATTTGGAAACATACCTAATTTTGACTTTTTTGGCAATGGCATCAAAAAAGGCTCATAAAAAAGCTATTTATTATTGAGTTGGCAAATGTTCTGCCCAGACTTTGAGGGAAAAACTGAAAAGAAGAAAAGGCCAAAGTGAAGCCACAGCAGAGAGGTGAGCTATTAGTTCATAAGGAAATGGCCCTCCTGAGTCACGTACATACACATGCGTGCACGCGCTCTCACGCGCGCGCTCTCTCTCTCACACACACATACACACACACACACACACGCACACATTTTGGGCTGGCCTAGATAGCTCACCTGCTCAGCTAAATTTTCTGGAATTCATTACAAAACTCAAGATGGGCTCAAAAAATTCCATGCAAATGGAATAGGTTCTAAAACAGTTCAGTCAACTGGGGTGGGACACCTCTGAATCATGGAGCCCTCGGGAAGAGGACAGAACTCAGCCCGCTGAGGAAGGCCATCCTCAAAGGAGGACCTGCCTAGGAGGAGAACAGCTATCTAGTCACCTGGAAGGGTTCCAGCAGATGGACCATATGGGGGAGAGAGAGCCCCCCGGGCGCTCGATCTTCACTTTCTCCTCGCCATTTTTGTTGCGTATGCTGATGATCCCATTGAACATCCCCAGAGCCAGGTACTGGCCATCATTTGTCCAGCTGTTCAAATAACAACAAAGGTCACAGGGAGGGGAGAAGAACACACAGAGGGTAAAACCAGTGAAGCTGATGACCTAGTTGAAATAGCCTGATGAAGCAGCAATGACTGGGCTCATCTAGGTCCTGCTATAGGAATCAGAAGGCCCATTTCTTCCTGAAACAGATGGTGAGCTGTGAAGGCAAGAGCATCTGCTCCTTGACACCCACCGTTTCTGTTGTGAACGATGGCTCTCTGCTCCACCAGCATCACTGGGCCAGCCTCCACTGCCCGTGCCCCATTTCAACTTCCTTCCACTTCCAGAGCTCCTTAAGAGCAGAATCTGCCTCCTAGCTATTCCCAGCCTCTAGAACAAGTGTTTGACAGATCAGATGCTGAATGAAAGAAAGGCTACACAGTGTGTACCATATGCCAGGCACTGTGCTGCTTGCCTTAGACTCCTTAGCTTGTGTACATTTCACAATAGCCCTATCAAGTCAGCAACTTAATCCCCATTTGTCAAATAAGGAACCTCCTGAAGTCAGAGTCTGTCAGCCACTGAATGTGGATTCAATTCCAGATCTAAGATCAAAGCCCATACTTTCTCCAGCACACGTGCTGCCTGGGCAAGGACAGCCTCGCCTCCCCAGGGCCTCCCCTGAGCACACCTAGAGGCTGAAGAGGCTGGTGCTAGATAATCACACAAAGGCAACCTGCAGTTCTCTTCTGCTTGATGATCAAAGCACAGGTTCTTCCCATCAAGGAAAACACGAAAGAAGAGGGAACACGAGGCCCACACCAGCTAGGGAGTTAAAGACCTTCTCTACTGTATGAACAAACCAGATTTTGAGTCTGAAGAGCAGGGAACATGAAACTACCTTCACAGATGCCCTTAACTTACCTGCAGCAGGTGATCTTGCTGCTGGATTTGTGCTTGGAGACAGACTTCTGTTCAGGAGACCACAAGCCTTCAATGCAATATAGAAGATGACAGGTGGGTTAGAATATTACTCAACTACAAAAAGGAACAAACTCTTGATGCACACAACTTAGATGGATCTCCAGGGCTTTATGTTGAGTGAAAAAAGCCATTTCATACAGTATTGTGTATGATTCCATTTCATACAGAGACGGAGAACAGGTTAATGACTATCAGGTACCAGGGGTTAGAGATAACAGGAGAGGGGGAGATGAAGGTCAAGGAGCATCTTTGTGATGAGGGTAATCTACACAGGTGATGAAATGACAGAACTATATACACACATTATGCCAGGCCTCTTTTCTGGTTTTGATATAATTCAACAGTTACATAAATGTGTCCATAGGGAAGCAGGATGGAGGGCACACAAGATCCCTCTACTATCCTTATAATTTACTGAGAACCTATAGTTATTTCAAAAGAAAAAGAAATAGGGAGTTCCCATCGTGGCGCAGTGGTTAACGAATCCGACTAGGAACTATGAGGTTGCAGGTTCGATCCCTGGCCTTGCTCAGTGGGTTAAGGATCCGGCGTTGCTGTGAGCTGTGGTGGTCACAGACGCGGCTCGGATCCTGTGTTGCTGTGGCTGTGGTGTAGGCCAGCAGCTGTAGCTCCGATTAGACCCCTAGCCTGGGAACCTCCATATGCCACGGGTGTGGCCCTAAAAAGCAAAAAAAAAAAAAGAAAAAGAAAAAGAAATAAAGAGTAAGATATACTGCTGAATTTCTAGCCAATTTTTCAGGGGTTTAACTCAAAGAAATAGCAACTTCACTGTGCGTAACTATTACATTGCTAACAGGGTACAACTTAGCATTCAAAGTAATGCCTGATGCTTTCTGAAAATCCAGTCTACTCCCCTGATCCTATGTGGGCTGTGCCTTGTTCATGGCACACTGGTCACCTTCAGCTTGCTCCCTCTTGCCAGTGACTCTGCCCCAAAACAGGTGTACATCCGGGCAACATAAGAACATTCTACTCTCTGCCTGAGCCATGAAGCATGGCCAAGAAGGTAAATCAAGGACAGATACACATTTGCATAGCAACGGGCGACATCAAAAAACCGTTTCCCCTCTTTCCCCTGCTCCAGAAGCCCTCCCCCAGTGTTTCAGCCTGTGCACGTCTTGTCTATGCTCCAGCCAGCGTGCCAGAGCCTCCAGCTAGAGGAAACTTCTCCCTCCAGGACTCCCCCACCCGACAGCGCTGACCAAAGCTGGCTCTGCATACAGTGGCCCGGCCTAAGGCCAAGGCCTGGTTCCATGCCTTACCGGCTGGATGGGCTCCAGCAAGTCACTGGACCACTCTAAGTCCCAGTTGTTTCATCAATATCTGACGTCAGGGTTGTCACGGAGCTCAAAGTGGTATTCATTTTAACACTTAGCACAGTGCCTGGCCCATCCCAAACATCCAGCAAATATTATCAGTGAACCTTCTATTTTTCCAAATGTACCTCTCCACCTGCCCCTGCCCACAAGCTCTTTGAGGGCAGGAAGAGGACACAGAGAGCTGAGGTCTCTCCTCGACTCTGACAATGGCTCCTCTACTGCACCCACCATCTCTCAGCAAGGAAGATGGAACTGATGAGCTAAAGCCAGACTTGACCTTGAACAGAGAAGCTGCAAGCCTCTGGCTGCCTTCCCGCCCTGCCTGGGTAACCCCTCACTACCCTCCTCTGTGCCAGGGCCATGCCAGTGCCGGGGGTGGGGGTGGGGGTGGGGGTGGACAGCCCCTCATGGAGGACAGCTCCAGCCACCAAACAAGTAATGGTGACACGCTGCATAAGAAGCACCACTGAAGCTTTTCACACATACACGGATGCCAGAGAAAACAAAGGTGGGGACACTAAGCTGACCCTGCCAGGGCGAAGCGGCAACTCTGAGTTAAGCCTGTGCTGTCCCATCCCTCCTGCTGTCTCCCTCCCCAGGGCCTTTATTCTGGCTCCCAGATTCCTTACCAGACTCAATGTCATTCACTCTCTTGGTTCCTACACAATTCAAAGAACAACTGTAAGCCTCCCTTCAGCCACTGGAGAGAGAGAAGCACCAACTCTCAGACAAAACCACCACATTCTGCATGGATTTCAGCATTTTTCACCACTTTTGAGTTATCCCAGGACAAGACATTGGGAATCAGAACCTACCAAAGTCACTGGAGGAGCACGATGCCAGCTGGTGGGTGATAGGGTTGTAGGAGACACACTGGATAGAATCATTGTGCCTGGAAGTAAACGACTGTAGATTATCATGCAGCAAACCACAAATGTTTCAGTGGCTATGGCTGAAGATTTAATGATGAGCCCACAACCTCTCTAGCTACACACCATGAGCTCTGAGGCAAGTGACCAATGAAGAGCACAGGGATGAGGCCTCTCCTCCTGGGCTGCCCCCACCCACCATTTCTATCTCTTAAACATCACCCACAATAAGACTGGCCTAGCTTAATGCCTCCTCCTCCAGTGGCGTTCTGGCCACTGCTTGTTGGTCAGCTGGTAAGAGAATGATGTAGGGCCTGGCCTATAGTGCCAGTTGCACAGAAAGTGCTGTATTAATGGCCATTACTCTTATTGCTCTGTGGAGGCCTGGAAACACAGGATGGAGGTACAGTGAAGATTTCAGACCAAGATATAGAAACACCTGAGGTAGCGATGAAAGCTGAGCAAGTCACGTGTCACCTCAGTTTTTTGTTTTGTTTTTTGTTTTGTTTTGTTTTGTTTTACTTTCTGCAACCTACACCACAGCTCACGGCAATGCCAGATCCTTAACCCACTGAGCGAGGCCAGGGATTGAACCCACATCCTCATGGATGCTAGTTGGGCTTGTCACTGCTGAGCCATAATGGGAACTCCCACAGCCTCAGTTTTAATTCTTCACTTCTGGCTAACACTGTATTTATGACTTCATTCATTCAAAAGTTGTTTGTTGGGGAGTTCCCGTCATGGCACAAAAACGAATCCAGCCAGGAACGATGAGGTTGTGGGTTTGATCCCTGGCCTCACTCAGTGCGTTAAGGATCTGGCGTTGCCATGAGCTGCAGTGTAGGTCACAGATGTGGCTTGTATTTGGCGTTGCTGTGGCTACAGCATAGGCCAGCAGCTGTAGCTCCGATTAGTCCCCTAGCCTGAGAACCTCCATATGCCGCAGGTTCGGCCCTGAAAAGACAAAAAGACAGAAAAAAAAAAGTTGTTTGTTGGTATGTACACCAGGTTTATAGCAGCATTATTCAAATCAGCCAAGAGATGGAAGCAACACAAATGTCTATCAACAACAAATGAACAGATATACAAAATGTGGTCTATACATATACTAAAATATCATTCAGCCTGAAAACATACAGGAATTCTGACATGTGCTACAATGCAAGTAGACCTTCAGCACGTGAGGCTCAGTGAAATAAATCAGCCACAAGAGGACAAATACTGGAGGATACCACTTATATAAGGTCCCAAGAGTAATTAAAGTCATAGAGACAGGGAGTAGAATGGAGGTATAAGACTGGGGGAGGGGAATGAACGTGACCATTCAATGGGCAGGGAGTTTCTGCTCTGCAAGGTGAAAAGAGCCCTGGAGATTGGTGCACAGCAATGTGAATGTACTTAGCACTACTCAACCGTACAATAAAAAATGGTTAAGATGATAAGTTTTATGTTACACATATTTTACAATTAAAAAGAAAAAAAAATCATTTGTTAAGTACCTACTATGGGCCAGACAATGTACTAGAAACTGCTGACACAGGGTGAGCAATACTGACACAGCATCTGCCCACATGTCGCTTACAGGCTGACGAGAGACAAGTGTAAACCTACAGCTATGAGACACATCTCGGAGCAAACCCTCCCAAGGCTAGGGGAGCACAAAAGGCTTCACAGAAGCAGCATCTGATCTGCGGAGTGAGGAGGGGGCCTCCAGGTGGGGGGATGTGAAGAACAAGAGCAGAGCCTGACTCCAGGTGGATGGCAGGCCCTTCCCTGAGGCTCGGACACTGGGAGAGGGCATGCTGGGGGTGGGGGTAGGGAGGTGGAGTCTGTGAGGTCAGATTAACTAAACGGAGCTCTGTGCAAACACCTAGGCCAGTGCTGCCCGAGCGAGCAGTGCTCAAGAAACATTCCCTCACTTACTCCCCAACCTTCCTGCAGCCTGCAGACAGCCCACAACTCAAGTTCAGCTGCAGAGAAAAAAGTTCTTATATGCTTTCTAAGGGGCTTTTGCTCCAGTCACTCAGTGAGACAAGAGTCAAACTACTAACGCCATGTACCTAAATGGTTACTCACGTGTATTTCAGAATGCCTTCCAATTTTGATGTCCAGATAATCACACTCTTGTCAGCTGATCCAGAAGCAAAGCGCTTGCCTGAAAGTGTTTTTAAAAACAAAATTTTCACATTTACTTTAAGCCAGCATTTTCTAGAAAGTATTTCTTAGAAAAGTAGTTCTTTAAGGTACCTAGTAGTGTTAGTTGCTTCTCTACTTCTTCTTACCAGTACTGGGTGGCAGTACTCTTGAGCTGGAAGTCTGGGTTCATATCCTGCTCTGTCACTAACAAAGGTGTACTGGGGGCCTGCCACATCCCAGCATCATGTTCTGTGCTCAGGATCAAGGAGTGTTTAAAACACAGTGAGTTCCCACTGTGGCTCAGCAGTAACGAACCCAACTGGTATCCATGAGGATGCGGGTTCCATCCCTGGCGTTGCCCAGGGGGTTAAGGATCCAGCATTGCCATGAGCTGTGGTGTAGGTCACAGATGTGGTGGATCCTTTGTGGCTATGGAGTAGGCCAGCGGCTACAGCTCTGATCCAACCCCTAGCCTGGGAACCTCCATACTCGTCAGGAGCGGCCCTGGAAAAAAGACAAAAAAAAAATACATGATCCTACCTTCCTAGAGTTTCATCTGGTGGGGAAAATCGGCATTAAATTAAATTAATCCAATTCAAATACAATGTGGTGAGGGAAAAGAGCAGGCCCTGTGAAAGAGAACACCTGGAGATCTAATTTCTTTGAGGCTCTTTGAACATTTTGATGTCTTCATCTGAAACAAAGTGAAAACATCATCTTCCTCAGAGGCTCTTTGTGGAGGTAGGCTAAGATACCACCTGTAGGAGTTCCCAATGTGGCACAATGGGATTGGAGGCATCTCTGCAGTGATAGGACGCAGGTTCAATCCCCACCCCCAGCCCAGCACAGTGGGTTAAAGGATCTGGCGTTGCTGTAGCTGCAGTGTGGACTACAGCTGTAGCTCTGATCTGATCCCTGGCCCAGGAACTCCATATGCCACGGGGTGGCCAAAAAAAAAAAAAGGATACTGTTTGTAAAGCACCTTTCATAATAGCTGAACCAGCATATGTTAGCCCCAGGACACAGCTGCACATACCAAATAAAAAGAAGCTGCTCTTCTCTGTTATTTCTGTCACTCTTCCCCCACACGTGCAGGCAGCAGGTAATGCAGAGTCTGAGCTACAAGCTCAGAGAAAGAGCTAGAATTGCCAGTGATGTCACTTACCAGCTGCAGGACCCAGAACAAGCTACTGAGCACCTCCAGGCTTTCATTTCCTCATTTGAAAATAGATGCCACAACAGTACTTACATCACAGTTGTGAAGATTAAATGAGATTAAAGTGCTTAGGACACTGCCTGACATAGAACCAGTGCTAAAGCAAGTTAGCTGAAATTACTGCTATTATTTCCTCATATTGTCTTGTACTGATTTTCCTGAACAACAACAGCAACAACAAAAAACTAGTTCTCACCCATCTTTGTAACACAGTTGCTCATTAAATACTTATTAAACTAAGGGAGAAATCGGAAACAAGCAGACTTAAAGAGCAAAACCATAATTCAGTGTCTCCTCACGTCTAGACCCAAGGGGGAAAGTCCAATGTGGAGGAATTAAAAGTGTCATGAAGGGGCAGCACAGTACACTGGAAAGAATGAGGGCTCTGGGCCAGGCCCAGCTCCGAATCGTTCCAAGCCCGTTTGCTCATCTGTGGGAAGAGCTGCGATCCCGTCCCTACCTGCTTCACAGGGCTGTTGGGAGATCAGACGAGATGACATGTGTGGCAGGACTCCACCAAGCGACAAATGCCACTGATGGCAGGTCTCACTCTGACATCCCCAAGGGCCCTGATGGTGTTGCAGGCCAAAGAGGCCCTAGGCTTATAAACTCCAAGGCCCCCAGGGCTCCCCACGGTATTACTCTGAACTTGAACTCAAATGCACATAAAAAACACAAGCACTATGGCCCAGCACACGTAACTATGAGGCCAGAGTAAATGCTGACTTTGCCACTAAATTTCAGCATGACTTCAGCAAGTTACATGACTTCTCCAGGTCTTCATGTAGGTCTAACATGAAGAGATTAGGCTAGGTCAGACTAAAACTGTGTGCACAAAATTGTTTGTACATGTGAAGTATGCATTTTTCTAGTCTACAGCTTTTATCAGATTCTCAAAGAGCTCCGTCATCTAAAAGAAGTTTAAAACCTGGGAACTGAATGCTCTCCAAAGTTCATTCAAGCACTGTGGCACTCTGATTCTGTGCCTTCTTGGCAGCAGTCACAGGCTGCCCTCTCTAATCCTATGTCCACTTGACACATGAGGAAACTGAAACTCAGAGAGCACCAAAACGGCCTCAAACTCACAGAGCTTTGGGGTTAGAACTTGGAACCGTCTCATCTCACAGTCCATGCTCTTTCTACCAATGTCATGCTCTGGGCAGCATGAATTTATGTATGCATGTACGTATGGTATATATGTATGTTTCCGTTATGGTCCGCACCCACAGCATATGGAAGTTCCCAGGCTAGGGGTCGGATCAGAGCAGCTGCCGCCTACACCACAGCCACAGCAATGCTCGATCCAAGCCGCATCTGCAACCTACGTCATAGCTCACGACAACTCCAGATCCTTAACCCACAGAGCAAGGCCAGGGATGGAACCTACAGCCTTATGGATACTAGTTGAGTTCTTAACCTGCTGAGCCACAATTTATTTTAAATTCTCAGTATCAGTTTCAAGCACCCATTGTCTGACTAACACCTCTCCTCTTCCTCACTCTACCTGGTACCCGAATTCCAATTATCCTTCAACCTCATTAGAACCACCCTCTCTCTGCCTCTCATCCCTCATGACTCAGCCAACAGTAAGGTACATAAAGTGTACATAAGGTCAAGGTGCACAACCCTTCCTCTATTCCTTGCCCTCTAACTTCATCTTCAGGGGTGCTTACATACCCACCACTCTGGTGACACCTAACTCTCCAACTCCTCTGCTTCAGATGGGTCCTTGGTGTGGTTGGGGTCTCACCTATGCCTCCCAGAGCCATTCACTCAGCCCTTCGGACACCTCCTTCTCCTTCCCACACTCAGATGTTGCTGCCTGCCTCCTGCTTCACTGAAAGAATGGAAGGGAATTTCCATGAGCCTCCCACTACCACACGCCCCCACTGCCAGCACCTGCAGTGAAATCAGCCAGCTTCCACCACGCCCTGCCTGGATCCCACCTCTGCTCCCGTCTCCAAAATTCCACATGCCCAGAGCCAAACTCCTGATCTTCCATTAAGTTCCTCAGCCTGCAACCTTCCCCATCTCCGTGGAGGGCAATTCCATCCTTTCAGTCACTCAAGTCAAAAATTTTGTAGTCACCCCTGACTTGTTTCGACAAACCACACCTCCAATCTGTCAGGCAATCCACCTTCAAACTTTTCCAGCATCTGAATGCTTCTCACCACTTCTGTCCACACAGAGACCTGAGCCACCATCACCACTGATATAAAATCTGCCTGGATGATGCTCCTTCACTCAACTTTCTGCCCCAACCCTCACCCCTTGCAAGATATTCCTAGTACAGCAGAAGGAGGGACCCTTTTTTTTTTAATTGTAGTACAGTTGTGTTAGTTTCTGGTATAAAGTGATTCAAATTTTTATATATTCTTTTTCAGATTCTTTTCCATTATAGTTTATTATAAGATATTGCCTATAGTTCTCTGAACTTCTACGGGAGGATTTTTTATTTTATTTATTTATTTATTTTCATTTTAGGCCACCCAGCAGCATACGCAGTTCCCAGGCCAGGGATCAGATCCAAGTCGCAATCATGACCCAAGCCACAGCTGCGGCAGCATTGGATCCTTAACCCACTGTGCCAGGTCGGGGATCAAATCCATGTCCCAGTGCTCTCAAGACACTGCCGATCCTGCTGTGCCACAGTAGGAACTTCTGGAAGGATCTTTTTAAACTATAAATCAGATCAGGAGTTCCCGTCGTGGCTCAGCGGAAACGAATCCGACTAGGAACAATGAGGTTGCGGGTTCAACCCCTGTCCTTGCACAGTGGGTTAAGGATCTGGCATTGTCGTGAACTGTGGTGTAGGTCACAGACGTGGCTCGGATCCCACTTTGCTGTGGTTGTGGTGCAGGCCGGCAGCTGTAGCTCCAATTCAGCCTCTAGCCTGGGAACTTCCATATGCTTCTAGTGCGGCCTTAAAAAGCAAAAAAAAAAAAATATATATATATATGTATGTATAAATCAGATCAGATTTTTCTTCTGCTCAGAACTCTTCAGTGGTTCCCCATTTTCACTGAGAATCAAGACAAAGTTCTCATGACAACCGGCATGATCTGGCCACCCCACGCCTGTCACCTCCCCCTCTTGTTCCCCCTCATTCTCTCTGCCCCAGCCCAAAAGAGCACACTCCACACGAGGGCTCCGCAACGGCTCTGCTTCCCCACCCCAATGCTCATAGTCATTATTTCACCACCTCCCCACCTTCAAGTCCTTGCTCACCAGTCCCAGTCAATAAGCCCACACTCAATGCTTTGTTCAATACTGTACCCACTGACTTCCCCTACCCAGTACTCTCAACACCCCCCATCCCCATTCTGCCCTACTTTTTCTTCTTCCTTAACACTTACACCTTCCAGCGTGCTGTTTCATTTACCTCTTTGCTGCGTCTTTTGCACATCTTTCCTCATACTCTCTCCTTCTCCCCCGCCCCCTGACCTCCCCAGTAGATATAAGCCTCATATAATCAGGGACCTGTGTTTCTCCTCTGGAGTATCTCAAGCAGCTAGAACGATGCCTGGCATACAGACAGGCCTCCGTAATACTTTTTGAACTGAACGGCTAAACTGAAGCCCAAGAGACCGAACTATCTTCTGAAACTGTAGGTTGTACCTGTGCTCACCAAACATGGTGAAGGCACAACTAAGTAGAGAAATGAGTGGCTCTGAGGCCAGAACAGACTATAAATCGCAGCAGCTCTCTTACCGTCTTTCGCATATGCCACACAGTACACAGTATCTTTGTGTCCCTTGAGGGGCTGAAGTAAGGTGCCATCAGAGGTGTCATAAACCTGGCAAAAAAGAGACAAAAGTACAGATTACCCACATGGCATCCATTAGTCAGAAGGCCTGCAGGCTGCTACTGCAAAATTTGTCTTCGTAATAAAATATTTGTCAATAGTCTAAATTTGTATCAAGTAAAAACTGCACCGAGAAACCAGAAAGAATGTGACTTAAAGCTGGGAAACCCAAAAAGTATAGGGTCCTGATTCTGTGAGTCACAAAATGGAAATGTGTCATTAATGCTCAAGAAGTAAAAGTTCACTCTGTGGAACTTCTCTGCAAAGTTCACTCCCCTTTCATGAATTTGGATAAAAAGCCAATCAAGCTAGGCCCCCCCCTCCCCAATAAAGCCACACCAAGGGCCCAGCTACATCATGACTAAATCCCAGGCACAGCCCTGCCCCTAATACCAGCATCATGGAGACAGGTTTCATATTTGCTACCGAGAGTTTAAAAGTCACATACCTGAACTTTGGGTCTGTAAACTGGAGGGAGTGTTATAAAACCCAGCTGAACCATGGATTTAGGGTTTTATGGCTGTGCAACATCTACAAATATGTGAAGATTTAAAAAACACACCATTTGAGAAATAAAGGCAAAACCCTCCAGAAATGGTTAGTGTTGGAGAAGATAACCTACGGGAAAAATCTAAAAGGATTTGGATTGTTTACCTTGGAGAAAAAGAAGTCTGTGGAACAATTTAACCACAGCTTTATTGCCATGCAGAGAATGCAGCTCAGGCATGTGCATATCTAGAGACAACAGAGCCAGAGGAAGCGGACTTATGCAGGAGGAAGGGGAGATCATACAAAGGTTTCCAGGTCAAACATAAAGAGCTCTCTGAAAACGACTTTTATATACTGGGATAGGTTCCAGAGGGAGCTTATATTCTTTGAAAATATAAAAAATAGGACAGCATCCATATGGAATAGTTTAGGTAGGCCAGTGACTAAAAGTCGGGGTCAGGCTATCCAGCTTTTCATGGAGGGAGCCACTTCAGTCCCGTTGCTTCAATTTTTCAGGGGGAGAAAACATGAACTGACAACAGCTCAGTTTCAAATCCATTTGCATTAGTTATTTTCAACTCTTTCATGGGTGTCTCAAAGTAGAAAGGGAAAGATTAATGATTCCAAAGGAGGTATTGTTCACAGGTTCCTATCTGATAGACAGTTTACTTACCTGTTTTAAATAGGCCATTTCCTTCCCTATTAAAAAGTAATGACTGGTTTTTCCGCCCTTGCCTTTTTTATCTTTTAAAAAAAGGGGTCAAATTTCAGAGCACTTACAAGAGGGAGAGGAAAAACAGCACTTAGAAAGGAAACTCAGACAAAATCCTACCAGTAATCTGCTTCCTGCAGCCAAAATCAGTTGAGTTCCATCAGGCTTAAATGCGAGGTCATATACACTAAACAGGAGACAAGACAAAACAAAAGGACAATTAGGAACCAAAATGATGAGGTCTGCTAATGGCCAGGAAGGCAAACTTTATTTCCATCATGAAACACTGTTTGTGTATGGGGGAGAAAAATAATGGCTAAGAATTGCATTTGGTTGCAAATTCCATTCAACCACCACACTTTCAATCACAATCCACTCTGCGGATAGCCTTATGTCCCAATTTCCATCTGCCCAGATGTCAGAGGCCAGAGATGACTCAAAGGGTCAACAGTCAAGGACACTAACTCTTCTAATAATACCATAAAGGCTACACAAACTAAGAGAATGTGTGCGGGCTAGTAAATCCACATATCTCTCAAAAATTGGTCACTTATTAAAATATCATTACTATTTCCAATTAGTCAGATACTAAGAGTGGCTCTTAGTGCTAGAACTAACAAATACACGATGAGAGAATCACAGTCCCTCCCTGCCCTCAAGGAAATGGCCATCCTGTGGGAAGGAGAGGCTAAGACATTCACAGAGAACCACATGTCAGCAATTCTAAAGCATACTTTTTTCACATTTTAACATTTCTGATGTTGGGACGTGTCTTATAATTGGTGATGTGTCAGTTTAAGTGGCAGCATTTTTTGCTTCCTTAGTCATATGTAAAATATCAATATTTACAAATCAGTTACCTCAGATGAAATGTAGAATAATACTGCGATAAACGTTTTAGGAGATACGTTAAAGTGCATATCCTAGGAATCCTACAGTGTTCTGAGTTAGAGAGGATCAGAAAAAGCTTCATGAAGGAAGCAATAAAAGGTAGGGTTTTTGAGACACTCAGGAGGAGGAGGGATAGGGGCAGCATTTCAGGCAGAGAAAAGAGAACAAGCAAAGGCATGAAGGTGGGATAACAAATATCTAAATATTATAATTTGACTGCAACGTCTGGCTATGTGCAGGGCTATAAGCAGATATAAGGCTAAAAAAAAAAAAAAGGCAGGCTGAGCCTTATTACAAAGATTCTCAAATGCCTCAAGCAGAGAATGTCATTTGTTCAGGTGATCCCAGTCACTGGGGGTGTTGCCTTGTGGCACAATGGGTTGAGGATCCAGCATTGTCACTGTAGCGGCTTGGGTTGCTGCTGTGGCAGGGGTTTGATCCCTAGCCAGGAATGTACTGGACAGTGCTGCCAAGATGGCCTATTGTAAAAGTTTAGCATGGGATAAATTAACCTGGCTCCCATGAGTGTTCTAGAAATACACACCCCTGGTAACAGTACTTGGAACATTTGCCACATGAATACCCTACACTGAGCTCTTCAAATTTATTATTATTATTATTATTATTATTATTTGGCTTTTTAGGGCCACACCTGCGACATGTGGAGGTTCCCAGGCTAGGGGTCTAATCAGAGCTGTAGTTGCCAGCCTACGCCACAGCCACAGCAACGCCAGATCTGAGCCACATCTGCAACCTACAACACAGTTCATGGCAACACCAGATCGTTAACCCACTGAGTGAGGCCAGGGATTGAACCCACAACCTCATGGTTCCTAGTCATTCGTTTCCGCTGCACCAGGATAGAAACTCCTCAAATGTATTAGTTTAGTTCAGCCTCACAACAATTCTATGAGGTAAGAATTACTACTGTTTTGTGGCAGAGGCTACCATGGCTCAGAGAGGTCAAGTATTATGCCCAACATCACACATTCAGTAAGTGAAAGGACCAGAATTTTAAATCTAACTCTAGAGTCTGTGCTTTCCTACCTTCTACTCTCCTAAATTATTTTCAGATATAAAAAAATCTCTGCTACTCTCAATAATTACAGCGACTTATATTTATTAAACACATTTACTTATGTGTATGCAAAGTACAGTTTAAACGCTTTACATGTGTTAACTCAGTCTTCACAGCAATGCCATATCTACTTTGCAGATGCAAAAAGTAACAAGAGAGAAGTTAACTAACTTACCTAAAAATAAACTGCTACAAAGTGGAAGTGGAGGTGGAAACAGAATTCAAACCCAGGCAGTCTGGCTCTGAAGCCCAAGCTCTAACATTATGTTCTGTAGCCTTCATTATCATTATTACTAGCATATGACACAGCTGACAAAATAATTAGCAAGAATCTCCATGGTTTTTTGTTTGGCCGCACCTACAGAATGTTTTAAATTCTCAGGCTGGGGGACTGAACTCAAGCCACAGTAGTGACAAAGCCAGATCCTTAACCTATTGAACCACACAGAAACTCCAAGAGTCTCCATGTTTTACCAGCCGGAAAAGGGGGTTCCTTTGTGGCACAGCAGGTTAAGAATCCAGCGTTGTCACTGTAGCAGCTTGGGTTGTTGCCGTCACAGAGGTTCGATTCCTGGCCTGGGAACTTCCACTTGCCACGGGCATGGCCAAGAAAAACAAAAGCAGCAGGAAAAAAAGTATTATCATTTACCCAGGGCATTACATGTAGAATTCAGAGCTTTTTATATAGGTCCCATTAACCTCAGAAGTTTCCCTTAATGAAAATAATTCTTCCACATATTCGAGAGTTAAGAGTTGTTGAGAAGTGTAACTTTATTCAACATATGCAAATCAATCAATGTCATACACATTAACAAAAGAAAAGTCAAAAACCTATGATCATCTCAATAGACGCAGAAAAAGGATTTGACAAAATTCAACGTCTGTTCATGATAAAACTTTTACCTAAGTGGGTATAGAGGGAACATATCTCAAAATAATAACCATTTATGACAAATGAACAGCCAGTATAATACTCAACAGAGAAAAGCTTAAAGTCTTCCTGCTAAAATCTAGAACAAGACATGGATCCCCACTCTCACCATTTCTATTCAATATAGTATTGGAAGTCCTAGCCACAGCAATCTGACAAGAAAAAGAAATAAAAGGTATCTAAGTTGGAAAGGAAGAGGTTAAATTGTTACTACATGCAGATGACATGATACTATATATATATAAAACCCAAAGGACTCCACACAAAAACTGCTAGATCTGATAAGTGAACTCAGCAAAGTAACAGGACACAAGATTAACATTCAGAAATTGGTTGCATTTTTGTATACTAACAATGAAATATCAGAAAGGAAAAGTAAAAAAATATATATATATACCTTTTAAAATCACACCAAAAAAATATAAAAATGTCAAGGTATAAGCCTGACCAAGGAGGTGAAAGACTTACATGCTGATAAAACATTAATAAAGAAAATTCAAAGAAGTGGAAAGCTAGCCCATGCTCTTGGATTGAAAGAGTAATAGTGTTAAAATGGCCACACTGGAGTTCCTCTTGTGGCTCAGTAGGTTAAGAATCTGACTGGTATCCATGAGGATGCGGGTTCCATCCCTGGCCTTGCTCAGTGGGTTAAGGATCCGGCATTGCCACAAACTGTGGCACAGGTCACAGATGTGGCTTGGATCCTGTGTCGCTGTGGCTGTGGTGTAGGCTGGCAGCTGCAGCTCCAATTCAGCCCCTAGCCTGGGAACTTTCATATGCTGCAGATGCAGCTCTTAAAAGAAAAAAAAAAAAATGGCCACAATACCCAGAGCAATCTACAAATTATCCATGACATTTTTCACAGAACTAGAACAAATAATCCAAAAGTTTATATGGAATCATAGAAGACTCTGGATTGCTAAAGTTTAAGCAATCCTGAGGGAAAAAAACAAAGGAGGCATAACTCTCCCAGACTTTATTCAATACTACAAAGTTACAGTAATCAAAATAGCATAGTGTTGGTACCAAAGCAGATATACGGATCAATGTAACAAAGAACCCAGAAATAAACTCACACACGTAGGGTCAACTAATCTTCTACAAAGGAGACAAGACTATAAAATGGGAAAAGGACAATCTCTTCAGTAAGTGGTGCTGCGAAAGTTGGACAGCTGCATATATATCAATAACCTCAGAACACACCCTCACGCCATGCACAAAAATAAACTCAAAGTGGCTTAAAGACTTAAACAGAAGACATGACACCATAAAATCTCCTAGAAGAGTAAAGAGGCAAAACATTCTCTGACATAAATCGTACAGATATTTTATTAGGTCAATCTCACAAGGCAATAGAATTAAAAACAAAAATAAATGGGACCTAATCAAACTTACAAGCTTGTGCACAGCAAAGAAAATCATAAAATAAAATAAAAAAAACGAAAAGACAATATATGGAATGGAAGGAAATATTTGTGAATAGGGCTTAATCTCCAAAATATACAAACAGCTCATAAAACTCAACAATAACAACAACAAAAAAAAAACCCAAACAACCCAGCTGAAAAATGCACAGAAGACCTAAATAGACACCCCTCCAAAGAAGATATACAGATAGCCAGTAGGCATATGAAAAGATGTTCATAGAACATTTTAAGTCAAGTATACTCCAATACAATTAAAAATGCACACAAGCACAACACTGTAAGTCAACCATACACCACTAAAAATTTTTTAAAAAGAAAGAAAAGATGCTCAACATCACTAATTATTAGAGAAATGCAAATCAAAACCAAATGAGGGAGTTCCACTGTGGTACAATGGCACTGGCACCGACTCTTAATACAGGTTTGATCCCTGGCCGGGAAAAATGGGTTAAAGGACCCATCTTTGCCTCAGCTGTGGCATAGGCTGCAACTGCAGCTCAGATCTGATCCCTGCCCTGGGAACCCCACATGCCATGGGTGGCTAAAAAGGAAAAAAAAAGCTACAATGAGCTACAACCTCACGCAGGTCAGAATGGCCATCATTAATAAGTCTACAAATAACAAATGCTGGAGAGGGTATAGACAAAAGGGAACCCTCCTACATTGTTGGTAGGAATGTAAACTGGTGGAACCATTATAGAAAATATGGAGGTTCCTCAGAAAACTAAAATCAGAATTACCATGTGATCCAGCAATTCCGCACCTGGGAATATATCCAGACAAAATTATAATTAAAAAAAAAATACATGCTGAAGTTCCTGTTGTGGCTCAGCAGTAACGAACCCAACTAGTATCCATGAGGATGTGGGTAGAATCCCTGGCCTCTCTCAGTGGATTAACAATCTGGCGTCACCGTGAGCTGTGGTGTAGGCCAGCAGCTGCAACCTTGATTCAGCCCCTAGCCTGGGAACTTCCATATGCTGCCAGTGTGGCCCTAAAAAGCAAAAAAAAAAAAAAAAGATACATGCAGGGAGTTCCCTGGTGGCTCATTCAGCACCGTCACTGTTAGGCTTCAGGCTTGATCCCCGGCCCAGGAATTTCCGTATGCCACAGGCGCAGCCAAAAAAAAAAAAAAGGCAGCACTATTCACAATAGCCAAAACATGGAAACAACTTAAATGTCCATTGACAGAGGAATGGATTAAGAAGATATGGTGCATATATACAATGGTACACTGGAATACTACTCAGCCATTAAAAAGAATGAAATAATGGCATGTGCAGCAATACTGATTATTTATATGAGATTCTCATACTAAGTGAAATAAGTCAGAAAGAGAAAGACAAACACCACATATCACTTATATGTGGAATCTAAAATATTACACAAATGAACCCATCTACAAAACAGAAACAGACTCACAGACATAGAGAACAAACCTGTGGTTGCCAAGGTGGGTGGAGGGAACAGGATGGACTGGGAGTTTGGGGTTAGGAGATGCAAACTATTAAGTGGTTTGCAGAGTTTTGTATTCTGCACAAACTATTACATTTAGAATGGATAAGTAATGAGGTCCTATTGTATAACACAAGGGAACTAGAGCTAATCTCCTGGGATAGCCCATGATGGAAAATAATATAAAAAAGAATATATATATAAATATATATATACACACACACACACACACATATATATAATGTATATATCTGAGTCAATCTAGTGTACAGTACAAATTGGCACAACACTGTAAATCAACTAAAAAAAAATAAAGAATGTAACCTTACATGATCTCATGTGACCCTACGCTAACCTAATGGCAGATAGGCCAAGCACTGTTGGTCCATTTTTATCAATGAGGAAACTGAAGTACAGAGGTGAGTAATCTGTCTGCTGTCAAACAGTTGGCTGATGGAGAAGCGTATCCCTCCCCAGCTGGGGACACCGCGTGACACAAGCAAGCGCCAACCCTGAGTCCTTCAGCTTCCTCACCACTATGTGGTAACAGACCTAGGCCTTCCTGTCTCTCAGCCTTTCTTTCTTTAGTCTTGGGGAAAATGCACTAGGTGTATTTCACACTTCAAGGAGAAACAGGGCGCAAGAGGGAGAAGTGGGGGAGCTGGGGCCAGAAGGGCTGACCTCCGGCCTGAGCTTTGGTCCTTACCTACACAGCAAGGCTAGGAGCTATCCTCCCACTTCCCAGGATGCACAAGCACCACCACCTGTGGGGAGCTGGGGAGGCATGGGGTTGGGGAGGGGTCTGCACCTCTCTTTCACAGTCATCTTGGCCATGTGGCTCCCTTACCACGTTGAACAAATCTGAACTCACCGAAGTGGTTCCTGTGTAACTTCTTCATAAAGATCATTTGAGGCTGAATTATTAGAAAACTCACTTCTGAGGAGTTCCCGTCCTGGCTCAGTGGAAATGAATCTGGCTAGCAACCATGACAACCTAGGTTGGATCCCCGGCCTTCCTTAGTGGGTTAAGGATCCCTCGTTGCCATGAGCTGTGGTGCAGGCTGCAGACGCAACTCAGATCTTGCTTTGCTGTGGCTCTGGTATAGGTTGGCAGCTCCAATTCAACCCCTAGCCTGGAAACCTCCATATGCCACAAGTGTGACCCTAAAAAGACAAAAAAAGAAAAAGAAAAAGAAAACAAAAGAAGGAAAAAATAAAAATCACTTCTGAGTATTTCATCTGAGCCAAGCCTTTAACTATCTTCCCCTCAAATGTGAAAATTCAATTTTCTCTGAATTTCTTGAAATTTGCATTCTAAAGTATAACATACCTGTCTGATTCACCCCAGTCTAAAGTCTTATTGAACTCAGAATCTGTACAATTCAATTTGGCTCTGAATTATAGAATCTTCTCTACTTTATACCATTTCAGATACTATCTTGTCCTTTAATTATAGACCTATGCAATTTAAGGGTAATAACCCTTTTAGATATTTGTGGACTCACAGTACATGGCACTGTCCTAGACACAAAAAGAATATAATTGACAAACTGACAAGATTTTATTTTGAACACCTTGGGCTTTATTTACTCATGAGATCACAGAAACTCAGAATCGGGAAAGACCCTAGATCTTGTCATACAACCCAATTCTCCCACCAGGACAGGAATTCCCTAAAGATGGTTGCCCAGCCTCTGCCTGAACACTTCCAGGGCTGGGCAGCTCACCCATCTGCAAAAAAAGATATGAAAAAGATACACTCTCAGATTCCATCGCAGGGAGACGGAAGGTGAGTCCTGCAAATCGTCTTCTGCCAGCCCTGTGCCCACTGTAAACTGAAGTTCTAAGGTGCCTCTCCAAGTCCTGTACACTCTGACCCAGTCCCCAGTCACTTGCTTGGAATCTTAGGCAAACTGCTACCTCACTAAGTCTCAATTTTTTCATCTAAAAATGGGGTAGCAATTCCAACCTCACAGGTTCTTGTGGAGATTAAACAAGATAATGCCTGAAACACTGTCTGGCCCATAGCAAGTACTCAGTAAATACTAGCTGGTGTGAATGAGGGATGTAGTAGATGCTGCCCTGGAAACAGGGCAGGCTAGACAAATAAGGCATCATGTTTGAGATGAACCTGGAGCAGTGCTTTTAAGGTGGAAAAGAAGGAGTTCAGAGAAGAATAAAAGAACATTTGGGAAGGGCCTTTGGACAGGAAAATGGAGTCTTCAACTGAACTGAAAAGCATAAGCTTAAATGTAAGCAAGTGGGGACAGGTGGAGAGGTGGGATAAGCAAGGCCAACTTGTTAAGGGCACAATTTGACATGGAAGGTACCTGGGAGTCACCCTAGGTGATGAATAGAGTAACGGATCACAACAGCAAGACTCAAAAAAGAGAAATCCTGGAGTTCCCAATGTGGCACAGCAGAAACAAATCCAACTAGTATCCATAAAGATGCAGGTTGGATCTCTGGCCTCGCTCAGTGCTGTGAGGTGAGCTATGGTGTAAGTCACAGATGCGGCTCGGATCCAGCATGGCTGTGGTGCAGCCGTACCTCCAATTAGACCCCTAGCCTGGGAACTTCCATATGCCACGGGTGCGGCCCTAAAAAGCAAAACAACAAAAAATAAAAAATAAAAAAGAGAGAGAGAATTCCTCCTTGCTACACAAAGGTCTGAGAGTTCCCTGGTGGCCTAGGACTTAAGGATCCATAAGGATCCAGTGTCACTGTTGTGAATTGGGTCACTGCTGTGGCACAGGTTCAGTCACTGGCCAAGGAACTTCTGCGTGCTGTGAATGAGGCTAAAAACACACAAAAAAGAAAAATACACAGACACACACACACATGAAGGTTAGACTGGAAGCAAAAGAGCAGACCAGCAGAGGCTAGTTCAGCTGTGGAGGATCAATCTTTGACATCTGGGATTTTGTAGTTTGATATTTGTATAGTTCTTTCTTTTGTTTTGTCTCATTCTGGGCTACCAGATCACATATGTCATGCCATCAGTATTGCCAGTCTCCAGAACCCCTACAGCGTCTACGTTAGAACAGCTGTAATGGGCCAAAAACCAAATAATTTTGGTTGATGAATGAACCAATTTTCATTCATCATTCACAAATTTATCTATTCATCAAATAATCACAACCACCACTGATTTGCCTAGGCTCTGGAAATGAATAATACATAGCCATTGCTTTTAATGGGGTTATAGACTTCTGGGATCAACAGATTTCCATAAACTCTTACACTAGGCAGACTCTTCAAGTACTACAACAGTGGAATGAACAAACCTATGCCAGCGGTTGAGAACTGGGAGTCCATCGGGCTGTATTTAGCCAGCAAACATTTTATTTTGTTTTTTAAGTGCCAACATTTAAAAATTGCAACCTTTCACATTAAAAACCCAGTGGCTCAGTGGTTAACGAATTTGACTAAGAACCATAAGGTTGCGGCTTCGATCCCTGGCCTTGCTCAGTGTGTTAAGGATCTGGCGTTGCCGTAAGCTGTGGTGTGGGTTGTAGATGCGGCTCAGATCCCGCGTTGCTGTGGCTGTGGCGAAGGCCGGCGGCTACAGCTCCTGTTAGACCCCTAGCCTGGGAACCTCCATATGCCGCGGGTGTGGCTCTACATAAAGGCAAAAAGAAAAAAAAAAAAAACCCAGGTTCTGACTCCCCTCCGTATTTGATAGCGGTGGTGCACAGCCTGTGTCTGCTTGCTCAGAATTTGAAGCACTTAACCCTGGAAACAGAAAGGTTCTGTGTAGGATCCTTTCTCTGGCAGACAGAGGCGGTGTGTGTTAGTACTGGCCTTTGTGTGGGTCCCTGGAGTCTCTCACCCCAAAGCGCCTCACACCTTCCTGCTCACCCTGGGCTTGTAATCCTGAAGCTCCAGGCGTGTCATGCTTTATTTGCATCCCCTGGGCGGACACCGAGCAATAGAAATTCCATGCGAGCCATGGACCAACAAATTCTTGCTCTCCCAGGCAAGCAGTCTGGTTATTATCTCAAAGTTTTAGGGTACATCACACAAAGTCCTGCAGTTGAGTCAGGAACCAAAACGGGAGGAAACAGAAGGACCGGAGCTCAACTTCTCATAAAAACAGCAAAATTACAACCAAATGCTGAGCAACCTTCAACCAAATGGACTGGAAACTTCCAAAAAAGATATTCTACTACAAAAGACAAAGAGGAGACCACATCAAGAGGTAGGAGGGGTGATTAAGCGATACAAGCAACCCCATACCTCCTGAGTGGGAAGCCCCACAGACTGGAAAGTAACTGTATCACAGAGACTCAGCTACAGAACTGAGAGTTCTGAGCCCCAAGACAAATCCCCACACCTGGGGAACTAACACAGGGAGAAAGAGCCCCTGGAGCATCTGGCATTGAAGGCCAGCAGGGCTTGTGTGCAGGAGGTCCACAGGACTGGGGGAAACGGAGACCCCATTCCTGAAAGGCACACACAGACTCTCATGTGCACTGGGTCCCAGGACAAAGCAGTCTCCATTGGAATCCTTGCTGAACCTGATTGCAATTCTTGGAGGATCTCCTGGGAAAAAAAGGGTGGCTGTGGGGGAAGAGCATTGCAGGCAAAGCTCTTGGCCTACAATTTCTACAATTTCAGCCTACATCTCTCTGGACCTGGTCGTTTTTTGGGAAAATCTGGCCCCTTCCATTAGCACTGAGAAGCCGCAGGCCAAACAATAATCCAGGTGGGACCACAGCCCCACCCATCAGTAAACAGGCTGCCTAAAGACCCCTCAGGCACACACTGCCTCTAATCTCACCCAGAGACAAAGCCCCACCCACCAGAGAGACAGAAATCAACCCCACCTACCAGTGGGCAGGCACCAGTCCCTCCCATCAGGAAGCCTACAACAAGACAACCCATGCCAAATTCAGTCACAAGGGAGGCAAATACCAGAAGTAAGAGAGGCTACAACTCTGTCTGCAAAAAGGTCACCACGCCAAAAACCTATATAAATGAAACTACAGAGAACTACAACTTAGATAAGGGGGAAAGAAAAAACCCCAGAAAAACAGCTCAGTGATGAGGAGATTATCAGCCTCCCATAAAGAGACTTTAGATTATTTATGCTGAAAGACATTGAAAATAAACTGGAGTCAAAGATTGATAATTTACAGGAAACAATGAGCAAAGAAATACAAGATATAAAAATTAAGCAAGAAGAGATGCAAAATACAATATCTGAAATAAAAAATTCATTAGAAGCAGCCAACAGTAGAATACAGGAGGCAGAAGAATGAGTAAGTGAGGTGGAGGACAGATTAGTGGAAAAAACTAATGCGGAAAAGAAAAGAGATAAAAGATTGAAAGGAAATGAGGAGAGTCTCAGAGAACTCTGGGATAACATTAAACGCACCAACATCCCTATTACAGGGATGCCAGAGGGAGAAGAGAGAAAATATTCAGAAAAATATTCAGAAAAATATTCAGAAAATATTCAGAAAAAATATTCGAAGAGGTAATAGCCAAAAACTTTCCTAACATGGGAAAGGAACCACTCACTCAAATCCAAGAAGTGCAACGAGTACCATATAAAATAAATCCAAGGAGGAATACCCTGAGACACATATTAATCAAAATGACCAAAATTAAAGACAAAGAGAAAATATTGAAAGCAGCTAGGGAAAAGAAACAAATGACATACAAGGGAACCCCGATAACGTTATCAGCAGATTTTTCAGCTGAAACTCTGCAGGCCAGAAGGGAGTGGCATGAATACTGAATGTGATGAAAGGGAAAACCTCCAACCAAGATTACTTTACCCAGCAAGGCTCTCATTCAGATTTGAAGGAGACATCAAAACTTTTACAGATAAGCAAAAGCTAAGAGATTTCTGCAACACTAAAACAGCTTTACAACAAATCCTAAAGGAACTTCTCTAGGCAGAAAAGAAAAGGCCACAGTCAGAAACAAAAACACCACAAATGAAAAGGCCCACCAGTAAAGGCATATATATACATTAAAGATACTAAATCATCCATGCACAATTATGCTACCAACATCAGAAATCGTGAGAAGAGAGTACAAATGGTCTGGAGACACACTTGCAATTAAGAAACCAACAACTTAAAACAATCTCATTTATATATAGACGCCTATATCAAAACTTCAGGGTAACTGCAAACCAAAAATCTACAATCGAAACACAAACAAAAAGGAAAATTAACTCAAATACAACATTAAAGATAGTCATCAAACCACAGAAGGAGACAACAAGACATGAAGGGAAGAATAAAGAGCAACAAAAACCCAAAACAGTTAATAAAATGGCAAAAAGGACATATATATCAATAACTACCTAAAATGTTAATGGACTAAATGCCCCACCCAGAAGAGATAGACTAGCTGGATGGATACAAAAACAAGACCCATATATTTGCTGTCTTCAAGACACCCACTTCAATTCTAGGGACACATACAAACTGAAAGGGAGAGGATGGAAGAAAATATTCCATGCAAACAGGAATCAAAAGAAAGCCAGATTAGCAATACTCACATCAGACAAAATAGACTTTAAAATGAAGAACATTTTAAGAGACAAGGAAGGGCACTACATAATGATCAAACGATCAATCCAAGAAGATATAACAATTTTAAATATCTATGCACCCAACACAGGATCACTACAGTATATAAGACAACTGCTAACAACCTTAAAAGGAGAAATCAACAATAACACAATCAGAGTGGGGGACTTTAACACCCCACTTACAGCAATGGATAAACCATCCAGACAGAAAATCAATAAGAAAACAGGCCCTGAACAAAGCATTAGACCAGCTGGACTTAATAGATATATATAGACATTCCATCCAAAAGCAACAGAATACACATTCTTCTTAAGTGTGCACGGAACATTCTCTAAGCTTGATCACATCCTGGGCTACAAATCAAGCCTCAGTAACTTTAAGAAAATTGAAATCATTTCAAGCATCTTCTCTGACCACAACGCTATATGATTGGAAATCAACAACAAGGGAAAAAATGGCAAAAAATACAAACACGTGGAGACTAAACAATATGCTGCTAAA